>OU015750.1:53870687-53908089 GCA_907169655.1 Acomys percivali
TTTTTTTCTGAGAAAGGGAGGCCCCCAAGGGGTACCAACCACCCTGGCACCTCAAGTCACAGCACGTGTCCAGTCCATGCATGCTCTTTGGTTGGTGGTTCAGTGTCTGAGCCCCCATAGGCCCAGATTAGGTTACTCTGCAGGACTTCTTGTGACTTAACCCTTCCAGCTCCTTCCATCCTCTTCCTCACTCTTCTACAAGACTCCGCAAGCTCTGCCTATTGTTTGGCTGTGGGTCTTGCATCTGTCTTCATCAGCTCCTGGATGAAGCCTCTCACAAGACAGTTATGCTAGGCTCCTGTCTGCAAGCATAGCAGAGTATCATTAATAGTGGCAGGGGAGGTTGGCTCTCTCCCATGGGGTGAGTCTCAGGTTGGGCCAGTCTTTGATTTGCCACTCCCTTAATTTCCTAAATTCCATCTTAATCCCCACCCTTCTTGTAGGCAAGACAAATCCTCTGTTATCCAAGGTCTCTAAGGGTCTGTGCAGAGTATAGTTCCTGATGATCTGTGCTGAACACATAGGAAGAGTAGGAAATAAACCTGTGTTATTAAATTGTACAATAATTATTATTTTCACACTGTGGATTATAAAGCCTACGTCTTGAGCTTTCTAGGGAGATGCTATGCTTACACACATCCTCTGGGTTCTGGTTGTTATTACAACAGCTTGATCCTGTGATGCTAATAGCAGGACAAGAACGATATTCTCGCTGTCTCCCCACATCAGTGAGCAGCGCCGCACCAGGTAAATGGGCTGTCGAGTGCTACTGCTTCCTCTTCTAACTTTACTTCCATTCACGGAAGTCACCATCTGTGTGCTCTGTCATCAGAATGTCAGCTCCCAAGTCTGTTTGTTTCTAGTAATCTTTGTGCTAGCTGTAAGCTAACGCATGCTGTCAGCATTTTCTTACAATGACTTACTGGCTGTTCTGCCTCTTCTTTTGCCTCATAATGACCTAATATCCACATACTAGTCCAACAGAACTTGTCAAAATGTAAACTGATATGACTTTTTCCTGCTTATGACATCCCATAGCTTCTTATTGTACTTAGAAAGACCATACAATCAGATCTCACACACTTCTGTCGCCTTGAGGGGACCTGGTTGAATAAGCCTAATTGTCTGCACCACAGGCTTCATTTTCTCACTAAGCCAGCCTAGGCCTAAGTTTCTGTTTCTGTTTCAATTGAAAGAAAAGAATTACAGAGAATGGACAGCCAAGCAGAGTTGGCCAAGACATCTGGCCAGGGGAGATAAGGTTGTTCAACTGTTCATTTCAATGGGCCCCTAACTCATGACTAACTCCTGACTTGGTACCAGCCAATGCCCAATGCACCCTTACCCACACTTCTAGTTTACACCAATGGAAATCCAGCTGACTTAACGAACTTTAAAACGAGCCTGCTCACTCACCTTGGGGTTGCCATTCTGCCAGAGTGGTGATCCCTGCATGCTGGACTTCTGCAGAAATAAACGCTCTTTGCTGTTTGCATACTATCTGAGTCTGGGTCTTTCTTTCTGCAAGTTTTGTACCCTAACAGCCTTTAGTCTCTTCATAGCATGAAGAAAAATACAGTTATTATTTTGAAATGTATTGTCTTTTACTTCGTCTTTGTCTTTAAGCGTCACACATTAGAACAGGTAGCTTTTGTTTTGTTCATCTCAATATTCTCAGGAGAACTAAAACAGCACTTGGTGCAGAGTTTAAACTAAATAAATAATCATGGAAAGAGTGATAAATTGTAGAGGAAAATGGTCTAGGGCAAGTTTATTAACCTTAATGCAATATTTTTTATTCACTTATTTTTTTGTGTCTAGTTTTCTTTCAAATATATAACCAGAAAATTAAAGTGTACCACAGCTAGACCCCAGGCAGAAGGAAATATTTAATGCAGCATCTCATTAGCCAGAGATAAAGAATAAATGAGCTGAAATGTTTTATTACATAATTTCCCCAAGAGTGTTTATAAAATCACAGAGTTACCACATAAAGCCATTCTTGTGTCAATTACTGCTGCAAAAAATATGAAGTCCTATTGTAGTCTGTGGATGTCCTTAAAATGGCCACTAACTCCACTGTGTATTGTTTATTGTCATGTGACAGTGCTGAGAGCTTGGGTTGGAAGTGCCCTGTTAGTATTAGGTTTATAACGGGGGTCTCCTGAACACTTAAGGTGCTTCTGGGCATGGCGGCTCGCTCCTCTCTAAGGCACAGCTCATATATACCTTCCTGTCATGCCACACTTACTTTCTGAGAAGACACTTCATCTCTCCACCGAGTCAGGAATTTTTCAAGGACCTGACAGAACGCCTTCGAAGCAAGCTGCACCCATGAGGACTACTTTGGCAACCTTTTTCTTTTTATTTCCTTTCTTAGTTGTTCTCTCTAAATATGCACTTCTTCGTATTATAAGGCATAATTAAGGAATTAGTCCCTTCTTGGTTGTAGATATTAAACTTTTTATGACTTCTTTAAGTCATCAGAGAATAAAGTATTTTCCCCGCAAAGTTCTCCTCTTGAGATGAAAAACTCATCCGCGTCCGTTTCCCGGTGCCACAGTACGAGAAGAGCCCTCAGCATCCCTCACTGCACCGCAGGCGCCGTGCAGACTGACGACAACACTTTAAGAATCGACGCTGCTCACTGCGTCCAATTATGTATATTTTACTTCCAATAAAATATAGAAACAGCTATTTATCTCAAAGAATGAATCAGCAGGAAAAAAAAAATGCCCGTGATGGCAAAATGCTGTTATTATCCAAAGAACCCACAATTAGGGACTCTCTTAAGGCTTTTGAGGTTAAATGGACTTTTTATGTTTTAGATTAAAATCAAGGAGTGTGCTCCTCATATACACGATCAAAAATATAAGTGGGGTTATTAGAAGTCAATCACTCTAGTTAATTTTGTAACAGATAATTATAGATGCCTATCAGCTTAGATTGGAGTTAGGCTGGAGAGTAAGCCTGTAGCCTTGGCAATAAGATATTAACAGTTTATAAAGAAAGCTAGGGGAAAAAAACTCACACTATACACAGATGTGCATGTGCGCATGTACGTGTATGTGTGCGCGCACACACTAAATACTCTATGCATCTCTCTTTTTTTAAAAATTTATTTATTTTTATTAACTTATTCTTGTTAAATCTCTATGGTTATCCCATCCCTTGTATCCTCCCATTCTCCCCTCCCTCCCATTTTCCCCTTATTCCCCTCCCCTATGACTGTTCCTGAGAGGGATTATCTCCCCATGTATATGCTCATAGGGTATCAAGTTTCTTCTCGGTGACCTGTTGTCCTTCCTCTGAGTGCCACTGGGTCTCCCCCTCCAGGGGACATAGTCAAATGTGAGGCACCAGAGTACATGAGAAAGTCATATCCCACTCTCCACTCAAGTGTGGAGACTGTCCTGTCCATGGGCTAGATCTGGGTATGGGTTTAAATTTTACCGCCTGTATTGTCCTTGGCTAGTGCCTTAGTTTGAGCGGGACCCCTTGGCACAAATCTGCCTTTCATAATGTTCTACTTGTAGGTTTCTAGGACCCACTGGATCCTTCTACATTGCTATTCTCACATGGTTCTCTCATCTAGAGTCCCAATAGGATGTCCTCCCCTCTGTCCCAGTTTCCTGGTAAGTGAAGGCTTTCATGGGACATGCCCCTTGGGCTAGTATGCAGATATAAGTGAGTATATACCATTTGAGTCTTTCTGCTTCTGGGTTAACTCACTCATTTTGATCATCTCTAGCTCAATCCATTTATCCACAAATTTCGGGAATTCCTTGTTTTTAATAGCTGAGTAGTATTCCATAGTGTATATGTACCACAGTTTCTTTATCCATTCTTCTACTGAGGGACATTTAGGCTGTTTCCATGATCTGGCTATTATGAATAAGGCTGCTATGAACATGGTTGAGCAAATTTTCTTGCTGTGTGCTGGTGCATCTTCTGGGTATATTCCAAGGAGTGGAATAGCTGGGTCTTGAGGAAGCCCTATTCCCAGTTTTCTGAGATAGCACCAGATAGATTTCCAAAGTGGTTGTACTAGTTTGCATTCCCACCAGCAATGAAGGAGTGTTCCTCTCTCCCCACATCCTCTCCAGCATGTGGTGTCGCTTGAGTTTTTGATCTTAGCCATTCTGATGGGTGTAAGATGGAATCTCAGAGTTGTTTTGATTTGCATTTCCCTGATGACTAAGGAGGTTGAGCATTTCTTTAAGTGTTTCTCGGCCATTTGATATTCTTCTGTTGAGAATTCTCTGTTTAGTTCCAAGCCCCATTTCTCAATTGGGTTATTTTGTTTGGTGGTGTTTAATTTCTTGAGTTCTTTATATATTTTGGATATTAGACCTTTGTCAGATGTAGGGTTGGTGAAGATCTTTTCCCAGTCTGTAGGCTGTCGCTTTGTTCTTTTGACAGTGTCTCTAACCTTACAGAAGCTTCTCAGTCTCATGAAGTCCCATTCATTAATTGCTGACATTAAGGCCTGGGCTGTTGGTGTTCTGTTCAGGAAGTTGTCTCCTGTGCCAATATGTTCCAGGCTCTTCCCCACTTTTTCTTCTAAGTGACTTAGTGTCTCTGGTTTTATGTTGAGGTCTTTAATCCACTTGGATTTGAGTTTTGTGCAAGGTGACAAATATGGGTCCAGTTGCATTTTTTTACACATAGACATCCAGTTAGACCAGCACCATTTGTTGAAGATGCTATCCTTTTTCCATTGAATGGATTTGGCTTCTTTGTCAAAAATCAAGTGACCATATGTGTGTGGATTCATATCTGGGTCTTCGATTCGGTTCCACTGATCAACCAGCCTGTTGCTGTGCCAGTACCATGCTGTTTTAATTACTATTGCTTTATAGTACAATTTGAGATCAGGTATGGAGATTCCTCCACAGCACCTTTTATTGTACAAGATCGTTTTTGCTATTCTGGGTTTTTTGTTTTTCCATATGAAGTTCAGAATTGAACTTTCAATGTCTTTAAAAAATTGTGTAGGTATTTTGATAGGGATTGCACTGAATCTGTAGATTGCTTTTGGTAGGATGGCCATTTTTACTATGTTAATTCTCCCGATCCATGAGCAAGGAAGATCCTTCCATCTTCTCATGTCATCTTCAATCTCCTTCTTCAGAGTTTTGAAATTTTTTTCAAACAAGTCCTTCACTTGCTTAGTTAGAGTAACTCCTAGATATTTTATATTGCTTGTGGCTAATGTGAAGGGTATGGCTTTCCTAATTTCTTCCTCTGCAAGCTTGTCATTTGTGTATAGGAAGGCTACAGACTTTTTTTAGTTAATTTTGTATCCAGCCAAATTGCTGAAAGTGTTTATCAGCTGTAGGAGTTCTCTGGTGGAATTTTGAGTGTCACTTATGTACACTATCATATCATCTGCAAATAGGGATAGTTTGACTTCCTCCTTTCCCATTTGGATACCCTTGATCTCCTTTTGTTGTCTTATTGCTCTGGCTAGAACTTCGAGTACTATATTGAAGAGAAATGGAGAGAGTGGGCAGCCTTGCCTTGTTCCCGATTTTAGAGGAATTTCCTTGAGTATCTCACCATTTACTTTGATTTTGGCTATTGGCTTGCTGTATATAGCCTTTATTATATTGAGGCAAGTGCCTTGTATCTCCGATCTCTCTAAAACTTTAAACATGAATGGGTGTTGGATTTAAAAATATGGAACGCTTCACGAATTTGCGTGTCATCCTTGCGCAGGGGCCATGCTAATCTTCTCTGTATGTTCCAATTTTAGTATATGTGCTGCCGAAGCGAGCACTACTCTATGTATCTCAATACACGTGAATGTTAGGATGACGGCTTAGAGACAAATCTCAGAATTACAGACTATTAATATTCATTTATTCCACCTTAATCTAATTCCATGCCGTAAAGGTGAAGGGAGTTTTTCCCAAGAGTTTACTTTACAAACGGAGGGTTCAGAACTCTGAATGCCCTGTGTGGGTCACTGTGGCCCATCTTTGTTGTTCTTTAAACTTGATTAGAGAGAAATTAATGGCAAATATTTTCTGGGAAAAATAGGTTAAATTCAATATTTTTCTAAAGCTCCCATTAAAAAAAAAAACCCAGATCTGCAATATAATACAATTTGACAATTCCTTCTGCTTATGACAAGTTTTGGAAAGTGTCATTATTTGTATCAACTTATATCAGCAATGCTGGTCATGGTTACTTAGTAAAATGCAAATTTCAGTGTTATGTCAAATTTACTCATGTAGGGCTATCATATCTGATGAAACCATTAATACCACCAGAGGTACTTAGGGACAGCATAATTTTTAAGCTCCTTTTCCATCGTTTTTGAGAGAATCTCTCTTGTAATCCAGTCTGGCCTCTAACTCCCTATGTGCCTGAGGATGACCCTGAATTCATTATATTTCTCCCTCCTCTCTCCCAAGTGGTGAGATTATGGGTGTGTATTACAATACCTGGCAAACCATACCTTTCACATTGGAGAAAAAGAAAGTCTAAAAAATTTTCTTTAAAATGGAAAAATGAGATCTGTAAGTCAGCTCTACAAAAATAAACATATTAAGTTGGAGGCTGGCAGAATTTTTTTTTTGTTTTTTGTTTTTTGAGACAGGGTTTCTCTGTGAAACAGTCCTGGCTGTCCTGGACTTGCTTTTGTAGACCAGGCTGACCTTGAACTCACAGTGATCTGCCTCTGCCTCTTGAGTGCTGGGATTAAAGGTGTGAGTCACCACACCCAGCTCTTTCTTTTTTTGGGGGGGGGGGGGGGGGCTGGCAGAATTTTTATGTGATATATGAGTATATTCTTCTCACATGGAAGTTCTGGGCAGTTGGGAGGTCATTAAAATGTTTCCTTAATTGAAATGTCTCTTTTAAATATAGCACAGGGAAGAGAGACTGGAGAAGAGAGGAGAGGAGAGGAGAGGAGAGGAGAGGAGAGGAGAGGAGGTCGCACCACCATGGGTTAGGTGGAGGAGAAGCACATGGCTAGCATGGATGGAGAATCCGGCCCAGATGAAGAACATTAGCAAGTATATGGGATTTATGGATGGGAGGTAGCTTGATAGAAGTTATTAGAAACAGATGGCATGGGATTGGGGCAGGTGTGCGATACCTATCCCACTATGGGAAGTAGTTTACAGGATTGATATTTTTCCTGCCGCAGGTTAACTAAGGCTATTTTAAAATATAACAGGTGTCTGTACCTTGCTTGATTGCTAGTGGGTTATACTGAAATAATAATTATAGGCCTGATAATAAACATTATTAGGCCCTTCTGGTAAATCAACAACAACAAATGGAGCCCAAAGTGGTAGGCCCAATAATATTGATAATTTAACTGCAGCAATTTGACACCCGACTACATTCAGGTATCCACACCCTTAAAATCGTATTTTGTCATAGTTTGACAGGGGGCAATAGCTCCCTCAGAGCGCCCACGGACCAGACCATTTCACAGACACTGCTCTTAGCTGCCTGCGGGGCTCAGCTCTTACAGAGCAAGCATGGCAGCAGACACATGGCTGGCTGGAGAGGCAGAACTAGGCAGCTTGTAGTCTAATAAACTGGCTTATGGAATGGAGTTAATTGCCTAGAAAAATAATAAAATAAAAACTCCTATGGTTCCTCTTCAAGGCGCCATGGGAGAAGGCTCCTGGATCGCTTTTGACCTTGTGTTTTATTTTTATTTTTATTTTTTTAAATTTAATTTAATTTATTTATTTTTAATTAATTTATTCTTGTTACATCTCTATGGTTATCCCATCCCTTGTATCCTCCCATTCTCCCCTCCCTCCCATTTTCCCCTTATTCCCCTCCCCTATGACTGTTCCTGAGAGGGATTACCTCCCCCTGTATCTGCTCATAGGGTATCAAGTCTCTTCTCGGTGACCTGCTGTCCTTCCTCTGAGTGCCACTAGGTCTCCCCCGCCAGGGGACATGGTCAAATGTGAGGCACCAGAGTACTTGTGTTTTAGTGTTTATTAATTTGTTTGCAATGGGCTTAGTCACAGTCAGACTTGTCCATACTCTCTCTAAAAAAGTTCAAGGAGAAAGGCAGGAGCTGAGAGATGTGAGACTAAGTTACTATCAAGTAGAAAGGGAGAAGGAACTGAACTCTTCTCCACAGAGTTTATACTGGCTGGGATTCAAAGCTCTTTAGCTGCAAGGTGTTTGTCAGCACTTTCTGGAAAAGGTCCACCAGAAAGAGATAGCAATAACTAAAATTCCAAGGAATAGTGGACAGGATTTCACTGACTGAAGGCTAAACCGTCACAACTGATCCAAGACTTAGAATTTTCTTGTTTCCTTGCTTTATTTTTGCTTGATATTTCTAAAGATTTTGACTGAATTGAGATGAAATATTTGAGCAGGGCAGTGTGGCACAAGCATTTAATCCCAACACAACGGAGACAAGGACAGGAGGAACTTCTGAGTTCCAATCTGGTCTCCACAGGACGTGACCCTCTGCTGATAAGATAAGTTACTTGCAGAGACAGTTTAGGATTTAAACTGACACACTTTTCCTTAAATTTCCTATGTTAGTTCATTTTTCTTAATAATGGATTATATGTTCTTACTGAATTAAAAGATGGAAATGCATCAATCTTAGGTTTATGTAAAAAAAAAAAGTGATGTAACTGCTCAGAAAAAGGCCAGTCAATCTCCTTAAAAATGGAACATCCACAGAGATATGGTGCTAACGGGTAAATTGGCCTGAAAAATATATTTTGTTAGTCAATGTAAGGATCCAGTGTGGGCAGGGAGACAAACATGTAAGCTGCATGGCTCCCATGTCGAGAAGGGGAGAGACAAAAACACCACACAAATGTGAAAAGCCAGGTACAAGATGCCTACAGAATACATAAACCCTAAAATAAAATGAGAGTTTATGTAATGTTTACTTAAAGCCTAATGCATTTTCCTTTGCTCAGGGCAACTGGCTTGTCTGTAAAATGGGAAGCATTTTCTTGGGGAAGAGGTAACGGCCTGGCCTATACATTAGGTGCCATAGAGCCTAGAGAAGGACATTTAGAACTATACAATCATGTTTTGATTTCAGTATGATAATAATTGTATGTTCATTGTTAACGGTGATGTTATATTTCATCTTTAAAAGAAATAAAAATGAAACAGATCTGGATAAAAGAAAGACTACTAACTTAAATCAGTGTATACTTGCATGAATTCAAACTACAGAACAAGCACTTAACTTATATTGCTAATCCTACTACATGGGAATAGCTTTGAGACTGGCTGAGACATGAATGTCTATGCATAGCCAGAGCTTCTTGTTGGTTACAGAATCCCCTTGACTTATTATTGGATGTCATTCTTCGTATGGCATGAATAACGATTTAAAGATGTCTTTCTTCTGCTCATACAAAGAGCATAGAACTAGCATGAGTTGTTCTGTGCATCCTGCACACTTCATACATTTATAGTATTAGGGTGGTATAATGCTTGTGAGGAATTATATGTTTTCAGAATAAAAGAACTGGACACTGACACTGGATCAGACCTGACAGGATTCATTCCTCCAGTATGTTGAGATGCTGACATCCTGCATTCTTCATGTTCTAGCCCCCAAATACTGCACAGATCAACACTGGTAAGAAGCCACTGAGGGGAAGATAAATTTTCATTTGACTTAAAGGACAGATAAATGTTTCAATTTGAAAGAATCAGTAGTGAGCAACAGAGTGGCCAGCCTAGGAAGAACAGTAGGCTTTTAACAATAGAGAATTCTATCAAGGTTGGCAGATCTGGACCCAGGGGGACCTGCACAAAGTAATGCACCAATCAAGGACATTGCAATTAGACAACCTAGTGCTTGCAGAACTAAACAGAGAATTCTCAACAGCAGAATATTGGATGGCTGAGAAACACTTAAATGTAATTTTGGTTGTAGCTTGTCACTTTGGTTTGGAGGTTTCCTTCTAATAACTTCTGTAAGGCTGGATTTGTGGATAGGTACTGTTTGAATTTGTTTTTGTCATGGAATATCTTGTTTTCTCCATCAATGGTTATTGATAGTTTCTCTGGGTAAAGTAGTCTGGCCTGGCATCTGTGGTCTCTTAGGGTTTGCAGGACCTCTGTCCAGGCCCTTCTGGCTTTTATGGTCTCTGCTGAGAAGTCGGGTGTAATTCTGATAGGTTTGCCATTATATGTTACTTGACCTTTTTCTCTTGCCGCGTTTCATATTTTGTCTTTGTTCTGTATATTTTGTGTTTTGATTATTATGTGTCTGGAAGATTTTCCTTTCTGTTCTATTCTATTTGATGTTTTGTAGGCCTCTTCTATGTTTATATGCATCACCTTTAAATTGGGGAATTTTTCTTCTATGATTTTGTTGAAGATAATTTCTGGGCCTTGGATTCGGATGTCTTCTCATTCCTCAATGCCTATTATTCTCAGGTTTCATGTTTTCATGGTGTCCTTGATTTCTTGGATGTTTTGTGTCAGGAATTTTTCAGATTTGGCATTTTCTTTGATGGTTGCTTCAAATTCTAGGATTGTATCTTCTAGTCACAAGATTTGTTCCTCCATTTCTTGGATTCTGTTAAAGAAGCTCACCTCTATGTTGCTTGCTTTCTTCTCTAAGGTCTCTTTCCCATTTTTCTTCTGTCTGTGCCTTCATTGTTTCCATTTTCATCTTCAGATCTTGAACTGTTTTATTGATTTCCTTCATATGTTTGTATTTTCCTGAATTTCTTCCAGTGCCTCTCTATAGGCCTCTTTTATATCTTCAACCTGTTTGGTTGCATCTTCCTACGTTTGTTTATGGATTTTGTTTGTTTCTTCCATTTTTATCTTCATTACTAAGGATTTGAGGTCATTTTCTTGTATTTCTATTGTGTTTAAGTTCTCAGGGTTGCTTTCTTGGGATAGCTGGGATCTGGAGATGCCGAATTGTTTTGGTTTTTGTTGTTTGTGTTCTTATGCTGTCCTTTAGTCATCTTGCTATTTCTGATGTTTGGAGGTAGTTTCTGGTGTTCTTCAGTGGTTGTTGAGAGTGGATAGTTGGTGAGTGATTATAGTTTATGTGCCCTTGCCTGTGGGGATCAGGGAGTTCTTCTCTGGAACAGGAAGGTGACCTGGTTTCCGCTCCGGGAGACTTTGCTCTACACCTTAGGCTCCCAATGGGGTCAGCAGAGGTAGACTTCTTCCTGATCCCATTCATGTTACTGAAGTGATTCAGACCAGTTGCTTTGGAGCTGCTGCTGAATTTTCTGTCCTGACCCTTCAGGGCAGTACAACCTCTCCCACTCACGTGGGAAACCCTGCTGGGCCGTGTAAACTGGTCAGGCCAGGCTTTATCTGCCCAATTGTGCAGGCCTGGACTGCTGTGGCTCGCAGTCAGGTTCCTGCCTGGATCAGTCTAGATAGCATACCTTTGGCAGTTCAGTCCCTCTGAGTTGTGGCTGCTGTTCAGACCTCCGCCCTGCCCCCTCAGGGATGTCCAGCTTCTCCCAAGGGCATGGGAGACCATGCGGGCCATGGGGACTAGCCAGGTCAGGTTCTATCTGCCTAATTTTGCAGGCTTGACCTGCAGCAGCCAGTGGCCTGGCTCTGGTCTGGTCCTGTTCAGACTGCATGCGCTGGGCAAGGTGTTCACAGCCGCCTGGGCTTTCCTGCACTCCCTGCCCCCAGGGGGCTCTCCATAGACTGTCATGGGGTAGGTGAGGGGTCTGAGGACAGATTCATCCGTTTCCCTGAGACTTCCCCAGGCTAGGAGATCCAGTGTTCCACCATCCCATACACTGAGTTTGGGCTATAGAGGCCGGCTGTAGTCTGCAGGTGAGTTCCATTCCAAAGTCTAGGGAGTGGGTTCAGGACCTCTGTGGGATATTGGTTGACCTGGGGTCAGACCCACCTGTGGTCTGGACTGTACAGGACCCCACTCACCTAGCGTTCTCCAGTTCTTGCAGTCTGTGGCTTCTAGTCTAGTCCCTGGTCTTCGTGCGGTAGATCAGATACAGTGTGTGATAGGCATGGCCATCTTGGAAAACCCCTCCTAGCAGTTTGTTACTGTAACTTCAACTTCAGTGGATTTAGTATGTTTTCTGCCTCCCATTGGCATTCCATACCTGTGGACTCACTCCTGCTCCTACATACATATAACTTAAAGTTTATAATTTAGTGTCACATCAGAGGATCAGATTAAGTCTTTTCTTCTGACCGGGAATTCCCTAAGGGAAATACAGCTGTATCTGTACAGAGACAGTGTGTGTCCATGCTATGAGTACCTTTGCTTGGGTGGCATTTCAAAGGCTCCTCTCAAGTTTGCCCTTCCTAACGCTCAAGTTGTCACTTAATTTGACTGCTTTTAACTATAACATACATGATTTGAAAAAGAAACCTGTAATAAAACACTTGGAGGCTCTAGAATGAGAAAATATTCAGCTTCACTGTGATTCCTTCAATCCTGAAGATGAGGGAGTGTCACATCTGTAAGTAAGCCATCTGGAACAAGAAAAGTGCTACACAAGAGAAATGGACAGCCAGATAGATGTGTTCCCGGGAGTAGGCACAGCCTGTGCCAAGGGACAGGAGTACAGCTGAAACCACCTTCCAGGTAAACTTGATCAATTTCATCGTTTGGTGCATTCCTTCCTGTGGGAACATACATAAGATTTTTTTCTTTGTAACAGTCATTTATAACGTATGATCCTTGTTGCCTTTATAAATGGCCTGGCCTAATACAACTATTTATAAAGTGAGGGATACCGTCTTACCTGATGAGATGTATTTCTTACTAAATTTCAGAAGCTTACAGTTCATTTCATAGATGGATACTTTGGATCTCCTGGAAACACTGCTAAAACTAATGATTATGTCATTGCTGAAATGTTTTCTTTCCCCTGGAGCCCAAGTACTTCTTTTCTGTGAATTGCTTTTCACAGAATGTGGGAGGGCATAATCCAAACTAATTCCCCCAAGTAGACTTCTGCCCAGATGCACTGTTCCAATGCCAAAGCCATGTGGTCATCCCTTGGGTAAGCATATTGGAATCACAACAATCACATTGCTCTAATTCTCCATCAATTTATTCAGTGCTGTGCTCCTTTATGTAGGCAACCACCCAAATCTCTGCCTATGAAATCCTGTGTGTGAATGTTGCTAAAAGACAATTCCAATTCTTGTTTGGTTAGATAAATGCTTTGTTTATTCACTTACTGATTTACTTTTTCCAGGTGTACGCACATGTGGTGTGTTTGCGTGCATGTCCAAATGTGCGTGGGTACATGTGCACGTGTGTGCATGTGCTTATGCATGTATGTGGCATGGGTGTGGAAACCCAGACTGAGGTCAGGTGTTGTATTTGGTTGCGGTCTGCTGCTCTCCGAGCCTTGCTGATTCGGCTGCTTAGCTATACAGCTTGTTCTAGAGATCCCTTGTCTCCACTTTGGTGTTTTTGGGATTATAGGCTGGCCACTACATCCATGGAACATCTGTCTGGGTGCTGGGGATTGGAACTCTGGTCCTCATGCTTGCTCTACCCACTGAGCCATCTCCCTACCCCTTAGGTAAACAAATGTTCTTAAAGGCAAATTTGGTAAATGATTTTTACTGTTTCCTTTGTGTTATGGGGGATGGCCATTTTGATAAGGGGTGAGGTGTAATGGTTGCTCCATCTCTCATGAACAAAGGAGAGAAAGAGAAGAATGCCTCACATTTCTTGTCACAGTCCTTTTATGTGCTTTGGTGCTCTTTATAGTAAAGGCAGAAATATGATTTGCAATCTTTTATTCTTCTATTTCATACATCCTCAAAGTGAAACTCTGAAATGATACCCAAAACAAAATCAATAAGTTAATACCTGGTATAAAATAATGGAAGCAAGCTCTATTTTCTTTATTACTTATATGTCCAAGCTGGGGGATTATGAAGAATTTAGGAATATGAATATTTTCAAGGTAATGATCTATTCTATGGCATCATTTAAAAGTCTTTACAATACAGAAGGTAGCAACACATTAGGTAATTTCCAATTTTAAATGCCTAACATCTATTATCATGAATAAATTATATAGAACATGCAGAATACATTTCTCCCTCTGTTCTTGTCGCAAGCTAGAATTTATGATAAATACACGTCTCTATCAAGTTGGAGCCATCAAAAGCGACAGTTTAAATGGCAGTGAGGAGTTGGAGAGGAGGGGGAGGAATCACTGCATGGCTGAGCACATGCGCTTATGTGGTAATTATACTTTCAGTAATTTCAAATGCTACAAATTGGATTTCTTTAATCCAGAGAAAAATGTTGAAATATGAGCATTCACAGGTGTTTTATGGTCGGGTCCAGATATTTCATTTAACAAGATTCTTATCAAAGTATTTGTAATGGACATTTATTTGTATCCTGCTCTACTTCACTCCTTTCTCTGCTGTCTATACATCGGCTAACTTTTCCAAGGGGACAATTCCAGTGACACTCTCAGCTCATGTGCTTGAGGCCTGGGTACCCACCAGTGAAGGTGTCAGCATTAGGGATATGGTGTAAACTGAGCCCCTGAGAAGGCCTGGCAGTCATGGGGATTGGGTTTAACTACCAGAGAGGAGACCAACTTAGCTCAATGGAAGTTTTACATTTATGTGTGGTCATGTTTTGGGAAAAGCTTGTCTGTTAAAGAAGGCAACAGAGGAAAAAAGGCAAGTGTGTGTGTGTGTGTGTTTGTGTGTGTGTAGGTGGTAGTGTCAAGAGATGGCGACAGATTACATTGACACCCTTTGAGTAATTGGATTACCAAGCCTTTGAACTATTCTACCTGTGCACTTTTCATCTCTGCTAACACATTCTTTTCAAATTTAAGGCAGCATGATTTCTGTCATTTGCAAGTGAGAGATCTGATTAGTAAATGCTCACAACATTGGAAATCTATGAAATAGACGGAACCCACTTTAAACTCTGACAAATAATATACATCTGCAGAGATCTGAGACTTCCAAGAATTCTTATTGTAAACCTCATATGTGAGTATACATGAGTGTTTCTACTCATGACACATTTATAGGTTAAGGCAGACATTAGGGCTGGCGCTGCTGTGGCTGGCTAGGCTTTGTATACTAATGAGCACCGGCCTGTAGCAATCTTTGGTGACAGAATGAAGACATAGCTAGCACAACGGTTTGTTGTGATGGAAGTTCTATTTTATCACTGTTATAACGGTGTCCTAGGTAGACCCTCATAACACCCCAAGTCTGCTTATTGACCATCTAGTCATTGGCTTTTAATGTGCATAAGAAACAACAGCACTGGGGCTGGAGAGCTGGCTCAGTGGTTAAGAGCGCTGTCTGTTCTTCCAAAGGTCCCGGGTTCAATTCCTAGCACCCACGTGGCAGCTTACAACTGTCTGTAGCTTCAAGATCTGATACCCTCACACCAATGCACATAAATTAAATAAAGATATATCTTTAAAAAAAAAGAAACAACAACACTGACTCTTAGAACTCAAATTTGGTGTTCATATCAGGAGCTTCAGCATCTTCAACTACAAGGCCCTCTGCTCCAGCCACTCAGAGCATAAGTGACCCTGTATCCATGAACTTATTTTGGGACATAGAAGTGAGTTTGTCAGTAACGAGAAACTATTTTCAGGATCTGTTTATCATAAGTTTTTTTTTTTTTTTTAAAGAGTTTAGCTTAGCTTCTGGGTGTTCCTTTAAGAAGGCACTTACTGTCCTGGACTTTGTTGCTGTTTTAAAGGTGTGTGCCTCTTACTTTTAAGTATTAGTTACCCTATGCTTGTAGCCATCCTACCTGATGAACATCCCACCTACTCGGCAGTTATTTGAAAGCCATCTTACCACTTTATTTTCAAACACTGCCTCAGTGGTAGAGTTGTAGTTAAATCAACAGAGTTGTAGCCCACAGAGGTTCAGGACCACTGTGCCTCGTGCCCAGGAGGCCAGGGGTATCATCAAACCCGAATTCCAGGAATCAGTTGTGTTGTTTCTTATACACAGTAAAAACAAATCAAAAGATGGCCAAATAAACAGATTCTGGGAGAGTGTGCCTCGTGTGATAGTGACCCGGGAGGCCCTGGAACACTTTGCCTTATGTGATCATGGCCTTAGTCTGCCAGCTCACCATCAGCAGAGATTGTGGGTAGGAATGCCAGTGAAGCAATAAAGGAAACACATATGATCATCCATGGAATGTATGGGCCACCATTTCCCTCCCGATTCTTCCATTGCACCATGCCACTCGCCACTATCCAGGAGAAGTGACACTTCAACAAACAGGGACGCTGCCTGATGGAGTCTTCCCCTATCATACTGAACTGGATAGCTCATGAGGAAATTTACAAAAGCATGTGCGTGAATGCCATAAAGACCTCTGAAAACCTGAGTATAACTACAGTTCATGCAACTATTTACTAGATGGCATAGCATCCACTTAAAAGTAGTTGTTTATTTAAAAAGGAAATGACATCAACTAGATACTTATGTGCAGAACTTGTGCTCATATTTTCCCTTTGATGATTATTCTTTCTATCACCTTCTTTTTAGTGATTCTGACATGAGATATTATATGTTCTATTGCCAATTATTAACCCCATCTTCTCTTTTTGTGACGTGTAATTGTATACATGTTCATGAAGGAGAGAAACCTGTTCTTTAGGATCCCAAGTGTGGGATCAGAACGTTCTCTTGAGAGAACAGGTGATATAATTCTCTAGAAAAGCAACCACCTCATGCAGGAGCTTAATTGCTGCCGGCTGAAAAGACCCTGTGAACAGACTCTGGGAGGAGATATATAAATGAGCCCAGAACTGATGGCGGGGCGGATTGGAGACTTGGGATAGATTTGGCTGTTCATCGCTGCCCTTTAAGATGCTCCTAGAGAGAACCACTTGAGGGAAGGCTTCAGAGCTTCAGCTCCTGCTGAGGCTCTGGGGTTTGGTTACCTCAGGTTCCAGTGAAAGAAATCCTGCGGCTTTCGACCAGAGAATCTTTCCTTGGAACTGATATCCTTAAGGTTTTGTTATTGTGTCCACTAATCCTCATTTCCTACTGTTTTGGTTAATCGGGTTATAATTGACGTAGGCTCGGTCACTAAGTTGTTAATAAAATATTTTGGTTAAGAAAATTGAGTCAACATGTTCATGTGTGTGTTCGTACATGTGAGTACACATGCACGTGTGTACACATGTGTGTGAAATTCACACTACGTGTCTATTTCAATTGCTCTTCACCTTATTGTTTTAAGATATGGTCTCACATTGAATGCAGAGTTTGCCTGTTTGGCTAGACCGGGCTGAATGCAATTCTTGGGTATGCACATGTCTCTGCCTCCCCAGTCCTGGAATTACAGGTGTGCTCCACCCACAGTGCTGCCTTTAACATAGGTGCTGGGAATATTCATTTATATTCACACACATTGGTTTTGGTTCTTGCATTGGTTCCCACAATTTAGTATGAGTGATTTCCCTGCATGTATATCTGTGCACCATATGTGTGCCTGGCCTGGTGTATGTGGAGGTGAGAAGAGACGGTTGAGTCAGCTGGAGTTAGGTTGTGAGCCACCATGTGGGTGCTTGGAACTGCACGCAGTTCTTCTGCAAGAGTAACAAATTCTCTTAGCTACTGAGCCATCTTCTAGTTTCTTTTCTGTAATTTTAGTCATAGTTCCCATTATGCCAGAGATAGCCACTTATGATTTACTTTCATGATTTTTCTCCCTGGATATAAGTGCTTATAAATTTTATTTACTGGACCATCATCTCTTTTTCATCTTTATATTCGAAGGATTAATTCATATAGAATTGGAGGATGACAATTATTTTCTTTTAGCAGCAGAAAATCGTCTCTGTCAATTCTATTGAGAACTTTACTGTTATTTCTTTGAATTTATGTTTACTATGTGTTTAAGGACGTTAATCCTCAAATATCCCGACATTAAGTGAGGAAGCATTAAATAACAACTTCTAGTCATGTTAATAGGAAATGTGATGGGATTAATCTCAAGCTAAAGTACGCAAATAATTTAAAGTGAATGAAACATTTTATGTGGTAACAAGTCAAATATCAAACACAAACAAGTGAATGGAAGCTTATTGTGCCCCCAAGAGAGTGTGAGGCCACCTCACTGGCAATGAAACATGTGGCTGTGTCACTGTAGCACTTTCATTGCTATTCAAGCTGGTTTTAATGTCAATTGCCACAGACTGGAAACACCTGAATAGAGAGCCGCAACTGAGAAATTGTTCTTATGGTCTTGATTGATGTGGGAAGACCCGCCCTGTATGTGGATGGCACCCGTTGGTAGTAGCCTAGACAACAGAGGGCACAGCAGAAGGGCGTATTTGCCTTTGCTGCAGTGGCTGTCCCCTGTTGCTCCTGCTTCTCCCTTCACTGACAGTAGAACTTGTGTTTCTAGGTCTTTACAGTGGACTAAATAACTCTCCCTGTGGTCCAGGCTTTGGACTCCTGATTGGGACCCCAGAAGACCCTCGATGTGTGGGTTGAGCTACAATTCAGCTTCTTCATTCAGCATCTCCGATATCATCAGGTCCCTACCATAAGTTAGAATTCCCCTGACTCATCATTTTTCTAGAACGTTGGCAGAAGCTTCATATATATGTGTGTATCTCTCCATATATATCTATATATACAAATATCTATATCTATATTTTGCTTATATAAATAAGCAAAGCTTATACCTTTGCATGCTTGCAAAGCCAGTTTCATACGATAACTGTGATGGTCAGAGAGAAAATGTTGGAACCTAAAGAGAAAGAAGAAGGTTTTAGTAAAAAATAAAAAAGTCTTTATACAAATTATAGACTTCTCCAAATGAAACAATTTACAACAAGAAACTATCTGAGAAATTTCATTGATAAAAGAATTTGAGATGGGAGTCTGATTGTGAGAGATGATTCTATCTCCTATGACTGGAAATATAGGGACCTAAGCCTTAGAGGATAGACACTTTGCAAAGTAAAACACAGCTGTAAAAAAGTCAGGGGCTCAGCCAGAGGATAAAAGTCAGAGTTCTCACTGCTCCAACTGTGGCAGACTTGACCTGAACCAGTAACTACCTTAAGCTCAGTCTCCTTACATTTCTTCCTCTTCAGCATCTGGGTGGCTAAGGTCTGGGGATCCGGACAGTGGCGAGTCTCTCTCTAGAGGCCTTTCCCTGCTTCCACTCCGCCTGCATCAGTGTGATATTCAAGTTTTCCTCCCCTTTGGTACGTCTATTGATCCACTTCTCATCAGCTTCCCCTGTCCGAATTGACTTCGTCTTTTGTTTCCCTGTTGAATATGTGTGTATAGGATCTTTCACAGCTTTTCTTTTTTCTTTGAACAAGTCAAGGTGATTTATTAGTACACAAAGAGAAATGAAAAGCAGAGTTAGTAGGGTCATCTTATTGACTAGATGCATAAGGTATGCTAGATTAACCCTCGCATCTGAGGTAGAATCACCAACGTGATGGTTTTATCGGCTTTAAGAGGCTGCAGATTTGGAAGGAGACACCAAGAAATGGAGAAGCTTAGGTTTATTTGCTGGACAAACTGAAAGCCACCAACCACAGTCAAGAACTGTACAGTTATCTAGCACCAGACATATCTGTTCTCAACCTTTAAGATTTTTTTTTGGTGTTTGAAATGATGTGGATTTGCCAGGTTCTTCTGGAGGAACTGAGCATCTTTATGCTGGAGAAGAGCTCAGTGACAGTAAGAGATGCCGGAGAATATTGGCCTTTAGATGTGCTTCTGACAAGAGGCAAGATTAGGACTGATTGGAACCACTTATGCAGTGAGAGCTTTCACATTACAACAAACGATGCTGATCAGTGGCTGAAGCTTCTTACCCAAAACCCCTTTGGTGATATTAGACAAAGCTTGTTTTTACAAATTCTATGTTCATCCCAAAGCAATTGAAAATGCTGACAGAACTTCCCTTGAAATCTGATTTTCTCTTACCGTCAAGGAAAAACTAGCCAGCGGAGACTCTGGGAAACAGAGTCAGTTACTGAAGTCGGGGAAGGGGATACAGGCCAGATGCTTACATGGATTTTTCTGGTAAACTTGGTTTCTAGAGTTCTGAGGAAAGTGTCAGCTTGAAGAGGCAGGATGTTAGAGGCTGTAGCTACCAAGAGGCAATAGAGGACTTATAGGTAGGTGCCTGAGTCTCAGGGAGCTGCTGCTGTCGGCAGCTGAGTTCCAACCCACAATGGACCTGCTCCATGTAGAGCCATGTCACTGAGTAGACAATGTAAGGGAACAGGGAGCATCGTTGACAGATCACATTTGGTTGTTGATTCAGAATAAATTGTATACATTTGTACATGTGTATGATAGTAGACATCATATATCTATAGGCATTTTATAGGGGTGTGTGCATTTTTGCATTAATGATAGACAGTGACTTTTGTACCAGTCTTGGAGAATTCTTAAAATTTGTTTTATATGAACTCAGAAATATGAATTATTTTTGTTTTGAGATGGTTTGTAGTCTCTCAAATAAAAATTTTACTAATTAGATTAGTCTAAAAATGAATGGTGCTTGGGAAAAATCATGAAGTTTTCTTTCACTGATTAGGCAAAGGGAAACTTCCATCAGGGAAATACAAAAAAGAGAGTGTGACTATATTGGAAGGTTCAGACAGCCTCTAGGAAATACTGAGCATATAAAAATATAAGAAACATAGTGGAAATACAGGAAGCAATGGGTGAGTGAATCAAAGTGAGCCTTGTGAAGGCCATAGTTATTAAAATATAATTTATATGCATACTGTTGTATGTTACTGGGTACGATTTAAACATACCAGCATTTAAGGCTATTCATTAATTTGCAATAACAGTGCTCAGCAGTGCTACAGAAATGAGTTTATTGCTGCCACACTTGAAGGCTGGGGGTCTGCACTAAGAACTCACATAGAACTTGTATCTCTGTTAACTCAGCTGCTTCTCAGCACTCAGTTCCTTTCTACTCCTTCCCTGGCTACATCACTTCTGTCTGGTCTTGCTCACTGGTAGATACCAGAGGCTTTTCTTCTGCAAGCAAACCTCACACCAAGGGCACACAGGAAGACACTTGCTCGCTTAGGTGTCCATGTGTCCTTCAGGAGTTAAGTCAAAGATCTCCATGAACTCAAACGATGGGTCATTCAATCATCATACCTTCAAAAGCATCTTCAAGATGGTGGCTCGCACCACTAATGCATGCTCCTTGTCCATTTTGTATTTCTAGCTACTCTGGGCACTGAGGTAAAGCTCATCCTTCTTGGAGTTTCTTGCAGCACACCTGCTACAAGATGTATGTTATTTAGATTAATCATGACATTATAGAAAAGCCCTGGTCTGGAAATTCTAGTTGGGGTAGATAGAAGACATCATGACCCATTCTTTTCTTTCTCTTTTTTTAACTGTGCATTTGACACACTGCACAGAAATGGTTTTCCAACACATTTGGTGTATTTTTTTTTGCAGAGTTTAGACTTTGAAAACCTGGTTCAAATTTGTTCTTGTCAGCAGCAGTCTTGCAGAGTATTTTTTTTTCCCTAAACTCTGTCATGCTTCTTGTTGTGAGTGAAAAGCTCTGCTTTAGGGTGTACTTTGCTATTTGTTCTCCATCACTCCAACATGAGTGTGTCACTCTGCTGTAACTTCATAGATTATTAGGGAAACAACCCTTGGTCCCTAATTATTATTCCTGTTATGGAGAAATCCTCTGGATCTGGGTGGAATACAAACAAACTCACATTCAGAGAAGATAGCGGGAGAGATGTTCTTCTCTTCCTATCAAAATACTTTAAAAATCCATTTTACTGTTTCTACTTCTGAAATCACTCCAGTGATGTTTTTGAAAAGTAGCCATTCAAGTTTGATTGAGCACATACAGTGTAAGTTTACTATGCAAAAGGCTCCATTTTCATCAGAGCTCTTACAAAGCCTTCCTGCACAGTGACAGGGCTCTCTTGAATTTTCACACTTTGTTTTTAATTTTCAGATTTGGTGTTTTACAGAATAAGTTTAATCTCACTTCTATGTTCAATAATTCTATAATATATAATATATATAATAAAATAATATGTAATTCATTTAATAACACATATCTGAACAATAATGAAGTCTTTAATTGGTTATCTTCACATGTTCTTTTTCGGGAATAACCTCATTCAATTTCTAACTATTTTGGATATCCTCTGAATGTGCCTCAACTCAATATCTTTTTTCCTTGTTATTATGAAATTATGTTAAATTCAGAGGAATTTACAAAAAATGTATAAGAAGTCTTATTCTTCCTTTATCTGTCCTATACAAAGTTAATATTTTGTATAACTATAGTGCTCTGTCAAACATGTGTTTTACACAGGTGTGTGTGTGTGTGTGTGTGTGTGTCTGTGTGTGTGTTAAACAAGTGCTAAATCCAGTGGAGAACTAGTGTGGGAAAATGAGCCTTGAGTTTCAAGTTAGTTGGCTTATACATGGACTTTTGAAACAAGTTTCAAGTGTGCATACTCTGACTTCTCATAAATCTCAATAGCACAGTTTCATCAAGTTTTCAAGACTTCAACAGTATACTTCTCTAGTTGTTGCTAAGACTATATACTGTCTGGAAATCCATTATCTACCATGACAACCAACCTTGCAACCCAACAGTAAGAGGTTCTTGACAGCAACACTACTCAAGAGTCAAAGTTCAAGTAATTAGTTTATTTGGAAAAGGATAGTGATCGTCATTTAAAGACGTGATGAGAGTACAGAATTTCTGTCATACTAAAGAGATAATTAACAAGAGCTACGCTGAACTAAAGTTTAGTCCTAGGAAACAAACAATGCTCCCCTCACACCTGAGAAAGCATTTCCTGTAGGGACAAAAGCAGGAAGACCACTGGAAACACAATGGTTATAGTAGAGTGACCTGCAGAGGCTGAGGATAACTGCACAGTCAGTGCTAAGAAGAGGCAAGGTATGAAGAGCCCATCTATGGACACAAGGGGTTTTATCTTCTCATGTGTAACACTGCCCTGGCCAGTAATCACTTAGGCACTACAGATGGGTGCTGAGGGCAGAAGTAGTGCTTCTTGTGCACTGACTGTTGCACACATGCTGTTGTGTGTTTACTATCTTAGTGAAGTTCCACTGACCAAAGTGAGTAGGTTTCTGTTATCTGCATTGCACAGGTGAGGTAGCCGAGTCTTGGCATGATTATGTAGCCTAGTGAGAATTTTGTGCTGGAGTACTGACTCAGGATGCCTCATGCAAAAGCCAGCCCTGTCTTCTAAGCTATTCTGTGATCACAGCAGCGTAGGGCTAGGGAATAATGATCAAGGAATGTCAGCCTTTCACTAAGATGCATGATTCCTTGTAGCTCTCTTGAAGTCTTCTGAAATCACTGCCAGAGTTTTAGGGCTAGACTGGAAGGAATTGAAAGATAAGAATGAAGAACATATAAGCCTTAAGTTTTATAGTTCCTACATGCATCTTTTTGTCATCTTCTATCCGTCCGTAAGAAGTTATGCACCAAAAGAAAAGATTGAAATGACTAGTTCTTATGAATAGTTATGTGCGTGGATTTATAGCCAGTCACTAAAGAAAAATTTCTGATCTTCTGGAGTTTTAAACTTATTATCCATTCAATAGCTTACTTATTTTGTTCAATAACAATCCAACCTAGAAAAAAGTAACAAAATGGTTGAGTGACTGCTGCATGGAAATACTACAGTAGTTAAAAGGAGATACAATCTATGAACTAAAACCTGTTGAATCGCTACTTCTGAGACTAGGGAGGTCCTTCGTGGCTCCTTCAGGAAGTGAGAAGGAGGGAACTCTGTGTGGGGCATAAGAGAACATGTGGAATAGGTTCTTGTTTTATTTGGCTTCACCTGAACCTTTGATGTGTTTAAAGATTGTTTTCCTTTTCAGTGTGATTTGCTCTCCCCTAGACTTTTCATACTTCAATAGTCTCTTTCACTGGCTCTTACCAACTTTGCTTATAAGAAGTTGCCAACGGGCATTCTGATAATAGGCCATGATGTCGAGCATGTCATCAGGTGACATTCTCAGAAGATGGCTATTTGATTGACTGGCAAGCTGCAGCTCACCTCTAACATACTCTTGTAATTTTACCCTATAGGCAGGTTCACATTAGGGAATGCTGCCGTGAAGGTGTGTGGTTGTCATTAAATGAGCATAAATCCTGAATGTGTTTTGAAAGAGTTGTACACTTTAAAAGTATTTAAGATTGATTTTGTAGTTATCATTGGCATATAATTCCTAAAATATGACAGGAGAAAATACCCACGGACTTTGATTTACAAATGATTTTCTACAGCTACATAATGAATGCATAATTTACAATGAGCCCTGCAAATATAGCAGTGTGGTGACACTGATGCTGTGTGGTCTGCTTGGCTACGTCTTAGGTGACATGTAGGTGATGCAGATTGATTGACACAGCATGCCCTGTCCCACAAATATGCAATTCTGAGAAGACATAGGCTCACTAAAGAGAAAGGCAAAGTTCAAAGAACTTCTGTTTTGTTGTCCAGACCTTTTGACTACTTTATATCCGTACCCAAGCTTATTTACATGATACTCGGGGAACTGAAAAATCTAAGTGACCATCCCAACAGTCTGGGGTGTTAATATGCAATAGGAAAGGAGCTCCAGTGTTGGAATTTGAACTCTCACAGACAAAAGGAGGCACTTCTCATCTTCAGGGTTCTTTTCCGTCACTGCTAAACTAAAACCAATGATTCTGTAATGTGTGAGCCACAAACAAACAAACAAACAAACAAAAAACAAACAAACAATAACAACAGAAACAAAACAAAACAAAAACCCAGCATCAAAGTATTTTTCTCATTACCTTTCCTGAAAAGAAATCACAACTGCTAGTCCCTATTCACATAGTCTAATTGTAACCAGCAGGCTAACCTGCCTCATTGACCATGCAGTTTGCAGTGGTTTCTGGGTTGAGCTTCTAAAGACATTTGAACTTTAGATTCCCCTTTCCTCCCTCCTCCTCTTCTTCCTCCCTCCTCTTCTTCCTCCCTCCTCCTTCCCCTCCCAACTCGCCCCTGTAGTACTCATCCAAAGTGCACCATGTATTTTTTTAAGTGTGGAATGCACTGTGATAGGAAGCAAACGTCCATCAGAGTGGTAAACATGTGTAGCCGGCATTATGTATTTACTCCACAAATGCAATTCTAGAAAAAGATACCCTCTGGCAAGCATTCAAATGATTTAAACACAAAATTTAATGCAACAGAGCTGACATATTTTAGTACAAATTAATTAGATTAGTCAAATGAAATGGCCCGAGTCAGAAGAAAACAAAATGAGCTGCATACATGAGACACTTTGCTATAATTCCTAGGTTATCACTTCTGTTATTTTGTAATTTGAATTCTATATAGATCATTTAAAATCATATAAAACCAACTCCTGCTTCTTCTGGTTGATTATAGAAAATATGACAATGAGTTCCATTTTATTTGGAAAATGAACAGAACATCACTTTCTGTAGTAAAAACATTCTGCTTTGTAAAACAGCTTTAATCATCTCAGTATTCCTGGTCTATGTTTATTCTGTGAGGCTTCTAATCATTATGTATATATATATATATATATATATATATATATAATTTGATGTATATATATTATATATATAATTTGATTTGCAAGGTAAATCATCCTTCAGCTTGTTTTGTAAGTAATCTCTATGTTTTATAATTGAAATTAGAAAAAGTAGTCATGAATGTATACTAAAGAGCCACATCCATAAGAAACTTATGTTATTAAAATGAGTGAAAAAGTATGGGCCACTGAAACATACAATTTTTGTAGTTGAATTTTATCCAAGGACTAGAGAGATGGCCCAGTGCTTAAGAGCACTGGTTACTCTTGCAGAAGACTGGGGTTGAATTCCCAGCACCCATTTGACAACTCCCAGCCAGCTGTATGTAAACCCAGTTCCAGAGCCCCCTATGCCCTTCTCTGGCTTGCTCATAAATTGCAGGCACATGATATAAAAACATGCATGCAGGCAAAACACTCATACACATAAAATAAAACTAAGTAAATCTTTAAAAAAAATTCTACTGTCACTTCCTGGCAGTGAAAACAAAGAGTGTAATATGATTACATATACAGTCTTCTTGATTATAAAGAATAATTCTATTTGTTCATACATGTTACAATATTTTAACTTAGAAGTAAAATAGAAATAAAAACTCAGACGGACCTACCAAACTGAAAATAGTCACAAAGCAGGCAGTAGTAAGACGTGGTTTAACTAGAACGTGGTTTGACTGGCTTTGTGGTTCTCAGCTTTTCTCTTTTTTAAAGTTTATTTTGTGTGGGTCCCACCACAGATCTCACACATATGAGTGGTCCCTTCTTTATTTGCATTTTGTTCAGCAGCCAGACTTTCATCTCCCTAGATTTATCATGTTATCAATAGCTTATAATAAAAAAAATTCCATGAGTAGATTGGCTTAGGTTTAATTTCTTCAACCCAAGAAAACTGGGTCACTTTAAATCAGCATGTGGTCAATTTTATTGAACATTCATTAACACAAACACTGCACACACTCAGACTCAGACACACACACACACACACACACACACACACACACACACACACAGAGGCACATAGACACATACACCTTCTAGGAATATGATCTGTGACCTTGAAGACACTATGTTTTTTTTTTCTTCCAATACAGGGTTTCTGTGTGTAGCACCGACTGTCCCAGAACTTGCTCTGGAGACCAGGCTGGTCTCAAACTCACAGAAGTCTGCTTGCCTCTGCCTCCCGAGTGCTGGGGTTAAAGGTGTGTTCCACCACTATCTGGTATGAAGATACTAATTTTTAAATAATATTTTTTTCTTTTTTAGAAGTCTGTGGGCTTTTCAAAAGTGTTAGGGTGTTGCCTTGAAATGGAATGCAAAATAGAAAAAAATAAATGTTTCAAAAAAAAATAAAATTTAAGGTTGAGTTGCTGATAATAGGCTGATTTTGACAGCACAGATCATGTCCTTCACCCCATGCTTGGCTTCAAGGACACTCTTTATGTTTAGACAATGGCTCCTATTTTTCTAAAGTGGCTTTGCATTAAATGACTCTTTCCTTTCTTTATTTCTTTTGTAGACAGAGGTCTTGGCAGGTTAATCAGTTCCCTGCTGTAGTTTCTGAAATGAAAGCTTCAGTGTTTTTTTTTTTTTTTCTTCCCTGTGGTAGAAGTACAAGCCAGTATTTTTTATTATCTTTTCCCCAAATTATGACACCCAGTGTATTGTGGAATTGATTTAAGACAAATTTATTTTAAGGTCTAAAATAGAAAACATAAAAGAAAATGAGTGCTTGCACCATCCATAAATGTATCAACGAAGTTGATCAGGGAAGCTTGGAGATGGGCAAAGTGATGTCACAGCCACAGCAAGTGCATCTCATCTTCTTCATGACTAGTGCACTAATGGAATCCCAGGCTGGCTCAGCTTCCTGGTGGTACCTAGTTTCGTTTTCCATCCCAAGTACAAAGTAACATTCCTGGTTTGACCCGTTGTCCCAAGCTAGGTAGAGTGTTTCCTTGGCTTGGGTCCAAAGGACAATCGGGATGCAATCTAGCTAAAATTACATATTGATCTCCCTTCAACCAGCATCCTCTTCAGCTGAATTACTCTGCTCTCCTCAAGGGGTGACTATGAGTTTGCAAAATTTACTCACTCAGCTTCTTGGGTGGAAATTTTTTGTCTTGGCTTCTGGTTTATATTCTTACATTTAAATAATCTTGTTACAAAAAGAACACAGAAAATTTAAAGTGATAGCAGCAGAGACAATCAGTTAAAGTATCTTAAAAGAGGACAAGTTTGACATTTGCTGATAAAGACTTCTACCATAAAAAAACGCTACGGTAGGAAGCTTGAATATCTTCCTGCTTTTCTCACTGTATACAGTGATCAGTTACTAAGATTTCTTTCTTCACTGATTTTTAGTAATTGTTAAGTCTTTGAGATGTGAAGGAATATTGCTGTGTTTCTCTTTTTTCTTTTCAACTTCAGATGTGCACACTTGAATTATTCATATCCCTAGGCTGATGGCCCAGGCAGCCCTTGCTTTGGTGCATGTCATAGGTGCTGGAGAGTTCTTTCACGTGACCTAAATTTCAGCACTTCAGACACTTATTTCTCCATTATGGGACACAGAAACGAGGATTGAAAACTAACCAGAGTTGCTTCATTTGCCATATACATGACATTACTGGAGTCGGGTCTGAGAACTGCTGTGGGTTTCTCTTTTTATTGCATTACAGACCTAAAAGGACCCATTACTGCATGTCTTAGTTTTCCTACCACAGTGATGAAGTACTCTGATCAAATGAACTTAAGGGGTGGAATGTTTACCGTGGCTCACAGTTTGAGGGTATTGTCCACTGCAATGGAGAAGTCAGTGTGTCAGGAGCTTGAGGTGGTTAAGGGGAATCCACAGTCAAGGAGCAGAGAGCGACGAATGCCGCACTCAGCTTAACATTTTCCCCTTTTCTGCAGTTCAGGAGTCCAGCTCAGAGAACAGTGGGTTTCCCCTCTACAACTAACCCAATCAAGATGTGCCCTCGCACGCATGCCTAGAGGCTCATCGCTTTTAAATCTCAGCAGGTTCGCAATCAAAAGTAGCAATTACACTGTGCAAACACAAGGACTGGAGTTTAGATTCTTCACCGTCCATGTAAAAAGCAAGGCGAGCCAGCGGACACCTGTAATTTCAGCATCAGGAGGCGAGGACAAGAAGACCCCTGGGGCTTGCTGATCAAACTGGTGGAGCTCAAGGGTCAGTGAGATGTTTTCAAAAAATAAAGGGCAAAGTGATGGAGGAAGATGTCAGAAGTGAACCTCTGGGTCCCACATGCCTGGCTACCCATCAGCCCATATGCCCATTATTCATGAATGTATCGCAGGCTCAAATGTGTGCATGCATGCTCACTTGATCCATTTAGCTGATTTCATTAGTTAGTTCAAAGTACTATGGGGAAAAATACTGCCTTGGAAATAGGCCATGCGGAAATAAAGTTTGCAAGAGTGTTTGGTGTTTAAGGGGAGGGGTGAAGGACAGTGGTAAGACCTACAAAGCAGAGAGAAATTTCATCAGTGTGAGATTTATTGTAAATCCTATAATAAGCATACAACTCAAGATCTTTTGGATGCTGTAACTCAAAGCATATTCATGAAGGGATACATTCTAATGATTTTCTGATAAATTACTACGCTAAAAATATTTTAACAATTCATATAGGACTTGATAAAAATTAAAATTGTGTTAATAGATGTATAATTATAATAGTTAATTGCAATTTTTTTGGTAGGAGTAAATTTTTAAGAATTACAGCACACTTATAAAATTATACGTGTATCTATAACATTAAGTATATAACAACTGCTTGAATCATATAGTCATGCAGTCATCTATTGCAAACCATGTAAGTTACATTTTTTCTTTGTTCTGGGTTCTGTTCTGAGTTTCTTTCTGTTTGTTTATTGGCAATTGCAAGGTTTGAAGAGCATCATCTGCTCTGCCCAGGAGGCTGCCATCTACGCTATCTCTTGCTTTTCTCTACATAAGTCAATATTCATTTCCTTTAAGCCCCACCACAGGCGTCATATTTCCCAGTCGGTCTTCACTCAAGACTAGATTGCCTGTTACAATCTTGGAGATGCTTGGTGTACTCTCCATAGCAACACACTCATTTTGGTCTATGTATTGTTCTTCAGTGGCTTACAAAGTGTCCAGTCATAGTTGGCACTGAAATATTTGTTGCTTCAGTCAATGCATTCCAATAATTAATGTGGCAGTTATTTGGAAAAAATGTTCAAACCAGCACTTATGACTTACTGATTGTTTCCAGATTGTCCTGAAACTTCCTAAATCAGTTGTTTTTCTATAAGCACAAACATGTTCCTCTTTTACATATATATATTTTTATCAGATTTGGCATTAGCTTGCAAAACAAATACTTGTTAGATTAAGGGGAGCATGGAATCTGCCTATTATCTATCATCTATCGATAATTTCTTAGTATTCTACTCAGGGACATGTAATGGAACTTGTGAAAAGAGAAATGATTTTAGCACAATATTAGAACAAATTTACGTAGTTGTTATGGTTGTGTGTATTGATTTTCATCTTTCAGAAGCATTCTACCAAGAAGCAGAAAACATGTTTAGGTACTAAAGTGCTTATGTCACAAAAACATGTTCAAGATCTCCTGCAGAAAATCAATGCAATGAGGAATATGTGTTTACTACGTTATTTATAGTTACCTGTTAACCAATATGAAAACTGAAAATTGCAACCTAAGTATCTAACCCTGGCAAGGGAAGGGGAAACAATCATTTACCCCTCACAGCGACAGCAGTGGCGATCAGAAGGTGCCTTTGCCGTTAAGTCAGGAAAGAGAAACAAGCAGTAGACTTACCCTACAGCTGCCCAGGCGTTACCTTCCAGTGTATTCTTGGAAGGTGAGAACACAGATTGGCTGCTGCCCATCAAAATTCTTTTGTGCTGCAAAAATGAAAATCTGGAGAAAGAGGTTACATGACATTGCATTTTAGGATTCCTGAAATCTATTTTTAGGCCCATGTATATTCCGTGTTACTAGCTATTTTTCAGTATCTTACTTTGAACAAATTACAACTATTTCTGTCTTTTACTTTTTCTTTAAGCGGGTATTGTGTTGCCAAGATAGACACACTCAGGATTCGACTCTGGATTCCTGGGAACCTGGCACCACATGCTCTGTGGAGTTTAGCGTTTCTATACAAGCAAGGCAGCCTAAACTTCAGATAGCTTAAACTTTCTCCTAGCTTTCTTAGGAACAGGGGAGTACTTTCAAATCTATTTAAAATGCTACTCTAGTTCTTTCTAAGGAAACACAGTGTTCTTTTTTTGTTTGTAATGTATGCAGTTTTATTAACTGGTCTCAAGTGGGTGAACAGGCAAGCCCTGGCTGTCTCTACACCACAATCCATTCCCAAGGGGACTAAACCTTCTGTATATCTTGAGTCAGGAGGGCAGAAATGGGAGGTCACAATGGCTGACTGTTCAAAGTAAAAACAAAAAAAATCCTTATTAGAGCAGAAGATTAAAAATTGTTTTTGCATAATTTACAGAAAAGCAATGCTTGATCGACTCAGGGCACTGTCTGGGTCCTTTTCTTTTCAAGAGGTGTGGTAGTGGTGGCTTTCGGGAAGAAAGAGGACTTCCTGTATTCATGTGTTTCATGGGTCCTTACAATGACTATTAAAAACAAAACAAATAAAAACAATGTACAAAGTCCTCAGACACACTGTACAACTTTAAAGATGCTTGCTCTGAGAGTGACTGCTGTCACCTTCACTTATATTTAAATTCTGAATCCAAAGTGACAAAACAAACCAACAGCAACAACAACAAAAGTCTAAAACAAAACAAAACAAAAACGAGACAAAACGAGACAAATAAAATCTTGCCAATGTTCTTCCCCTCCCCGCCTCACTGCACGAACAAGTTAAGTTTTGTCAAGCAAGTGCGTAAGCCGCAGCTCAGGACCAGTCTGTGTAGAAGTGGTTGCAGTGCACAATGGAGGGTTGGGGCTTGTGGTGCTCAAGCTTGCTGATCCATTTCTGGTGGAAGGTAGGCAGTGAGGCCAGCATGGAGACGGGAGTGCACATAGATACTTGCTCTCGGGAGGAGCAATGATCATCCTGCTGGGAGTCAGAGCAGTGATCTCCTCCTGCATCCTGATAGCCATGCCTGGATACACTGTGGTGCCACCACACAGCGCTGTGTGTTAACGGAACCGCTCATTGCCAGTAGTGATGACCTGGTCATACAGCAGTGCGTGACTCTTCTCCAGGGAGGAGGCGGATGCGGCAGTAGCAATCTCTTGCTCCAAGTCCAGGATCACATGGCACAGCTTCTCTTTGATGTCGATGGTGAGGCTGTAACTGTGTTCTGTTTGGATCTTTTTGACTTCAGCTGTCAGGTACCAGTCAGCCCAGTAAAGACTCACGATGGTGTTGGGGAAGGCTGTGGTGAGACCCGTGCACTGTAGGTAATCCCGTCTCTGGGATTCACCACCATGCTGGTGGTATGACCAGAGGCATACAAGGACAGTACCGTCTGAATGGCGCCATACATAGCTGGAGTGTTCAAGGTTTCAAACAGGATCTGTAGGGGTAGATGGGATTTTGTCAATGCTGATCGTCGTGTGAAACAGTTTGGATATTCAACAGTCTGGTTAAACCTTTCAGGTTCACGTAAATTTTTTCAGGTTTTTTTTCCATGTTGACTACTTTTTGAGCTTTGGTAGACTCAGAGAAGTTGAGCATAAGGTGCGGAGATGCCCTCAGTTTCTTTGCTTCCACGTGTGCATGGACTTGCCCATGACCAACGCACTCCCCAGAGTGGTTTATCAGATGCAGTTGCTCAGCCTGCTCAGACACATCCGTCCCTCAGGGGCTGGAGTTACCAGGAGGCTTTTCTCTTAGCGCTATGTATCCTTTGTGTTTGTAAAAATGTATAATGATGTATTTTCATCGTTACGGTAACATAAAGAATGGTTTTACTGCCCAGAAAACACTCCGTGCTCTGCCAATACACCCATCCCCACCCCCTCTCCCCCCTCCCCCATAACCTCAGGCATAAAAGAACTTCACGCTGCACCCACCTGTTGCCCTTTTCAGAATGTTGTACAGTTGAGATCACACAACATACCGCTCCTTCAGACTAGCTAACCCCACTATTACCTGTTTCTTTCATGTGCAGTACTCTGATGCTTTATCTAGGGGTGGTCAATTTGAGTCTGAAGCCTGTGCTGTATTGTAGTACATGCCTAACACACCCAAGTCCCTGGGTTCAATCCCCGTCACAACCCTATCCCTAATCGGCTACCAGCTTGTAGGTTATACAGAGTTCCATTCTCAGCTCTGCATTTTATATTGTGATTTCCATTTCATTTTAAATTTAATTTTGGGAAGGCTGTTAGGTCTCTGATTAGCTTCTTTCTTTTCTTGTTTCAGCCCTGGAAGGTTTTAGTGTTAAGCTTTTATTTATTTATTTAAGTGTTTTTTGTTTGTTTGTTTATTTGTTTTTTTTTTGTTTTTTTGAGGCAGGGTTTCTCTGTGTAGCCCTGGCTGTCCTGGAACTTGCTCTCTAGACCAGGCTGGCCTCGAACTCAGAGATCCACCTGCTTCTGCCTCTTGAGTAAGTGCTGGGATTGCAGATGTGCGTGGCGACCACCACCACTGCCCGGCTGTATGCTCTTATTTTTAAGAGAAATGTCATGGACAAGATGACACAGGGGGGCTAGAGAGATGGCTCAGTGGTTAAGCCTGAGGCCCAGAGGCCCAGAGGCCCAGAGGCCCAGAGGCCCTGAGTTCAATTCCCAGCAACCACATGGTGGCTCACAACCATCTACAATGGGGTCTGAGCAACTCTTCTGGTGTGCATGAAGACAGACAGAGCTCTCATACATAAAACACATGAATAAATAAATCTTTAGAAAAAAAGATGAAGCAGGGAGCATCCTGCTCACCCCCAGGGATGGCTCTTGGCCCTCCTGGAAGGCCTTAGGCTTTGGGGTCTTCAGTGTGTCTGTGTTTGTGTCAGTAATACACATTTACTCAGGATTTCACTTAGTCCCTACAACCATAAGGGCTGAGGTATAACCCTCAAAGGCTTGCCTTTGGTAACTCACCACCACCTTCCCCATATAGTGCCACCCACTGGAGTTCAGATTGTGGAACATATGAGCCTGTGGGGGAACATTGCAGATCCAACTCATAACGGTAGCACATTTATCCTACAAACATATTGATATAAATGCACAGGGCTGTGTTCTGCTTATACTTTTATCCCGTAAGTCTTACTCTTGTGTCTGAGGCTTTAGGAGTACTTAACACATAGTTATTGAGTGAAGAAAGAAGTTAAAACAACTCTTCTCACATATTAATATACAATATACTATTTAACTTGTCGCACAGTGCTACAGCATATGAAACCTGTATTGTATTGGTTCAGGGTCCTTTCCAATCAGTGTTTTATCTTTTTGAGATTCCTTTCTTCATTTGGTTGCTGTAGAAATGGAACCTCATTTCCTTTCCCCTTTGGATGTTCCCTCTGCAGGATGCACACAGAGGCCACTGGGCAGCAAGTCTCTTAGGGGTCACGGTTATTTGTACATCCTAATGCCCGATGAGAGAAATGGAGGTGGTGGGGGGGGGAATGTTGATGGAAGAGGCATCTCCTGGCTTCTAGTTTTTGGTTTCATGGTGATTGTATTTTTACTAGAACATTTTCAGCACTTTCTCCCTTTCTGCTGAGCCTTTCAGAGAAGGCAGAATGCTGAATGGCTCTTTCAATAGGCAGCTTTGTCAGGGAATTTATTCTAAGCTACCTGGCATTGCTTTAGAACTACTGTGCAACGGCTTTTTCCCTGCTATGCCCCGAGGCTTCAATTCGCTGACATAAAAAAAAGATGTATGTATATATAGAATTGGGATAGGTTCCAGTTTTCCCGTGACAGTTCTCATTAATACCTGCTGCATGGTATAAATGTCAATGGTGTCTCTTTGACTTTCTTAATTCACCTTGATTAGGCAATAAAGCGTAGTACTGCCTGTTAGTTTGATTCTCTCACTCCTAAGTGTTCTCTGGCCTATCTGTTGGGGAGGACTCACACTGCTGAGATTAGGTCCTGACATGGCCCCCATGCTCCTTACCTCACGATTTTCCTCAGGCAGCGAGCATAGAGGGCAACTACTCAGTTATTTAAATATCTTGAAAGGGGAAAATCAGCTGAATAAGTCCATATTGAAAAAAAATAGGCAACTGTTATTTTCCAAGGTCCAGTATGATAGAGCAAAAATGATCATTAGGCTATAAATAAATTTTTAACTAAAAGAACTCTACTAGTTTCTTGATGTTTAAGGACCAGTGTGTAATTCCCTCACAATGTTTCTGGACTGGGGGCCGGGCCAGAATGAAAAGGGATGTGGCAGGCGAGCTAGTCTCTCTGGCTTGCTGAAGGTTGCAGTTTTAGGTTCCGTTAGACAGTTTGCACCTCAAATATAAATACTATGCATTCTTTATCTGTGTTTTGCTACTGACCATAATTGCTGTTATATATATTATTTATTCAAATTATTGACTTTAAGATGAATTATCATATTATTTAGTACTTATATGTGTTATCACTTTAAATGATTTTTATAATGTAGCATGTAAACAGAAAATATAAGCGTAAGATGTAACAATATTTTCACCAATATATTTTTCTTTTAATATATGCATTTTTATTTTATTTTTGTGCCTATTATCTAGTGCTGGGGATTAAACCTCCATCCTCATGAATTCTTATCATATCTATATATTCTACCACTAAGCTCTACCTTTGGTATTTATTGACAGAGGTGTTCTGAACTATGTAGACAGTAATTCACCACTTAGTGTGTTATGTTTAGGGACATGGCATGTGAGAGGAAACACTTTTCTCATACATCAGTAAGAGTGTGATATGACTTTATCTCCATGCAGATGTCTTTTATTCTTGGGATTCAAGGAGCAATTAATGCTACTCATCTAAATCTAACCACCATGATTGTCCTGTTCCCCGCCCCAGCCTCTAAGCATCATGACTGTTTCCCCTCCCCACCCCCACCCCTGCCAGCCATGAGTGTCTATATTTTAAGCAGTCATCAGATTCCACAGGTACAGGGTTAACCACACACACCACTCAGTTGAAGGGATGACAATTGGAAGCACCCTGACTGAGTTCTGTGCAGGCTTTGAAGACAGCATCAAAGCTGCCCCCTGACTGGCAGCAACTGTGGGATGTCACCCATGGTAGGAAAACATTCTGATAACTGAGTACTTAACGCGTGGAGTGATTCTTAGAATCAGTCAGATAGCATAGTTGATATCCAACAAGTGATGGGCCACTTCAGGTACGTTCCTGACCCCAAGGGGGCTGGCTGTTTTCCAAACCACCTCTGCTACCGACCTTGGCACACTATTTCTACATTTTATCTTATTATTATTTTTTTTTCTGCCCAGCATGCCTTATGGGAACCACCCTTTGCACCTATGGGGCTCTATTTCAATGCTAATTTCTTCTACGGTAGGACTAGGGAGGCCATGCCATGGAGTCAACCAGCCAACTCCAGCACGTGGCAGCAATTGCCTTAGAGATGGCTACAGCATCCAAGTTGGGCCAGAACCTGACTTATACTAGAACAATGAGGATGTCAGCTTTCTTTCTTTTAGGGAACAATATTCTTTATGACCTTGAGTGCCGTCAGATTTTGGCAGCTTCCTTTCTGATGCAAGAGCATCCCAGGCAAGCAAAACTGAGATCTGGAGAAAGCACACTGGCACCCTCTGATCTACATCCAGCTAGCAGCAAAACAAGGGCTATTCTTGTTACAGGGTTAATGTGTTTCATTCTAAATTAGGCAGATCAGTCACTTCAGTTGAAAACTGACGATGTCCTTATTCACACAGGAGCAGAAACATTTTCTTTTCTGCCATGCTCTCTCTCCTGCCTCCGCAGGAAACATCCCCTGCAGGATAAGGGCTGACATCCCATTATGGTCCCCACTCTGCGTGGCTCCAAGCCTTCAAAGTCTCACTCCCACCCTTGGCCCATTTTTCTAAATTACCCTCCTATTGTACGCCGATTTTATAGCTCATTTCAGAACCACGTGACAGTAGCACCAGCTTTCTTCTGGGCCTGGTTCTCAGTGCTGAGTTAGTTTGAAGCTGGATGGCTTTCTTTGACAGAAACAGACTTCTCTCCTTAGGGTCATAAATGTTTCTCTGAGGTTTCCATGAACCACTGGCCCCTTGTGGTGATGAGCATCTTAAACTCCCAGCTCATTTGCAAACCATGGAGACCTGTGATAGCCATGACATCTCAAGGTCAACAATGTCAGGTCAAGGTATCTATTCTGCTCCCCGCCTCGACAGGTGACATGAGTGTTTTTGCTGTAGAGATTTCATTCTTCACTTTTCATAACTGGAGTTAAATCGTTGAAGATTTTTTTTTATGGTGCTAGGGAAAAGTTTTGAAGCCAGGGAGAGTATTTCTAGTTCAGATAATCTACTATGTGTCTGTCTGTCTGTCTGTCTGTCTGTCTGTCTAACATTTATCAATCTTTCTTTCTATCTATCTAGCAATCATCTATCTATCATATCTATCTGTCTGCCTGTCTCTCTAGCTATCATCTACTATCTATCTACCTATCATCCATCTCCCCACCTCTCTTTTGTATATCATATCTATCTATCTATCTATCTATCTATCTATCTATCTATCTATCTCTCTATCTATCTATCTATCATCTGTCTTTCTATCATCATTATCACTATCAATCATCGATCTTCTATCATCTATTATCTATCTATCTATCTATC
>OU015750.1:53921363-53941360 GCA_907169655.1 Acomys percivali
ACACACACACACACACACACACACACACACACACACACACACACACAATTTGCTTTCTGTAGAGAGACCTGACAACCTTAGAAAGAAGTGAGTGATTACCATTTTTCTGACTGCCATAAACATAACTGAAGATGCCGAATTGATGGGCTCCGCATTGTATGTGGTGGCAGCTGTGATCCACATAGATTAGTTCTTCATTTAAATGGCAGACAGGTAGAGATTAGAGCCATTCTGTTGTTTTAATGAACACCAATGGGGAAAGCTATTTGTGATACAGGGGCTCACAAGTTGTTTCTGTTGAAAACAGTAAGAGTTGAGAAGTGCCAGAAAAGCTCTGTGAAACTTTGACTAAGGAAATGTAACTTCCGATGCTCAGTCCCTCATATTTTCAAAAAAAGGCAACTCGGGGTAGATTGAAAAATAGATGAACACCAGGTGAGGATGCATCCTGGAGATTTCAGGCAGGATCATCCAGATGGAAGATACCCAGGTATAATTTAACTTGATAAGACCCTGAGAGTTGAGACGGCGTTCACCCGATGGAGGGAGACGCTGGGAAGATGTGTACACTTGCCAAGTAAGGATTAATTATAATTGTGGGTGCTGAGCCAAGCGAAGGAGTAGAAGTTGGAGAATAACCTTGAAAATGAGCATGGGTGTAGCCTGGAGGGTGACGGGGCTGTGCAGGAGTGAGGGCGGGAGGGACTTCTAAGCCACTGACAAGGTATTTTATATGGCATAGAAAAATTACCTGTTATTTAAAATTCAAGTCAAAGGCTCCTTTTGGTCTTAAAAACAGAACACGATTTCTAGCCTGAATAATATCTAATAAAAAAATTAACTAATTTATTTAACGAGGCTGTGCTGGTCCCCTGACCACTGCTGCTATTAATTAGAAGCTGATTGCTGATTACACTGAACTTTTTTTATACCTTGGAAGTTTCCAGGGGTGTGCTGTGAACTTTATTTCTACTTTGTTATTAATGATAAGTATTCACTGTAAGGGTGCGAAGGCACCGGAGCAATAAAAGAGTTCCTTTTATGTTCAGATGAGACGGGATATCTTTTGCACTGGGTATTTAGCATTTGGGGATTAAAATGACTCATAGAAAAGTTGATAGGAAGTATGGCCCAACTTGTCCACCTGATACGGATTAAGAAGACTGCCTTGGCTGATCACATGGCTTCAGGGGGTGTTATTGATTACACTGAACAGTTGCCGCAGTGTGCTTCTTAGCTAACAGAGCCCAGCTTCCGTTTCTCAGCGCGTATCCCAGCATGCTTTAGAGCAGGGGCTTCTCCCACTTCCCAAAGCTGCAACCCTCATACCACAGCTCCTCACGGTGTGGTGACCCCTCCCCCTCCCAACCATGAATCATTTTGTTGCTACTTTGTTACTGTAACTTTTCTACTGTTATGAATTGCAATGTAAATATCTGATATGCTGGATGTTTGGATATCTGAATATCTGGGGAGATGTTATCCTGAAGGAGTCACGGCCCGCAGTTTGAGGACTACCTCTTTAGGATGAGAGCTGGACAAAGAGACTCCATGCTTGAGGAGCGGGCATCCTTGAAAATATTGGGCAACACTGTGTTGGCTAAATTGCCATGGACTGAAACTGGTTCAATGCGTCATGGTTTCTGGAATGATTCTGTTGAGACACCACGGCCCAGTACAAGCCCATTGAGTGTCATCGCCCATCTTCCTTCAATAAGCAGGGCAAAAATCACTGCCTCATTTAGTAAGTTAAATGAAAATATTGAATTATTTTTGCCAGAACTTTAAACATGTAAATGTCAAGTAGAAATGAAAATATCTATAAATGGTGTTCCTTTTTGCTCTTTGATTCCTAGGACTAGGAGAATGCCATCCCTGTTTTTTATGAATAAGGGGAGAAATATTAGTGAGCATAGTTGATTTGTACCAATAGTTGAAAAATAAAAAGGAGGTTTAAAAAGGTTATTGTTTAGAAGAATGGTTTGAGGATTGGGACTATAAAGCTGCTTCTCATGAAAGGAGAAGAGGAAGATGAGAGTAGCAAAGGCCCATAACTGCACAAACTGATGAGCCTCAAAAATAATTATTCTGGAGAGGTCTGCATGAGCAGTTTGGGTTCCCAGGAATCAGAGTTTCTGGGAGGCCATGATTTTAGACTAGTCTCCCTCAGTACAGTCCCAGCAGCCCAGACTAACCACAGCGGAGCCCGTCACTGATGCTGAGGGTGGAGGTTGGTCTCCTAACAAACTGGTTTTCTGCGAAGAGGAGACCCATACCAAGCTCCTGGCCTACCAGCCTCTGTGCAATGAAGAGTTTCTCTCTTTTTTGAGCCCTTATTTCTCATAAATGAAAGCACCTTATGAAAACCAACATACCATTTTTTTATGTTTTAATTATATAATATTATATCTTTATTGTTATGTACATAAAAATAATTACATTAAAAAAATTTTACTCTCACCTTGTCCTGCCCAGCAAACTATCTCTCCTCTGCATGATGGCATGTGAGCAGATTATAACATCACTAAATTAGACTGTCAAACTAAATCTCTTCTAACATTGCCTATAGACAACCCAGCCTCCACCCTTTACTGATCTTCTGAAGAAGCTTTTCTGGAAAGGCACAGTGATGGCTCCTTGTGAGGACATGTTTCCCAATGGCCTCTGAGCTCCTTTAGCTTGGCTGAACATTTCTGAAGACCTTGAGGACTGAGGCCTTCACTGCTATGTCTGAGGCTTCGTTTTGAGAGATGGAGCCTGTAAGCAAGAAGCATAAAGCTCTGCTTAGGGAAGAAATCTCCTCGGAAGTGTTTCCAAAGGATGCCATTAGTCATGTTACTCACCGTGCGATCATTTTGTTGTAGAGTTGGTGAGAGTTGTTCTTTTGTTAGCTGGTGAACAACTAATGTAAGGATGGGAATGCCATTATAGGAAGCTCAAGGCCATATGTATGTACGTTTGCATTATTTTCCCAGATACCATTTCTATACTATGCTCCGGCAGCTCAGTGTTCCAATACTGATGCAAACCACGGGCTCAGCAGGTAGCATCATCACGTCCCACTCTTGGGACTTGCGTGACTTGTTTTAGGGGCTTCTAAGTGACTCTTCACTGTCCTGCTTTGCTCTCTGGGGTCACTCTTCTTGCTCTGCCCACTTTTTCTTAATATTGGAATTTCTGAAATATGACAAGGAGTTGGCACGCTGAACCCTAAGGTCCAAGTCTAGACCCTAGTTTGTTTGTGTACTACTACTTTAGAAATATTACATTGAAAATTAAATATGCGGCATAACTGCCCCAGCTTGTGTGGGAAAGTTTTCCAACCCTTCTTCTACATGATAAAATTCAGATTACTTGATTTTCTATCCTCTCGTAGTGGTCTCTTCCATTTCCTGTGTACAGTTTAGTACATAGAGCTGTATGACGTACTCCACTGTGCCAGAAAGGCTCCACCTCTCCTTGCTACTCCATGACTGTGTTGCTGGGGTCCAGAAAGTCATACCCTGAAGTAGAGTGTTCTGGATCTCAGTGGCAGATCTTAACGACTATGCGTTCAGATTCCTCTTGCCTCCTATTTTCTTTGCCCTCTCCACCCTATCACCAGATAAACAATAGGGACTGGAATTTCTTTTCTTTAATTCAGAGCAAAGAAATGAGAGCCCTGCTTTCCTCCTTTTTGGGGCATGTGTTCTAAAGCAAACTAAAATGCTCCTGTAATATGCCTCTAGTTTTCTGTGCTAAAAATAAATTCTGGCTATAAAGAAATTATCTGAGTTACCTTGTCCTCTTTTAGAAGGAGCGAAGGGGTAGTTGGAAGGAAGGAATGTTGTGTAGAGAAGTCCAGAAGATTGGCCACAGAGACCTTCTCTGGGTTTCTCCATTCAGCTGAATCTGGTGGCATTAGATCAGACCCTTTTGTAAATCATACTTCTATGTGGTTTCCCATGTGACACAGAACATAGTTATAAAAATAATTATCCACAATGGTTCTTTGGGTCGCTATTTTGAGGGATCTGGTGCAGATTATGAGACTACATAACTTGCTTTGGTTTGGCTGGTGTGTCTTGTTATACAGGCATCATCTGTGACCCCTACAGCAGAGGGCAAGGACTAGTCTTCCCTCCCTTCCAGTGTCTTTGTACACACTCTTCCTTCTTTCTGAGATACACACCTTGTACTTTTTGTGAGCTGTAGCTTTTCTGGAATTTTCATACTTATCTTCACCTCTCTTAAAATGACAATGTGTACAATACTGGCTCTAATGAACATGATGTAATAAATAAATTATGCTAGATGTTTACTATCTATCTGAAGAATACATCAGAGATACCAAAAGCAAAGCCAGTGAAAAGTCTGTGGCCCCTGTCATTACTAATTGTATTGTTGCTGACATCCTCCCATTCTGCTTAGGTTATTTACCATCAGCATAGATAACACAGTGCTCATTGTTTGACCTGTCTCTGCTCACTCATACTTTACTGGTATATATATTTCAAGGCACAGAAAAGAACCAGAGCCTAGGACCTTAGTGTTCAAGTGCTCTAAGTAGTGGCGGGCGAGGAAGATAACACTCCAGGAGACAAAAAAAACAACTTGGAACAGAAAGTGGTTGGGCATGGAAGATCTATGGGTTGCATAATGTATGTGCCGTGGAGAAAAATCAATATGGTTAGCCACAGTCTGCCACTTTAAAGTCTTGAGTTTCACTAGCGCTACATTAAGGAAACTTTGTGGCTACGCCTGTAGCACATGTAAAAATAAAGAAACTTAGGTGCCTTATACTCAAAGTATAAATAGACTTCTGTCAGATTGACAGAAAACAATGGGATTTAGAGATTGAAACGAAACAAAAAATAATTGATGTATAAGCTAGGCTACACATACAATAAGATGAGGTAATTCATTGTTAATCTTTAAAAAGCCAATGTAACGTTCTGTTGTAAAGTTTAGAGAGGCACGGTAAACATGAGTATGAGGAGGGAAATGCAGCATGGAATGGAGTCAATATGGCACCATAAAGTAAAAGTGCAAAAAGTATGCCTGCACCTCAGCACTGTCCAGCATCTCCAGCAAAGCATAAAGACTCTTGAACGACAGCCTAGCAATGAAACAGCAACAAGGCAGACACACTATCTCTTCTCATCCTGATGTCAACTGTTGACAACACTCATTATTTTAAGCTATTCAGAAGAAATTCTAGGTCACTGCCTACTTTCCCCTGACCCTTAGGGACTGGAGATTAAACTCTGTGGCCGTTCTCCTCCTTGCAACAATCCCCAGGGGTGCTCTTCTTCAGTCCATGTCATGATGCCCTGATTTTTTTTTTTATCTTGATTTGACCTCAATTTCTCTTATGATCCTTTCCCTTGGCCCCTAGAAGAGCTTATTTTAAACTCTGACATCAGACTTACTCCTTCTGAGGGCAAGACTAGCAAAATGTCAGTTTGCATTCATCAGATTCTCTTTGAAAACATAGCCATCTCATTATTTATCTCCCTTCAGGCTGGGATATGTGTGTTGTAATTTCTATGAAAATTCACCTATCTTCATTTTTTAAGGACATGCCAGTAGACATGTGATGCTCTTTGAAGGCCAGAAAGTTGTATGTGGCTGGAGCTTTCTGACACTGAAATTATGTCAATTACCCAACTTGCAAAACCTCTTATCTTATTACAGAGTAAGGAGGAAGTTTTAATAAGGATTAAGAAATCCTTTTACTATAGTGTTTTGAAAAGCACATTTACCAAATTAATATCTTTTAATTCAAAAAGAAAGTACATCCAGTTTTTAAAAATATTTTTGTCCCTATAGTGCATATCACTCATATGCATTTTTCCCTAGTGATTTTAATTTTGGCCATTGCAATTAAACGTGAGTCCAAAATTTCAATGGAATTTAGGGAATGCTTCCAAATGCATTAATCAAATATATGTACCTTTTGACAGCTGTTGCTCATACTAGCAGTTGCACTCGGTGAGTCAGGAGTTGCCAGCAGCTCTTCTATCTTCTGCCTTTAATTCTCAGAGGTTTTTAAATAAAGCAGTTGGCAAGCTTTTTCATATACACATTCCTTATGGTCTGCTGTGGGTTATCAACCTGTCCCTCCCTACCTATTCTCTTTCAACTAGTTGGCTACTCTAACCCACATCATCTGGCAATGGTAGGAGGCCTTATATAATATCTACATGAGTAGGTGAGTTTGGAACATCAGATCCTCTTACAGATTTTGCATTAGGCTACAGCGATAATAACAAGAGGAAGAAGAGAATCATACAAAAATAATGCAAAAAAGAAAGCTACATCCACAAGGTTGAGGTTGTGGAAATTTATAAGAAACAGGCATCATAGTCTAGTACATTTTCCCAGAGGTGGCAGGTGGAACCATGTGACCTCTGGGCATGACTGAGAGGACAAGTCTCAGAGCTGACTTCATGTCTGACTATGGTCCATTTTCAGTTTCTGCTTATATAGAGTAATAGTCTTCCTATCCCTGATGGTTCCCTCGTGAGGTATCTTGAATTCCTTACAGTCCAAAGACTTGGCCAGGTACAAATGGATTCGTGTCATTTGGACCTTCCTCCCCAAGCAGGAATAGCATTGCCCCATCTATGATACTCCACAGCATGTGCTACGGACGTGGATCTGACAGCCAGCCATTATCCATTCAGGCAATGCCCTGCTGTTTCTGCTTTCCCTTGGACAGCTAATCCCCAAAGAATTGTAGTGCTGTCCAAACTTAACCACTGCCTAGTTCTCCTTAAATGTCCCTCTGTGAGAAACACAGTCTCATTGTACTTAACAGGTGCTTGATCTAGCTACTACAGGGGTTGAACTGAATTGTTTATGTGCCACACACTTGGTTTTCCCTGTGTGAAGAAAGCAACATCAGCAGAGAGCCTCCTTTTGGGTAGTTGAGGACCAAAGACCCTAGGCATCCACATCTTGACTTCCAGGTACCAAGGTTGCACCTTGTCTGCTTGAAAAACTTCATATGGCTGAAGATGCTTGGAAGTGTTTTGTGAGGATGATTTGTTTCCACTAAGGTTGTTAAGACTCAACCTTCCTGACCACTTCCTCCTGCCTCCTGACATCCCCTGACCTTTATCACTGCTTCTCTGACTTACGCATCACATGGTGAACATCTAGAATGTTCCATGGCACATTGGACATGGCACATGGACAGATGGCAGATGTACTATGGATGAAAAGTAAGTCAGTGGTTATAGAGTGAGTTTTGCTAGATTTGTAAACTTCACTTAACCATGTAAACCTCATTTTTCCTTCTTAAGAGAATCTCATTTTCTAGTTCATTTATTGCATGGAGACACCTAGTACATACATAAGCAGGGATACAAAATTGCTTTTAGGTTTGCTTTGTGTTTCAGCTCATTTAGTCTTTATAAGAATTCTGGGAGGTAGATTCTTTGACTCGCATTTATGCATGAAGAAATTGAGATGTACAGTCATTAATGAACATTGCTCAAGGGCTGTTAAGAGATAGATTGGGACCCACATCTGATTTATTCCAAAGCCTATAATTGTTCTGCCTTGTCATAGAAATATTGGAATACAAATGAATCATCTCAGCATTGGTTAGAAGTTTCTTTAAAGCTTCCATTTAGCTTCTTTTTCTTTTTCCAATTGATTAAAAAAACCATAAAACCTCATCCTCACCCATGACATCTCATTTCCTTAAAAAAAAAAAAAAAAAAAACCCTCCTCAACTTAGAGGCATTGGCCCTGAAGTACGGCAGGCTTCGGAGGCTATAGCTCACTGTTGCTAATCAGGTGCAAGAGAATTCTTCTGTTGCCTTGGCTTTAAGTAATTGAGTGTCTGTCTATTGATGGGAGTGGTTAGTCAGAGACTCAAATATTCAAAGCAGCAGGCAGAATTCCCATGTCGGGCTTCTGTGCCCCATCCACCAGTTCTCAGCACTTTAAATGATTTCTTACCCAAGGAGTCTAAAACCACATGAATCACATGACTAAGCAACAGCCACTCGCAGGATGATTTACCCACACTGGAGAGGGCGTTTCAGATGACTGTGCAAGAATCAGAAAGAAAAATGGTTACAGTAAAGATATTTTTAACTGGAAAGCATTCAATAGCTTATACCCATAGCATGACACTATTGGGCTGCACACTTAGAACTTAAAGAGCATAGAATTCACAGAGCAACGGGTATAGTATTTAATTATGTTAATAAAAAGCCCTCTGTGTAAAATGTATTTTCTCAAAATGTACATTTTTGAGTGTCTCAGAATCAGCGTCATGGCCATTTCCTTAGCTATCTTTGGGGTGATAAGAAACAAGAAAAATAGCCGGGCGGTGGTGGCGCACACCTTTAATCCCAGCACTCGGGAGGCAGAGGCAGGCGGATCGGATCACTGTGAGTTCGAGGCCAGCCTGGTCTACAAAGCGAGTCCAGGACGGCCAAAATAACATAGAGAAACCCTGTCTCGAAAAACAAAAAACAAAAAACAAAAAACAAAAAACAAACAAACAAACAAAACAACAACAACAACAACAAAAAGAAACAAGAAAAATGACAACAACAAAAATCTCTCCCCAAACCATAAAACCAAACCAAACTAAAACAAACAACTAGACCCATGGCTTCTAGGAACTGAGATTCAGAAAAAACTGAACTGGCTTTGACAAAAATGTCAAGCGGCTGTTTAATCTGAACGGGATTCTTTGCCTGGAATGGTGGGGGTAGAGTTCAGAATGAGTTTCTACATTAGCCAGTAATTAAAGTTCAATTACTCTGTAGCTGATGATGGCATTCATTGGGGAGACACTGACTGAGGTTCAAGGGACTTGATTTTTGGTGGCTGGTGTGTGCCTTGAAAAGAGAATGGTGGGCCCTTACCAGTGCAGAGTGGTGGACTCTGCAGTGATTTCTAAGTGAAAACTCCATGGGATGCTATACAAAAATCAGGACTTTGCCATCTTCTGAAAAATAAATCAGAAATCTATGACAACACAGGGCATATTATCCCTTTCTGTGGAGATGAGGACAAATTCTCCCAACTGACTTACTCATTGAATTACCTGGCTGCGTCTGTAGGTATTTAAATATCAGTTTATATTTAAGGCATGTTTGACTCTAGTTCCCCAAACACATATTATACATTATACATTGATTCTGTTTTTTCATGCATTTTCTTAATCTTCAGATGATTATAACTAGTATTATAATGTGGCTATTATGAATTCTTTGGTGACCTTTTGAAATCATAGACCTTAAAATAGTAGCATTATTGACAAGAAAGAGTATGAGGTGATGATGTGATAAAATGCTGCAGTATTGCATTTTGTGGCATTTATATGTTGGAAGAGGGATGTCCCATAAAAGGAGAATCCAAAACAACCCTAGCTATGGTACACAGTGGAAGTGATGGTGGGAAGGTGACAGGTAAGTAATTCTGTGTTTATAGCTTTAGTCTTCTCCTCATCATCCTCACCTCCTTCCACCAAAGGCTTGCTAATGGGATTTTGAAATAAAAATTCATTTCAAGATGCTTAACATGGCTGATCTTGATATAGACAAACACACAGTTATCAGATTTGGTAGATAAAACAGAGAGTGCTTGATTAAATTTTAATTTCAGGTAAGAATAATTTTTTAAAATAGTTTACGTACATTTCACGTAAAATTGAGGCTCTATTAATTGAGAAAGATGCCTCAGTGGCTAAGAAGCCTGGATGCTCTTGCAGAGGATCTGGGTTCTGTTGCCAGCACCCACATGGTAGCACACAACTACTGAGACTCCAGTTCTAGTGGCTCTCATGCCGCCTTCTGGCCTCTGGAGTCACCAGGGATGGATGTGGTGCACAGGCATGCTTGAACACACTCCCATAAATAAAGCCTAAAGTCCAAGCACATCTGGGATTTCTTGTGTTTTATCTGATAACAAAGGAACGATACTACAAAGAAGTCTTGGTTGTTATCATCGTAAGCTCAGATGCTACAGAGCTCAGAGGGAGCTGGACCGCATCAAGAACTGAGACCCCAGGCACTGCTGGTGCGAAGGTCACACTATCACACCAGGCACCAGGTACGAGCAAAGGGCCAGGCTTGCTAGGCTGTAAGTGGGAAGACGTGGAGGTTTCAAAGGAGCACTTAAAATACTGCCCAGAGAGATAAGAGCAGCCACGCCATCTGCAGTGTGTACCACGCACTGGTCTATAGTCTTCTCATAGAATGCTAACGAGCTTCATCTTCATATCAGCCCTATGAAGTCTATACTGTTATTGCCTCATATTTAACTAAACATATGTGAGTAAGAAAAATAAACTAATTTGATTGACTTGTCCAAGTGATAGATGAAACGAAAATTTGGGTTTGTATTTATCTCATCTTGCGGTACCATGTAAATCAAGGTTATTATTCATCACATGCTAAATACCTTATGAACACACCACATAGCTTTTATGATAACTGCTTAAGGTTATCATGAAAGACAACAAACAAACAAACAAACAGAACCCCCACCCACCCACCAACCAGCCAAAAATAAATCCAAAAGAAAACAAAAGTCTGTATATTGTGTTTAGTGGTGAGAGTGTTAGAAGCAATAGCGCAGGCTTCTTGCAACATCACGATGTTGAGGGAAATTCAGAGTAAAATAGTTTTTAAACTTCAGAAATGCTCCCAAGTTTTACTCTCAGAGGAAGGCTAGACAGGAGTAACAACACAGATGCTAGGGCTCATTTTTTTAATACTGTACATGATTTACATCACAAAGGAACAATGAAAAAAAAGAGAGATTTATTTTTATTTTATGTGGATGAGGCCTTAAAGATTTTTAAGCATTTTATCATTTTATATGTATAAGTGTTTTACTTGCATGTATACCTGTGCACCACATGTGTGCCTGGTGCCTGTGCCACAACAGAGCCTTTGGAACTGTAGTTTCAGATGGTTGTGAGATACTATGTGGGTATGGCAGGAATAATTTTAATCCAGCAATGTTTCTGATAGATCATGTGATCAAACGCTGCACATACACACATGTGTACACACATTCACACACACATATATGTATGTACACACACATGCAGATGTACATACAGTCCCATCGTGTCTGAGTGTGTGGGCATACATACAGACTTTTTATACACTTTAATGTACATTGCACCTGCTACTGTGAACACAGCTCTGTGAGGAGACTCAGCCTTCTTTGGCCTTGGTTACCGGCACATGGGGAGGACAAGGGATCCTTAGGGAGAAAAGATGGGACACTGAATGTAGCTTGCAGACTACGCAGAGCTCTGCCAGGGAGCTTAACCACCCAACACATGCTGCTCGTGTCTTGGTTAGAAGCCATGTTCCGACGCCTCTGAGCCTTCCCGTGCCTGCCTCTCAGTCTACTTTCATTCGAGCTGACCTACGTTTGATGTGGACTCATATTCCCTATTTTCTGTTTTACAGAGCGTGATGTTTTTATTTTTGTTTGCCATCGTGCTTTAGGGGCCGTCTTAGCTCTGGTTACATTCTTCATTGGGCCAGACTCTGATTCTTTAACTGCAGTGAACAGTAATGGAAGCAAACAGAGCAAGGCTGATCAAACAGGTCCATGTGACATTCTGTGCTGTGTTTCAATGCAACTCTCGAAGCTCGTTTTCAGCTCTCTGCTGGGAAGTGGAAGATTTTCACTCTATGTTGCCCCTCTGATAAGGTAATGATAAATGCTAATGTTTACAGTGGGAAATTCGAGGGCAGCACCCCACTTTGTAGCTGGGACATTGTAGAGCATTTGGAGGCCTTCTGAGTCCTAATCAAGCCACAACAGGGCAAAATTATTTTTGTATTGTTTTTATCTTGTGCTTAAGGGAAAGGAAAGCAATAAACACGTGATTACTCTTCCCAAGATAAATCGGCTAATACCTCTACTGTTTCCTACATGTATGTATGTTCTCTTACAAGGGATTTACACGGTTTATTTCATAAACCTCATGCCCTGACAGACATATTTCAAACAGCAGCTGCCATTTACTGAAACATTTTCTTAAAGGCATTCTACTCTTCCCATTCAAAAGACAGAACTGGTGCACCTGCCCATAATTTCCTCACTGTAGGTTATTATTTTATTTTATGAAAGAAAAATTGAAGCCAGAGAGGTCAAGTGAGTGTGCCTAAGACTATATTTGTAGTACATGGGGAGGGCAAAGATTAGATACTGTCTACAAGCCTCCACTGTGGCAATTGGCTCCTGAGACACTCAGTGGGTAACAACTTCTCTAGAGTCAGTCAGTAGGTAAGTGTCCCATCCGTTAGGTAGGCAGGGCATAGGAAGTGTGGCATAGGAAGTGTGGCTTAGGAAGTGTGGCTTAGGAAGTGTGGCATAGGAAGTATGGCTAGGGAGTCCTACACAGAAGGTGCCTGAGATGGTAGGAAGGCCTGAGGGTGTATGAGAAGAACTCAGCTCAGGGAAAGCATGAACCCACTAGCATTTCCTGGGAACAATGAAGACCCCATTACAAATCTGGGTGTGTCACCCAGAAAGTGACTATTAAGTAAGTAAAACAAACATGTTCAAAATAATGCATTTACTAATAACAGAATCCAACCCTTTCTTAAAGCTTAAGCATTGATGACAATAAGGATCACTATTTCTTTTTTTCTCTTCCTCCTCTCTCTCTATTTTTTTTTTTTAGATCATGATCTGGATTTGGGATTGAAATAATTTTTAATTTGTCATCCTACTTGTAATCACAACTACAATTTTCTCTAGGTTTTTAAAAATGTAGTCTAATGGAGGTTTGACGTGTTTAGAAAGTGATGGTGTGTGACAGCAGCAGCAGCGCCTTTTGTGTGTGACTCTATAGCTTGTCAAGGAATCTGCGTCAGGTCTTTGTGAAGTACTGTCACTCTCACTCACTTTAAAGGCCCTCAAGGCTCCAGCTGTCCCACCGTCACGGCTGTCACCCAGTCAGCAGCGATTTCATCCATGTGTGGTACTGCCGATGCGTGTTGGGCTCTTGTTAAATTCACCGTGGGTCAACTATCTAAATGTTTCTTCTCAATGACTGAATCATGAAACATAAGGCCCAGAAATACCTGCACAAGTGTGGCAACTGGCATTTTTATGATAGCTGCATCAGGAGCCTGACAGGTGTGAACAGAATCTGAGTTGACTACGAATGTCAGCAAGAATGAAGTGAGAACTTCAGTCAATTAATTTTGTATATTCATATATCACGCAGAAAGCATTTGGTTTGATTAGGTAGTGACTAGCTCTCTTCTTATTAACATGAATGGTTTAAGAGTCCAATTGAGAAGCTTCAAATTGTCATTCATTTATTCATTTTTGTCAGACTTTCCTTATCTCAGGTGTTGGCTCTGAGGATAAAATGAAAACTAGTATCCGTTCTCTGGGGCCTCGCGACTGTCAGAATACAGAAACTTCACTGGATTAATTACAAATATTCTTGTCGTTCTAATTTTTGAAAGTTTCCATTTTGGTTAAAATAAAAACCCTTGGTTTTGCCTGACAGAGTGCTTTGGGGACAGAAGGGCAGAGAAGCAGGTTCTTTTCTGAGTGACTCCGGGTCTATGCCGCTCTGTTTCCTTCTACTTACTGTTGAGCTCCTCTGGGTTTCGTGGGGATGTATCCAGCAGAGTTGTTGTCTCTGGGGTTTGCTCTTGTTTTTTAGTAGACATTGCGCGACTTCTACCTCTCTTTTCTAGGTATGACTCCCCCTCTTTCACGTTCTCATTGTAAGACTGGGTGGGATGCTTATAAAATTAACTCTTGCTTCCCCTGGAACGTTGAAAAAAAAAATACAATTACGGGGGCTGGAGAGATGGCTTACAGGATAAGAGAACTGTTTGCTCTTCCAGGGGTCCTGAGTTCAATTCCCAGCATGCACTTGGTGACTCATAGCCATCTATAATGAGACATGGTGTCCTTTCTGGAGGGCAGGCATACATGCAGGCGGACACACTGTGTACGTAATAAATCTTAAAACAAAATACAATTATGCAGAGTGCTGGCGTCATAAGCATGTACATGGCTACGTTTGACTTTTGCATGGGTACTTGGGATGGAACTCATGCTCCTGTTTACTGAGCTATGTCCCCAGCCCAGCCTTTCCATTTTATATAGTTCTTGGGCTTTTAATTGTCCATTGGTTGTCTACTTCCTATGGACTTGCAAATGTCACTTTAGGTTCAAGATACTTAAAAAAATAACACTTTTATTGATTCTTTGTAAGTTTCGTGCATACCTCTTCCACTCATCCACTCATCTCCCGCATGCTCATGTATCTGCCCTCTGCCCCTGCAGCCTCCTCCACAAAATAAAACTTGCATGGCATGTGCACGCACACGACACACACACACACACACACACACACACACACACACACACACACACACACACCCAAAGCATAGAAACATCTCATTGTGGAAGCTGCAGTGTGCCACAGTGTGTCCCATAATATACCTCTCTGTCCACACATCTTCACTAGTGAATGCTCACTGCAATGAGACAGTGGTTTGGTTCAAGGTCTCCGGCTTTTGTGACACTATCAATATTTGCTCCTCACAAGGACTCTTCCTGGTTTATCCTCTTGTTTCTTTGAGACATGGAAGTCCTACAGCATTTGATCAGTAGGACCAGACCTTTCATACACCCGTAACAGTTTACAGAGGATGTCGATTTTGGGGTGGGCCAACTCAAAGCCCTGTGTCTGAGCCTGGGTGGTAGCTGAGCAGGTCCGTCCACCAGGTCTTCCTTATCTGAACTACCAGGGCAAGCTCTCCAGTATTGCTCTGGCTAAGCCACCCAATGCCACCATCAGGCAGGAGGCAGGGTCAGCTCTCCTGCTCTCACACCCTCGGGGCGGCTCACCTTGATCTCCAGAGCCAGCTCAGTTGTGCTGTCCAGTCGAGGCACAGGGCCCACTCTCCCAAGTGTTTCATGTGGTGAGGGGGTTTGGGCCATCTCTGCCACTCTCACACCGTCCGGGATGGCTCACCTATGTCATCGATATTAGAGCCTCCTCCACTGTGTTAGATCTGATCCACACGAGGTGGAGGTGCAGAGCCCACTCTCCTACCAATGAGGGGTACTGCTAGCTCTCGAGATCTCATGACCTTGAGGCCAGTTCTCCTGACTACAGGTAGTGAGGGGTAAGCTGCGGGGAGGGCATTCACTTCTGCAACCACTCTACCTCAGGGCAGATGAGTGGCAGGGCCAGTTCTCCCACACTCACGTCCACGGGGCCTGCTCACCCGGGCCCCTTCCATCAGGACTAGCTCTACTGGGCTGCCCAGGTGAGGCGAAGGGCCTGGTTTATGGAGGGTTGTAGCTGACAAGAGGCAGGGCCAGCTCACCGGCTCTCACAACCCAGTGGTCAGCTTTCCTGACTGCCACAGGCGGTGGGGGAGGGGGAGGGGAGAGGGCATCGCCGCCTCACCCAGCATCTCAAGGCAGCTGAGTGGCAGGGCCAGCACTCTGTTCATTCTCTCATTCTTAGGCCGGCTCACCTGCACCCCTCTCACCAGGGCCCTCTCCAGTGTGCTGCCCAAGGAGGCCCAGGGCCTGTTCTCCTGAGTACTGCCACCGGTGAGAGGTGAGGCCAGCGCTCCTGAGTGCCACAGCCACTGAGGGCCGAGACCATCTCTGCACAGCCCCTGGACATCCACGCTGTTCCAGGCGGCTGCGCAGACCAGGGACGTCCCCATTATCTCTAATGTGTGCCATCGACATTGACGCTGACTCTTGCTGCTGCATAGCCACAGACCCAGATGTGGCCCTCAACGGCAGCACAGGTTGAGACTTCACCATGGCCTCAGGTGGCAGGGCTGGCTACTCACGACAGGTTACTACTCTCCCTGTTCAGATCTCCAGTTCCAGCACAGTTCGCAATGCTCAAACCGCTCGGCTTCTCTTTTTCTCCCATTTTTTCACCATACACTTAAACACTGTGGTGGCTCCCACTGCAGGTGGGCCACACAGCTGGTGCCCTCTGGGTGACTTCCTCTGTTGGAGGCAACAAGCAGGCCTCTAGCTGTCTACAGCCTACCGCTGTGGCATGGCGGCTGGTGGGTTTACGAACATCTTTCTCTCCTGGCAGTAAGATTCTGTGTGTCTGTGGCTCGCCTGCGCAGTGCAGTGGCAGGCAGGTCTCTGGTGATCTCTCCCTGACTGCACCACATGACATGGTGGTGAGCAGGTCTCTGGGTATCTCCTGACTTTACTTTTAACTTTCACTTCCATCAGACGGCCCTAGGAGACTGCGATGGCCTCCTTGACACTTACCTCAACACAGCAATTGGAGGTTCTAGCCCAAGGCCGCAGGTCAGGCCAAGAGAGTTTAAAAATGTTAATTTCTGATTTTCCCTTATAACTCAAGAGAACTTGCTCAATTCCCTAGGATGATTGCGTTTCTGCTTTGGATGTTTTTTTCACTTGTCAATCGGTTTTCTAGTATCAATGCACTAGCGTTTTTTGTCACTCATTTTCTAGTTAGAAAGTAAGCTCCTTGCAAGGTATGCCTGGATCTTTTCACTAATACGTCAACAAGCCAGCTCTCGATGCTCACCGTCTCCTGTAAAACGTTCTAGGAAAGTACAGCTCGTGCCCCCCCACAGCTGTTCAGTTAATTGCTCTCTGACCAGGAACTATGTGAAAGAATCACTTAGTCAGCATGACAGAAATCACCCTGAAGATCTCAGGCAAGATGGCACTTAACTCAGAGATTTACAGGCTTGTCTAGCTGAAGAGGTTTAGAGGACCAGTGATTGGCAGATACATAGACACTATAGGAACCAAGGTTTCTATTTACATTTCACAGCATCCCTGGTGAGACATAGGTCATTTCCAAAGTGAGCATCCGCCTCTTTATTTGCGTGTTCGCATCTCAGAAGCACTCCATTCTTCTGAGAGTCCCTGCTTTCCCTTAGAGTCTGCAAGCATTTTTCATACAGAGCAACATCCACTTCACCTCTGAGTGGCACACTCAGGTTGGCCTGTCTGCTGCTACTGCTGTCTCCTGACAGACAATGACAACATTAAGCTTCTTGAAGTTGTCTCTGTGTGCTCTTCTGATGCTCCTTCAGTTCCCCCCTTGCTTGATGTCACCCTTGCTCAAGCTTCTGGAGAGCTGGCTCTCGTCCATGCTCCTGTAATATCTACCCCCTGATGGTGAGCTGCAGCGAGCAGAGCTGCGCTGTGAACTGGCTGTGCTCCAGGCTTTAGCTGCCTGATAAATCCGCCTTGGCATTTGACGGTGAGTATAGCTCTCAGAAGATGACTACTGCTTTTTTTTTTTTTTAATGCTGCATGCAGTATTTTCATAGGCTATTATTATAAACCAGTACCTAACACTAGACACAGAGCGTGGAGGAATTTTCCATGCTCCAAAGCCCGCTAGCTGTGGTTGTCCTTTTCTGCACTTATTAATGTAGAGTCTAAAGATTTTTTTTTTTTTTTAACATACTGTAAAACCCAAATCAGAAATGACAGGCTAAGGCACAATCACCCTCAGGGTGACCTTGGTGGCCTTGGAAAGCAGCATTATCAGAAGTTTTAGCTAGCCTTTGACCTAAGATGTCCTTGAAAATATGGATCGTTGTCTACCATGCAAGCCCTCAAGGGGGAAGAAGTGTCTGATACAGACACAGACGAGGCAGAGGTGCAGCTAATTCCAGCAGCGAGCAAGAGCCTCTGCTTTTGCTAACTTAAGGTCAATGTTTCCCAAAATGTCCTTTTAACCATAAGCCTGAAGATGGACCCCCAAATAAATCTTTACTTATTTTTTGAAAACATAATTTTACCATATCTGAGCAGTCACAATATTTTAAAACTTGTGACAAGTGAGCTGGAGATAAGCCTGATTCCCTTCGCGAGTTCCACTTCTGCCTAGGTTATAGCTAAATAAAAAAGTTACATTTGTCCATCTGTCAGCATTTTGATAAAAGTAATGGGGCCTCCTGACACCCATTGCCCTGTAAACATTTTTTTTTAAAAAAAATTCTAGAGGGTTCTAGAGAAGTTCTAGAAGTGCTTCTGGGCACTGACTCCAGAGTTTTCTAAAGCCAGAACTCTTTCAATCATACATTTTTCTCTTGATCAAATGAAGGTTTTCCCCTTATTTCTGATTTCTAATATTTGTCCCACAGGTTTGTGATTCTGGGTGTAAGATGCTTTGCATTCCTTTAGTTGCCATATGGTTGGGTTGCTTGTGTGTGTGTGTGTGTGTGTGTGTGTGAATTTAGGGATTGTACGGCTATTCTTTCTTTGAATATATTTTCTCCTTCGACTCACTGTTTCTTCTCTTGGTACTTCCAGAAAGACGAGATTTGTCCCCGTGCCTAGTGCCACATCATGTCAATCAAGCTCTGTTTCTTCTCGTCTCTTTGCTTGCATAATTTCCACTGATTTGTCTTCTGGTGTGCCAATCCTTTCCTTTTTCTGTGGAGCCCCTTTTTGAGTTTTTAAAAAATGATTATATTTATTATTTATGTATCTACTTTATTTTGTTTGATATAGCATTTTGCCAGGTAGCCTCAGCTGGCCTTGAAGTCATGATTCTCCGCTCTCAACCCCCAAGTGCTGGAATTATACGCATATAGCTCTTGCCCAGGTGTTGGCACAGTTTCTATGCTTTTTACTTTGAGAGTTCAGTTCAGTTAATTTTATCCCTTTTGTCTCGTGTTGATAGTCTTTGAAGCCATTGTAAATGCTGGCATGAATTGTATCTGGAAGTCGGGTCGACCCCTCAGGCTTTGGGATAGGTCAAGGGTGAAATCCTTTCCTGGTAACAATCCAAGCTCTGGAAGGCGAATGTTCAGTGGAGGGGAAGTCCAGAGGCCTTGATCTTCTTGGCTTGCTTTTCCTGGCATGGCGTAACCACTTCCAGAGTTAAGATGATGGCCTTTGGGATCCCCAAGGGCACCACACTCAGGGGCAGGGTTCCATTTTGCTCATGGTGTTTGGGCCAGAAAAAAAAGGGGCGGGGGGGGGGGAATCCTTATGTCTCCATGGTTCTCGCCAGCACCCTCCTGTGGCAGCTGGGATTAAGATGAAAGGTGCCAACATCCTACTCCACCCTGGAAGAAGGTTCTGTCTGAGACAGCAGCCTGAACTGGAGCTGTCATCCTTCTGCTCCACAAGAGAACAGGGAAGGTGATGGCTTAAGTATTACAGACTCCTTCATTTATTACAAAATTTATGCATTCTTTTTCTTGGTGTTCATTTTCTATCCAACAAAGTACTTAGACTATTTTGTTCTCCTTTAGATATATTTTTATTGTTTTAAAATTCTGTGTATTTGTGGGTGTTCATATGTGAGTGCAGGCCTGTAGAGGTAAGAAGAGGACACAGGAGCCATTGGAGTGTGGTTTATAGGCCACTGTGAGCCACCTGATGTGGATCCTGGGAGCTGAACTAGGGTCCTCTGCAAACATAGTATAAACTCGCAGCCTCTGAGTCATCACTCAAGCCTCTGAGTAAGTTGTATTTAAAAATAGCTTTCTCCAATTTTATTGAGGTGTGGGTCAGAGGATCTTCTCATTCTGTAACCCTGGAATCCAGTTTCTTCAGATTAAATATCCTAAATGCATGAGACCTCACACATAGGACTACAAAAGAAATAAACTGTATTGAAAAACAATGAAAACATTTAAACATTCTGGAATATAATAGTATATTACTATATTAAATTATAACATGTATTCATGCATCTTAGTGTTCTATTTCTATAAATGACACCATTACCAAGGCAACTTATAGAAGAAAACATTTAATTAGAGGTTTAACTTATGATTTTAGAGGGTTAGTTTAAGACTAACAAAGACTAACATGGCAGGAAGCACAGATGAATGGCACTGGTGCAGTAGCTGAGAGTTTTACATCCTGCTGTAAAGGCAATAGGCAGAGAGAGAGTGAGAGTGTGTGTGTGTGTGTGTGTGTGTGTGTGTGTGAGAGAGAGAGAGAGAGAGAGAGAGAGAGAGAGAGAGAGAGAGGGAGAGGGAGAGAGG
>OU015750.1:53947585-53963532 GCA_907169655.1 Acomys percivali
ACAAAGGGCCTCTTCAAAATGCAGCTAATATATAAAGTATTGAGCACTTTTTTTTATTCTCATAGCTACAAGATGAGTGAAAAGATAATGATGTGATGGGTTTATAGAAAATCCTGGCATCAGAGAAAATATGACAAATCCTAGTTTGTTTTTATCTCTTTTTTTTTCTGTTTATTATCGTATGAAAAATAAGGAATCACAGAATTTTGAGTCCTTCCTTATAGGCTTTGTAAAACAGAAGTAACATTTGTAACTGTACACTATTTATTGCCGTATATGTGAGATGGCAGGTAAAGCCCTCTATGCAGGGTTCTATGGCATGTTCTGTCTGTTAAACACTACGCTGTGTGATAGTGGGAAGGGGCGGGGGTGAGAGGAGGACGGGATTTAAAGGTAGGAACTAAAGACAATATTACAGTTAGAATTTTTTTTTTTTTGTCCATGGGATATTACTCTTACAATTTGTGTTTACTGATTTAGCTACCACCCTCTCCTTTTCCTACACTGAGATAATTTTCCAGCAGATAGGGAAATCTTAGAGAAAAAGGGGACTGCAAACAGATGAGCCTGGGGCCTGGAGTCTGTATTAGCAATCAAGCTGCATCTTGCCTTGTAGGAAATGCCTTTATTGAGGTAACTAAGCATAGGCCTTCGACGGTCATGCCATGCTGATTTTGGGAATAAAAAAAAATAACATTTTCCTCCATGTCGGATGGAAAATGAGTTTCCTTAATAGTTTTGTTCTTAACTTTAAGTGGAAAAAGATGAGATTAGAAAACTTAAATTTATATGCTTGCTATGTCGTGGTTAAACACTGTCTCAAAGGGCAGTGTGGAACTGAGCTTGTGAAATAATGCAATTTCTCTGTTCATTTACTTTCCAATGGCCAGTTTTCCTTCTTCCTCTTATTTGAGTTCTCAGAATATATGGCCCTTGCGCTACCTTCTTCTTCTGGGACGTCGTGCTTCTGTAGTTTTCATCCTACTGAGATGGCCAGTTCTTCTCAGCCTCATTGGGGGATGTCCTCCTTTCAACCTTGTCCTCTGACTGGGATTCAGCACACTGACCCTCAATTTTATGGTTATATACCAAGTACATTCCAACTTACACCAAATTTATATCTGTAACCTAGAGCTGTGGCTTAAAGTATGGCCATTAACTGTTGGTCTTCACTTGGCATCACTTGGATTCCTCAAAATCATCTTTAGCTGGATCTGTCCCAAAATACCTTCTACATTTATCCCATATAAGGTTTTCCTGATCTCTTCGAAAGCAATGTCTGGGATTGTGAGTGAGGAACCAAAAATGACAGGGGAGCATCCTTTGCCTTTCTCTTTGTTTAACTCTCATATCCAATCCATTATGAAATCCTCTTGACTATATGTATGTTCAAAATATATGCTGATTGTTAACATTTTTTCCTTTTTTTTTTTAAACTTAATTTTAACATTTTTTACTCCATCCATTCCTCTGCTGTGATCTGAGTCATCGTCGGTTCATGCCTGGATAGCTAGAATCATATCCCAGTCTAGAGACTTTTCCTTTAACCATTGGCACCCACGATGGTTCCGTCCAATCCAAGCAGCTAGAGTTATCCTTCTAAAAAGTGGGTCAGATTATGCTGCTCCTTGCTTAAAACCCTAAAAGAATTTCTTTTTCTACATGTCAAAGTCAAAGGAAGTCAGTGCCTTTAAGGTCCCCATATTAGCTCACTGTTTTTTTGTTTTTTGTTTGTTTTGGTCTGATTTTAATTGGAGCTGTCCTTTTCTTTCCTTCCAGTATTCTAACATCACTGGACTCTGCTTTTTCTCAACACAGTGGTATATTCCAGACTTTTTTTTTTTCCATCTCCAACACTCTTCTGAATGTATCCACTTTGCTAATCTTCCAACTGGTTGGCTCCCAACCAAGAAAGATCATGTCTCTTGAAATCCCTGTTCATAGTGACAACACCCCTTTCCAAGCCAAATCTACCAGCACTCTTTATTTTCTTTATCTTATCTTTTTAAGTATCATGTATGACCTTTGGGTGTACCACACAATTCACTCAATAATTATACTTATTACTTCTTACGTCTCTAACCATTGCATTCTAAGTTTCATATGTGTGAGACCCTTTGCTCTTTTTGTGCAGTGTTGCATCTTAGGATAGTAGACAAATCTGGCACGTGATCAGTGTCAATAGACATTTAAGTAAACTGTGTTGCTGAATAGCTCCTAGAGCAACTATTGCCTGAGAGTCTTTGTCATCTGTTATTATAAACTTGTTTTCAACAGAGACAGTTTTCCATCATGTCTGACCACCGTGTCTTTTTTTGTTTTGTTTTGTTTTGTTTTGGTTTTTGTTTTTCAAGACAGGGTTTCTCTATGTAGCGTTTCCTGGACTTGCTTTGTAGACCAGGCTGGTCTTGAACTCACATTGATGTGCCTCTGTCTCCCAAGTGCTGGGATTAAAGGCATGCACCACGACACAGTCATGAAGGATAATCAGGCTCTATCCTGGGTACCACTGGCATATAACTTTCCTTGTTTTTTGGAGGTTTCTCTTTTGTTTCAATCTGCTCTTCTTTCAACTTCCTCTTTTGCTGTAGTCTGCTACTCTTTCAAGTTTTTTGCCAACAAAAAGAACGTAACGGTGTCTTCATTCTTCAATAGTACAGTTGAAATGGTGTTTCAATCTCAGAATGAATATAATAGTATCATTTTATTTTTAAAAAATGCAGTACTCTTAAGATTTAAACACTTTTTGGTGGTGAGAGAAAACAGTATATTAACTGAGTAGTAATGTAGCTACTAGGACGATCATGGACACTCCAGTCTAATCTGTAGATTGTGGGATGGCCCTGCCACGTCTTCACAGAGCAATTGTGCTTCCTTTTGTGGGACAACAGGTGGCTGATTGACATAGAAAGCAGTTCAAGCCTGCAAAGTTCTGATATAGCAGCACAAGTTTCATTCATCAATTTTGAAATGAGTACTGTTCTTAGTGATTTCTATTAATACTGTTTCTGAGAACTGTTAAGGATGCACTCCCCCTTTCTAAGCTCAGGACCTATGCAGAAGAGGAAAGAAGAAAGACTTTAACAGACAGAGGTGGTGGGTGACTTTAGGGAAGCAGTGCTTTCAGATACAACAGAGCAAATACACACATGTGCATACAGAGGCTCAAACCAGACAAAAATCCCGACATGGAGGATGGGAGGGCATGAAATCCCACTCCTAGCCAAGGAGCTATTGGTCATTGGTGCCTCCTGGAGTGGCTGTTGGTTACTGGCTTGATCCTCAGGGCTTGCTCAGCTTTCTTTTTAAAATAGAACCAGGACCAGTGTAGGGGTGACCCAACCCATAGTGGACTGGGCTCTCCTCCAACAATCACTAATTAAGAAAATGTTCTGCAGCTGGATCTTATGAAGGTTTGGTTTTTTTTGTTGTTGTTGTTTTGTTTTTAAATCAGTAGAGGTTCTCTCCTTTCAAATGACTCCAGCCTATGTGAGGTTGACATAGAATTATCCAGGACAATTGACCCATTGTCAGCTTGACACACAAACATGCCACTGTTAAGCCATGGCTTTTCCTTTCTTTTTCATTGCCAAGATCATAAATCAATATCAACATCACAATCTAACACTCTTTAGAAATGGTAAATGTCCCACCATCTTCACAAATTCACAATTTATATACTTTTTTTTAAATTTTTTATTTTTGTTTTTTCAAGACAGGGTCTCTCTGTGTAGCCTTGGCTGTCCTGGACTCACTTTGTAGACCAGGCTGGCCTCGAACTCACAGCGATCCGCCCGCCTCTGCCTCCCGAGTGCTGGGATTAAAGGCGTGCGCCACCACGCCCGGCTAATACAATTTGTATACTTTAAAATTCAATTGCTTTTAAAAATCCAATATCTTTTAAAACCTAAAATCTCTTTTTGAAAAATCATGGCAGGGTCTTTGCCTCTTTGTGAAACTTCACAGCTCAGGCCTCCGTCGCCTGTGTTGCCCTCACTGTTCTTATCCTGCAAGTGCCTACAGAGGAACCCACTGGCCCTCAGCACTCAAGTTCCAAAAGTCCTTTCACAGTCCCCCACCCCACCCAAGAAAACACACAGCCAGGCCTCTCACAGTGACACCTTCCTCTCCTGGTACCAATTTGGCATAGTATCAACCATACTGCACAGAAGGCCACACACCCAAGAGCAGTTGAATACCACAAGAATGGACTCCGTGTTTTACTTTCTTTAAACTTTAATTTTAGCTTTTAGAGTGAGAGAAAATATGAGATTGGGTGGACAGGGAGGTAGGGAAGGGTCTATAGGGAGGGTTTAGGAGGAGTGGGGAGGAGAGGGGAGCAGTGGTACATTGTCGTGCATGACCAAGGCACACTGGATAAAATTATCAAGGAATAAATCTAAAGAATGAGCTATAACATTCGATAAAAATAAATCTTAAAAGAAAGAATACAGGAAGCATTTTATAAACCGACTTATAACAGCACATAAAAGTAGACTCTCCTTAATGTGTTTTCTTCCATCTTTAAAATCAGATAGTGGCAAAAATTTAACACTACTACCAATAAAAACAGTTGATTACTAAACTACATAAAGAGGTCTCTTTATTTATGTGAACTTCCATATGTGTTTAGGATGTAGAAGACAGCTTCCGAAGGTGGCAGATCTGTTCCTTCATGCCCAAAGGTACATTGCACTTCCGCAGACCTCTACTCACACCCTTGTCTTTAGTTTGAGCTGGCCTTGTGACTTTCTTTTTTAATAATGCAGGCCACATTGCAGCTATTGATTTGTTTTCTTAGAACCTTCCTGCCACGAAGTCTAGGTTATCATGTGGGTGGAGACACTCCAGAAGACATATTACTGCAAAGAGAGAGATGACAGCTAGAGAAAAATCAAGTTTCCCTCCCAGTTGAGCAGTTTGAGCCCTGAGTGAATTCTTTCACATTGTAGAGCCCAGCTCAGTTGTCACCTAGTACTTAACAGTTGCATGAGTGACCCCAGCCAACAAGCCACCATAAACCACTCCTTTACATATTGATGTGGAAAATGATATTCGTGGTTTCTGTTTAACCAGCCAAGAAAATTTTGTCGAGTTTTAGTAACTCAGTGGGCTCCCGAGGGACAGAGGATTTTGCTTGGACTTTGCTTGAAGGTACTGGATGATTTCCCACAAAGTGAAAGAATTTCACTCCACTTGGGAAATGCTCATACTGGGTCGCGGGAATGTAGCCGGGCAGTATGGATGGGTATGCCATAAGCTCTTCTTACGTGTTTGCTTATAGAAGTGCCCAAATCCATGCTGCAAGATGGCCAGGGATTAAAGGTAAGGATAGTAATGAGTGAAAGGAGAAAGAATGACCAGAGATGTCTCTCTTCTCTCAGGGCGGGGACAGGTAAGTGACTGCTGTATACATTCAAACCACAGCGACTCTGTGAAATAAAGTCTAGAGATTGTGACACCTTATTTACTTATTTATTTCATTTACTGTGCATCAGGGACAAGTGGGTAGAAGGCAGATTTTTTTTTTTTTATTCTTTCTCAGTTTATTTATATTTTCTTTATTAATTTATTCTTGTTACATCTCTATGGTTATCCCATCCCTTGTATCCTCCCATTTTCCCCTTATTCCCCTCCCCTATGACTGTTCCTCAGAGGGATTACCTCCCCCTGTATATGCTCATAGGGTATCAAGTCTCTTCTCGGTGACCTGCTGTCCTTCCTCTGAGTGCCACTAGGTCTCCCCGGGGTGGAGAGAGGGATTTGACTTTCTCATGTACTCTGGTGCCTCACATTTGACTAGAAGGCAGATTTTTACTTGATGGGTTTAAGATATAAATAATGAAGTTTTCTGCCACCCCCCCTCCAAAGAAATGGTGATATATTTGAAATCCTGGATGTATACTGTTGAGCTGTTTTTAAACATTCTTTTTTTTTTTTATAGATTCACTCAAATTTTGTATCTGAAATAAGATGGTTATTCTTGAATTATAAAACGAACTATGTTAACCTTTAGTGTAAGTGTACTTATGCACTGGGCAGTTGGTTATTCATACACCTTTCTGCATGACTTTCATGCTAATCAGTTACTAATCCTTATTTTTCTTCATGTTTACCAGTAACTTTTATTGACATTTACCAGGCCATCTGGATTGGGTACTTTAAGACGTAGAAACTGATGTACATCGGCATTGCTAAGGTCCTCTGGGCACAGGGATTGCACGGTTCTCTAATCTTAAATTGTAAAGACGCAACCTGAGTTATCTTCTGTGTGGGGTGACAAGTGGGGTTTCTGTGGGTTACAGTCGGTAAAACAAGCCCCGTTCAAGCTGTGAAATGCGCTCAAGAGTAAACAACAATAAATGACAAGAGACCTGTTTTGTCAGATATGTTTTTGACGGTCGTGCCGGCTTCTGATTATGAGGAGAAAACAAATCTTGCTTAAAATTTCAGAATGACAAGTATCTCCTGCTGGGGTAGGTTGATTTGATTGCAAGCAAGAACAGATGGGAAATTTGCTCCTGAACCAGGGCTACTAAATTTTTCTTATCTTAAAAAAAAAAAAAAGACTTATTTTACTTTTAATTATGCGTATGCGTTTGTCTCTGTGTGAGCATGTGCACATGTGCACAGGGACCCTTCCGTGGAGCTGGGGTTCTAGGTGGTTGTGAGCCCCTGACACCAGGGCTGGTAACTGAACTCAGGCCCCGTGTGGAGCGTCGGGTGCTCTGACCCACTGACCCAGCTCTGCTGCTCTAGTCCCCTTCTTTTTTATTTTTAATATCTTATGTTCTTAGTTTTAAAAGTGTGGCTTATTTTCTTTCAACTTTATAAAAAAATCCCGTTTTACTTTTAAACAACAGCTCTTGTAAGATGATAGTCTCGTTTCTTAAATTAGAAAAAAAAAAATCCTATATGCCATACCACACCTAGAATGCAAACCATCAGAAGAGGTGCAAGAAGTAATTTTTTTTTTGCTTTGTTTGTTTGTTTGTTTTATCTTTTCTTTTTTTTATTTTTAATTAATTTATTCTTGTTACATCAAGAAGTAGTTTTAAGTCGTGGTGAACTAGCTATCCCTTCATAGAAGTGAGCCGAATGGATTTCTGTGAAGTTCAATAAAGTTACAGCCAAGTTTAACAAATGTTAAAGCTTTATCTATTGATATCCCCCTAAGCATCCTGAGGAGAGAAAAAAAAATGAGGCAAAATTATTCCCTCCTTGTAGGTAATTACTCCAAAAAAAAAAAAAAAAAAAAAAAAAAAAGAAAATGTTGAGATTAAATTTTGTATAGCAAGGCGGAATCAAATGCCTTGGGTTTGGCTGTCGAATATAAAAGTGGAAGGTGCGTATGGAAATAGGCAAAGGGTAAAGACTTTATGATTGGGTTTTACTGTGTGAAGGAAATGCACTGTAATTCTATGTAAATTCAATGAGTTCTTTCTCATTACCACATCCAAACCCTGTTTACATAAAGACCTCAAGTACATTAACTTCAGCTACTACTTTTTCTTTCAGCCTGCATTATAACATTACATTATACAATGATGCAGTGATTTTAACCTCAGCAGCTTTACACAGCGTAGTCTTCACGTTATAAGGATAGAGCTGAAAAGATTCTGTGACAACTTAATTGATTTGTATTTAGTGTTCCTTGGCTTAGGTGTTGGGACTAAAAATAACTTTGAGGTGATTTCATTTTAACTAGGCAAGGCTTCAAACACATTGCATATGTAGGTCTTCATGTTCGTTTAGACTTCAGAGAATTATCCTTGGTGATTACAGAACTGGATTCTGATGTTATTTGTGATCACTTCATTTCCTGTCAGAAAGTAGATTTACTAGTTAAGGGGGAAAACATCAATAAGCGTTGCCTGCTTTCATGATTTGATTTCATCTGTCAAAAAGAAGCATTAATGCTTGTGGACAGAATCTACTTAGATTTTTCTTCCTGACCAAATGAGTATGAGGTGGCATTCATTATTTTAATGGATAAATGGCCTAGTGCCGGTCAGGGTTATTCATCTGTTTGCCTGTGCTCTGTGCAGTCCATGTACTTTCTTTATTTCAGTATGATTCTTGATATAGCAGTCAATTTGGCATCACACTAGCTAAAGGAGGTAAAGTTTTATTCCGTTGTTTTGTTGAAAAAACATTGGTCACTTCAAGTACCAATTCGGTTTTAGTGAAAACTCATCTACGATGTGCTTTACACCTGTGTGTTCCTCACTGCTAGTTCAGTTAGGGATTTCACAATGCAATTTATTCATTACAGATTCTTCACTCTTAAAACAAGCAGTAATGAACTGTGTAACCAGAGTTTTTTTAAGGAATTAGAAACTGTAGGATTCAGGTATGTTGTAAGTGTTGGGTGAACTTAAGATCTTTTAAATTCTCTTCAGCATAGATGATAGGCAGGCATATTGCTAAGTCTATGTGGTATTGAATATAGTTAAATATTATGATAAAATTTGGAACTAAGGTGCAAAATAGTGGATCAATAGTGGATGGGTTATTTTGTTGGAACATTGAATGGAGAAAATATCACAAAGGCAGCAGCACAAAATAGAAAGTGGGAATAAATAATGCTAAGAAATATGAAAGAACTACATGAGAAAAACTTAGCAAACTTGAAGAAATCAAATGACATCCTCTCCTTAGAGAAGACATTAACACATCACAGGGAGACGATTCTGACTGTTTTAATAACGCCATTCAACATGAGGGCCATTGCCAGGACATTAGTTCTCTTGTCTTTCTGGACTTAGGCAAATTGATGCTAAAATTGTCAGGAAATGACAACTGGGAAATGCAAAAATATCGAAGCCTCCATGACTAAAGAAACACAGAAGTAGCATAATTAGGTGGTTAAATGGAACAACATGGAAATTTCAGGAGAGACCCAAGTATGTATTGAAATTTAGTTATTAATTATTTTTTAATTAATTAAATATTTTAATTTTTACATATAAATTTATATAATTACACACATATACAATAAACTACCTATAGCAAGAAGAACACAATCAGGGATTATATCAATGTTACGTTCTTAGTGTTTTGGCTTAGTTTTAAATTATTACAGCATCCAAATTCTTTGGGAAAAAGACAGGCTTTTAAAAACTAAGTGGTGTTAACATTGGATATTAAAAACTTAAAACATAAAATTAGATCTATCTCTCACATGGTGGGATAAGCAGGCAGTCATGTAAATGTCAAAAAGTGAAACCAGAACCCAACTTCTGGATATTTACCTAGGATTTTGATATGGATGATCTTTCTATTTAGGACTCGAAGCTTAGGAGGAAGAAAGAAAAGGTCACTAAGTTTGACTAGACACAGCATTTTTTTTTCTTTCTATGGGGAAAATCATCAGAAAACTCAAATGATCAATTAGGACAGCATATTTGAGACATATTTGCAACATAAACAACAGACAAAAAGTTAACTTGCTTAATGTATACATTAGTACATAACAGGCTGGAATTGCCCTGATGCATGAAGATGCTCTGAGCAGCCTCCTGTGAACAGCTCACGGGGTGCTGAGATATCAGTGTAGTTAGAAACTGGCTTAGACCAGCGACCAGATAAGCTTGAAAATGGTACTTGCCTCAGCTGATAATTTAGATGATGGTGTCTTGGGCTGACACACACCTTGATTACTGCTCTATAGGGGACCCTGGAGTCCCTAAAATAGAGAGTCCCCTAGCTCAGCTGTGCCTGAATTCCTCATCCTCAGAAATTGTTTGGTATCAAACACATATTAAGTTTGTAAGTTTTATGGTAACTGGCTATGCAGAAATAAATTATAAAAGAAATAACATATCTTTGTGTGATAAATAGGAAAAAAAACAACACTTATTGAAAAAAAACCAAAGTGTGGGAATTTGAGAAATTATGATGAGATTAATTCAAACCTTGTAACCTGACCATCTAAAATGCCTTTGTGTCTGGTACCCAAGTATTAAAATGTGCTTTGTAGCATAGTCCCAGCCTCATGGATGCACAGTAGGAAACTGCACAGATATTTACTGGAAGTCATCAATTCTGGTTCATTCTATAGCCTGAGATATACATGCTTCTGAGTTTCAACTCTAAATTAGTATGGCATACTTTTTTTTTCCTTGTAATGACTTGACATGGGTCACTGAAAAAAAAGCTTGCGTTCCTAATAATGCCCAGCTTTTTCTAAGCCATATTTGCTGAAGAAACTGGCCAAGTCTTTAAGATAATGTGGGTATTTTTAAATAATCATGGAACTACCGCACAAAAGCCATCATTTTGTTTGAATACACGGCTTACAAACATGGCGTCGGGTGGTAAGAGTCAACACCCCATTCACAAGCTCTCAGGACTTGCTGGCCATTTCAGTTGTTTAGAAAGGGTTGGCTGCTGCACGGTAAGATAATGGGTCAAGCTGGCTGTGTGGAGGACTCAGGGCTTTTTTTTCTTTAACTCCTAGGGAATCTGTAGCATGTTCCATGGAGGAACACAGTACCAGTGTAAAGTAGCATTCTTTTAAACAATTTAGAACATACTTCACAATAATAGAATTGACTTCTTATTTTTGTAGCACATCCATTGCAAATTCAGGTGGGTCAATAGCTGTGTGCATCAGGGGCAGGGATAGGTGTTCTGTTTTATTCCTGCATTATTCACTGCTTCTGCACAGCTATCTTAAAGCCCCAAATCCTGTCCTATATACTAACGTATATATGGGCACAGCCACCAATAAGAGCATGGGTGTTCTTGGTTTGGGGTCCATAATTGCCCAGAATTATGAAGAAAAGGTCAAGGAGAGCTTCATCCCTGGATACCTCAGATGAAGGTGGCAGGAGTTGTCTCCCCCACTTCCCAACCTGGAGCCATAAAGTCGGCTGCTCCACCGTCAATCCTGGTAAGAATAGACATTTGTCAGGCTTCACTCCTCGTTTGACCTTATGTGGTTTTCCCCTGGATCTCAAAGCACCTGAGTATGCTGATGAAGTGTCTTCCGGGACCTCTGTCCTGGCCAATTGTACATGGCTACACAAACCTTGCCCCAGAGACCCCCTGGCTACCTCATAGGGGCATAAATACCGCCTTAACCCCCAAAAGGAACCAGTTCTCCAAAGCTCTTCACAGGCATGTGTTCTTTGCAGGTGCACCCATTCTGCCAACTAAGACCTGCCTGCACCCATCTGCTCTGTCTGGCCAAGCTTTCCGCCTTCCAGTTCAACTGGGTGCTCAATGGGCTTGTAGACCCCAGGGGAGGAGCAGAAAGGGGTGGCACTTAGTAGTGTATTTTATCAGTTTTACTTAAAGATTGTCCCTTTTAGGATTCCTGGAACAAAGGGACATGATTAGCACTGCCATGGCTACCAGGCATGGTAGCCATTACTTATTATGAACACTTCTGATCGGCAGTGTATTGGAGGATAAAGGCTGGCCTGCTGGTGATCCCTGCACACTTCCTTTATGCCCACGTAAAACACCACATGGACCAAATCCAAGGCTTTGTCATGAAAGGAGGGACATTACAGGATGTAAAGAACTGTGAGTTTGCAGCATGAATAACTTAGCCCATTGCTTTGGTTCTGGGAGACTGGAAACGTTGATTCATTCACCTATTTTTCTTTTGGTTATACAGATGGTTTTTTTTGATGGACTTTTCCTAGGAAGGTTATATGAAAAAAAAAAAAAACTAATATAGTGTTTTTGCCTCTGAATACTTCAAGCATCACTGTTGTCCTCATGTGACATGAACATATGCCAACCTCTGTTGAATGACTCTTCAGTTAGACTCAGTGGAAACTGAAGGCTCCCAGAGGGACAAAAGTCCATTTCTAGTCACTCATACATTAGACAGCGGACGTCTCAATGCGGGGAGGGAGGTTTTCATTAATTGATGCCGATGGGTGAACTGAATGGCTTTCTGTAATCCCCAACAATGCAGGCTATGTGTATATATATATATATATATATATATATGTGTGTGTGTGTGTGTGTGTGTGTGTGTGTGTGTGTGTGTGTGTGTGTGTGTATACACACACACACATTGGGGCCAAATAACTTGAAATATGTAATTGAAATATGTAAACAAGTAAACAAGAAGCAATGGAGAGACATTTCTCACGGTGGCTGGCATGGGGCTGGAGGTCTGCTCTGGCATGGGGCTGGAGGTCTGCTCTGGCATGGGGCTGGACGGAAAACAGAAGTGAGAGGGTCGTCAAGAAGGAATGAAACATGTCTGACATTTTGATGAGTTAGACAAGTGAATTAAATCTGGGCAGGCGGCACAGATGTGAAATTGGAGCCCTAGAAAGAGAGGAAATAGAACACAAGGCTTTTGTTACACGTGTGATTAAATCTCATGAGTCCATGGAGAGGAAAATTGAGATGCTGGAGAAACAAATGATGCTGTAAAAACTCAAGTGTGCCGACTGAGGCAGAGGCTGAAGATCCCCGAGGGAGATAAAGCAGCCTTAATGATGTCACCTCCGAGCTAACTATGAAGATAAGCTGGAACTTTCCACCGCTGAAGAATAGAACCATCAACAGTGCTTAGAGCTGCACACAGCCAATATTCCTGCTAATAGGAGCTACCGGTTCTGGCTGGAGAGACTCGCCATTAGCCCAGCAAATCCTTACGTTTTGCGGGGTTGGGGGTGGGGGCTACTTTATTCAGGAAGCTTGCTGGGAACAAATGCAGATTTCTGCTTTTACATTGTACACTTATTCCTTTTGTTTTCTTAACTCTTGATCGTCTCTGGTCTACATCTTTATCTTGATGCTCAGCTAGAAGAGTCTCTTACTTGAATTTTATGCCCAAAGTTTTTGGAGCAAGTGAATAGTAAGGGTTTATGCAATTATGTCTATAAATATTTATATTCACATATATTAAAGATAACCAAACCACTTAGCCAAATAATATTCTGTACTTGAAAATTCAAAATTCCCCAAGATTGTGTAAAGTTTTCTAATCATTATTTGATCTTTTAAATGCTGAAAATAGGTTTGGAATTTTATACAGTTTATTAAACAGTCAAGCAATGGGATGAGAACAAAGTTTTATATTTACTTCACAAGTCCATTGGCATTTCTCTTTGTGTTGTGTGTGTGTGTTGTGTGTGTGTGTGTGTGTGTGTGTGTGTGTGTGTGTACACAGGAAATGGTATTGCTTGATCTAGAGAGCCAAATTCTTTGGAAAGACAGGTAGCTCCCGACTGATTTTTTTAAAAGTCAGTTTCTTGTCTATGCAACGCTTCTGCCCACTGACCTAACACTTAGATCCCAAACTCCTTCCTAGATTATACAATGCTGGTTGAGAGTCCCTGGTGTTGGCTCATTTATAATCCATAAAGTAACCAAGTTACAAATGAGCTCTTTCTGGGTCTCCTGTCTTCTCCTGCCTGCCCTTCGCTCCCTCCCCTCCCCTCCCCCCACCTCACTCTTTCTCATTTTCTCAGAACAGAAATTCATAACAGCGCTGTTCCAGAGAACTTTCTCCAATTTTTAAAAGTTTTTCTGTGCTATTCAGCACCACAGCCACTAGCCATATGTGGCTTTAGAGCACCTGAAACACTGTTGATGGGACTGAAAAAATTGTATATTTAATTTTGTTTCATCTATTTCAAAACATAAACAGCTGCATGCGGTAGTTAGTCTCTAGCTTGTTGGGCAGTGGAGCCTTGAGGATGAGAGGTGGTTTTATAACTTCGAATGTCTTGTTTCAGTTAGATTTGTAGAAAGGTGCTCCTTTACAGCAGGATTTTCTTCATGTGGGTGTCTCTATTACAGCAAACAGAGATTTTCTGCAGAATGAATCCTGCTTTTCTACAGATCCTTTTCTTGTATTGTGCTTCCAAATCCAGTCTCGAGCAGGAACTAACACTTTAAATAAGTTCAGGAGTCAGTGTAAACACAACATATGCTGTTGGGATTTTGCTAAAGAGCACAATTGAGCTGATATTTCGAGCAGGTTGCTATTCCTGATTTAGCATGTAGGTTTGGTTTCCACAAATGGCTTTGGGATGTGCTGTTTCTTTGTGTGTGTGTGTGTGTGTGTGTGTGTGTGTGTGTGTTTAAAGAAGGCACTCATTAATGGGCAATCTTGAGATGTGGTAGAGCTCTTCCGTGGGGCTAAGAAGCATATGGAGAAGTTGCGTTCAGAGAGATTAAGGCATTAGTGGGAAGTAAAAGTCTGTTACGTATCCATGCTGAGGCTTCATTCTCAGAGGCTGGTTATGAGTCAGAACTTAGGAAGGATTCTAGATGATCAGAGCTTTGGAGTCCCAGATCTGGGTAAAGTAATTTCAAAAAAAAAATCAATGTTTAAATAAATCTATCTTCACTGAAGTGACATCCATCTATCTTGGACTGGGCTGAATAAATTATACATATATTCACTCATTACACAAACCCTAAGAAGTTTACGATACACTTATGTTCTTACCATGACCAACCGTTTTGCCTTCTAACTAGGCACCTGCCAACCTCCTTTTCTCTTTTTGCTATGGACTCTGGTGAAATGGGCTCAGCATAGAGGACATGCTGTGGGGTTTCTCTTAATTAGCTGTTATAAGAAGAAATAGAGTCTTTCCAGACACTTTGTGTAGTTACTTTCAAGTCTCAAGGGACAGAGATTTAGTAACATTTTGATTTTTCAACATAGTGTTTTCTAGCTTGCTTCCTTAATTATAGTTGTGGTCAATAAGCATGTTTTAATTACAATGGCAGAGTAATGACATTAGTTCTTCATCAGAAAAGGTGCAGGACTATATGCCTGTGGCTGAGTATTTTTATTTAAAATCACCACCGTTAGTCTTTCTCTACACCCATGGGCTAACCACCAGCTAAGCCTCAGTGGTTCAAGTCAGATGCAACACACTAGTGGTCTGCTTAAATATTTTCATTGGATATATCAGGGAAAAATAAAACGCTATAGAATGGAGAAGAATTCTGAAGGCAGGTGGAAAAATTAAGGACAAACTTCTGCTGGCTCATATTTTGCTACTAGGTTTCATGAAGACACAAAGGATATAAGGAAAGAGACTCAAGTTAGCTAAGTATTGCTTTTCCAGAATTTAGTAGTGGTACGAGTCACTCCTTAGACTTTGACTGGAGCTTGGCACAGATTTTTTTCCCTTCCCCTTCCTCCCTTCCTCCCTTCCTCCCTTCCTCCCTTCCCTTTTTCTTCCCCCTACCCCTCTCCAGCCTTCCTTTCCCTTCCATCTATTCACCCATCCTTCCTCCCTTTCTTCTTCTCTACAGTTTCATACACTTATATCCCACACCATTCCCCTCTCACTTCTCCTTTTCTCTGCAGCCTCTCCCATTCTCATGTTCCACATGTGTGTGTGTGTGTGTGTGTGTGTGTGTGTGACACTATAATGAGCTTGCTTGTTGTCTGATCATGTGTGCAAGCATATTTACTGGAACAAGGGCAGCTAATCAGTGACGACACAATAGAAGGAAATGGCACCTTTTCCTCAAGCATCATTAGCTGCCAATAGTCCCTCGGGGAGGAATGGAGCTTCATGAGGAGCCCCACTCAGTTCATGAAGAATGGTGGTATGCTCAGTGCTGGGCAGGTGTTGTGCAGATAAGCACAGCTTCTGAGTTTTGTATGTTGGCTTTATATCTACCACTGTGCAGAAGGCTTTATAAACTCTCAGTGATTTGTGATTTGTGGAGTGGTCTTTAGGATCACTGGAGAACCACATAATCTTCAAATAGGAATTTTTTTTATTTTATTTATCCCTCACCTATTTGTATGTGTTTTACTTCCTTCTCATGCCTTGTTGGTTTTGTTGACTCTTCAAGCACTTTTCTGAATAGGAGTGGGGAGAATGGACCCGTTGTCTTGTTCTGACTTTTAGTGGGGATGCTCTGCATTTTTCTCCATATAGCTTGATGTGAGTGTGTGTGTGTGTGTGTGTGTGTGTGTGTGTGTGTGTGTGTGTGTG
>OU015750.1:53967386-53982756 GCA_907169655.1 Acomys percivali
CTTCTTCTTCTTCTTCTTCTTCTTCTTCTTCTTCTTCTTCTTCTTCTTCTTCTTCTTCTTCTTCTTCTTCTCCTTCTTCTTCTCCTCCTTCTCCTTCTTCTTCTTCTCCTCTCCTCCTCCTTCTCCTTCTTCTTCTCCTTCTTCTTCTCCTCCTCCTCCTCCTCCTCCTCCTCCTCCTCCTCCTTCTTCTTCTTCTTCTAGTATTTATTCTCTCACACATTACACCTTGACCTCAGTTTCCCCTCTCTCCTCTCCTTCCAGTCCTCCACCACCTCTACCAGATCCACATCTCCATTTCTCTTCAGACAAGAGCAAACCTCCCAGGGATATAGCCCTGCTCTTCTCTGACCTCCGGGTAACCACTAACCTGATTTGTGACTCTGTAGGTCTGCCTTGTACAGGAATCTCATACACGTAGAATCGTGCACTGGATGGTCATAACCATCCGGCCTCCTTCACTCTGCGGAATGTGTTTTTCCATGTTGCGACAAGTGTCGAGAGTTTCTTCCCTCACACTTTTGAGGAGGAGCTCACTGTGAGAATATGCCACTTGTTTATTTGCTTGCTGGTTCAGGAGCATTTGGTTTGTTCCAGGTTTGCAACTATTATAATAGATTAGTTGCACATAGCTCTTTTTCCTCAGCCCACCTCCCTTCCCTTGGGACTTGGCCTTGTCGTGAGCACTCAGGGTCCCCGTAGTTCTTGCTGTCCTCTTCAGGACACCCTCCTAGTCCGTCTCCAGTGCTTCGCATTGACCCACAAGTCTGTTCTCTACCAGAGACCCCAAAGTTGCATCACTTTTCTGCAGCGCAGGTGGGATACCTGTGTATTCCTTCCCTTCTTCCGTTCTGGTCTTGGCAGAGTACTCTTAGACCCACCCATGACTGCCTCCCTTAGCCCTCCTCCCTTCCTCCATCCTCTTCAGACTACCTGCCATCCATGGCCAGAGCCAGGCGACCTTTAGTTCTGCCTCTGTTGACCTTCAGGCCCCATGTCCAGCTTATGACAACTCCAGAGTCAGACCCCGCCCATGACTAACTATCCGATACCGACGCCACCACTGCGCTAATCTGGAATTGCTTGGATTTTGAACCATAGATTCAAGCAGAACTTCAGACGTTAGACCAGTTGGAGTCAGAACCCCCAAACCAAGACTGAGTCCAAGAATGAAAAGGAAACATCATTATTCTGGTCCATAACCTTTCATATTTGGGCAACAGCAGCCAAAGAATGGAACTCTGGGAGCTTCTACTGCAGTGCTTTGAAAGAGTGAAACACAGTGCACATGTATTTTGAATGAAGAACGTTCTGACTCAGCCAGAGAAAGATCTAAGTGCTATTATTTATCTTCTTTGCAATCCACGGTTTTATGATTCAATAAAACATGTAAATCTACTTCTGAAAGTATTGACTTTTCCTATGCTATCCCAAATGAAGCTGCCTCCTATACAGGGACGCTTAATAAATGACTGTTGAAATGAGTGAATGCACGGATAAACACAGTTGTCAGATATGGCCCTGAAGAGGTGAAATGTTTAATTTCGTGTGTATATTCACTTTGCATTTTGTTAATAAGAAACTACAGACTGGAGCTGCAAGATAACCTTTGTTAATGAGAGTGACATTGCATACACAAACAACTGGAGCCTCTTTACCAGGCTTGTAAAATGTTTTCATTTCACAACCAAATTTGATTTGTCCTGCCACATTTGTATTGCTCTGCTCATTATTGTCAATAGCAGGCTTTCCCCCATTTTTATGAAAAAAAAAAAAAAACCCAAAGAAACCCATTTCTATTTAGATCATGGACTAAACTGTACCTTCTTCAGCCAAACACATTATTTATTTGTAAAGTACTGATGTAATAATTCCTGTCAGAGAAAAAAGTTTGGAAGCCTATAAGCTAGGGTTCAGAACACAGGTCACGATAATTTTAGTTAAACCATGGCAGTCTTCTTGGAAAACATTGCACAGTAGCTGTCTGCAGACTCACAGTGAGTGAGTGCTGTTGGAAGCAACGCGTGTAGAAACACATCTTCAAATGCATTTTCAGTGTTAGAGCATTACAGCTAGTTATCTTAATGTCAAAATCATTTCACACAGCAGCGCTGGAAGAGGGAAGATGTTATGCATACTGATGGCCAAACTGGGACAGAGTTTAATTCTGCCAACCCCCAGGTTAATGCATCTTTAAATTCAAGGGGGCATAAATAACCCTTTGCTACAAGCCTTGTGCTTAGCCTGTGGGCTCGTAACTCATGTGCGGTCAGTACAGATCTGATCACATTTGGAATCCATGGTGTTGACCACCTGTGTTTTAATGAGGCTTGAGCTGTACCCTGTACAAAGGTGCAGTCATCTCCGCCCACAGCGGCATATGAGTGCTAACTTAGATTTAACTTTGACAGCAGCCAGTCCATGTAGACTAAGAGGCGCAGACAGACGTTAGTCATTTGCAGTGGTTCTCAACCTTCCTAATGCTTCAACCCTTTAAGACAGTTCCTCATGCGGTGACCCCAAGCACAAAATGATTTCATTGGCGCTTCCTAACTGTAATATTGCTACTGTTATGAACCATAATGTAAATATATGAGGTGCAGGATATCTGATGTTACCCACGGCGGGGTCATGACCCACTGCCTCACAGGCTCCTTTAGCTGTACTGGACAACTTACTTCAGAAAAACCTGTGTACAAACTGTGCATCATGTAGCAGAATCTGAAGCTTAGTGTTTCCTCAAAAGAAATATTTCAGTACATAAAGCACCCAAAATGGATGACCTTTCTTTTTATGTGACAACTGGCTAACATTTTTCTGTATGTAACTTCCCACCTGAAAAACAAAAAACATTCTTTCAAGGACATGCATCAGGTAAGAGATGCACATTAGATGAGAAGAAAATTAAGCTTCAAATTTTACTTTAACACAATTTAAGTGCTTTTTAAAATTACCCACCCCACAGTACAGCCAGTTAGAGGTGTCCCCCAAAGAGAATTGAATTAAATTGACGTCTAAGGATTTATTGCCTAAGCAGTGAAAATAGATGATTAAAATGATCTGAGAAGCCAACTGGATTTGGATATAACACCCAACAACTTTAAATGATTATGAATATTTTCTCATTGTTTCAAAAGGAAAAATGAGAAATGCAATTAATATAGCTTAACTCTGCAGGATAAATATTATTATTTAATGGCGTATAAAACAACTCCATTCTAAGAGCTTCATGCTGGGCACAGAAATGAAAAAAAAATACCAATTTATGTTTATGTAAGTATGTATTTAGGACAGTTAGCTCTTTATTTTGGGCACACGGAATCATCTAACTTCCTAACCTATCATGTTAATGTGCTGGGAGGACTCATGCATGTCGTGCGTTCTTCAAATCTCTAAATGTCACAGAGAATAAATGTGGGGCAGAAGGATTGAGATGGAAACATATCTGTTTACTCTGAGGACCGCTTCCTTTGCTCACCTCACTAATCCTACTAATGTTGGAGACATGTCATGATAAATAACGATGTGGTTGGCACTGCTGAGTGAGCACCTGCCATGGCCCGAAACATCCAGAACTCAGCATATCTGCACCTGGAAGGCATGATCTCAGCCTCCAGAATGACATCTGACTCCCCGAGCCAGGCACTGAATGCGTTCACGTATCAAGCTGTATTTCCATCCAGGGTCCCTTCTTCCACTCACTGTGCTGCCAGAGAGGTGAGCCCAGGCCTGGTCTCCATATTTTACACACACTTTTCAAGGCTTTGGTCCCTTTTAGTTTTTCCTCATCTTCATCTTGCTCCCTCCACCTAGAATCCTCTCTCTGCACAGTTTTGCATGGCTGACTTGCATTTCTCTGGAACATTTTCTTCTCTCTGTCTGTCTGTCTGTCTGTCTGTCTCTGTCTCTGTCTCTGTCTCTGTCTCTGTCTCTGTCTCTCTCTCTCTCTCGAACATTTTCTTCTCTCTGTCTGTCTGTCTGTCTGTCTCTGTCTCTGTCTCTGTCTCTGTCTCTGTCTCTGTCTCTCTCTCTCTCTCTCTCTCTCTCTCTCTCTCTCTCTCCTATAACTTCTCTCTCTTTAAAAAAAAAATACATTTTTTTGGCAGTGCTCAAAGCCAAACCCACCACTCCTTGCTTGCTAGGCAAGTGAGAGTTTAGAAAATGTTCTTTATACTTTTCCCTAGACAAAAATGATCTAATTTTTTGGTGGCATTTATTTCTCACTATAATTGCAATTATTTTAATTCACATTTAATTTTTCACTATCAGACTAAACATCATGTGAATACATAAACCATGTAACTATTTTTATGTTTCTCACAGTGCCTTGAAAGGTACCTCTTAGGAAATCTTCCAAAGAAGACACACATCTGAGTGAACACCAACCTCTCCATGGATTCCTTATGCCTTATAAGTTTGTTGGTTTTTGCTTTTTGTGTCTTTAGCATTAAGCCTTTCACTGTAAGACTTCCTTATTTTTTAAGAAGAAATTTAGAAGTGAATTACAAGCAGTACTTTAAAAATTATTCTTTTCTTTTAAAATTTAAATTAATTTTTAAAATAATTTATTCGCTTTACATCCTGATTGTAACCCTTCCCCACCCCTGTCTCCTCCCATTCTCCCCCTCCCACCTTCTTCTTCCCGTCTCTGTCTCCTAGTCCTCAGAAAGCAGAACTTCTCCTCCCTTACCATCTGACTCCATCCTGACTGCCTGCATCCTTCTCATCTGTGGCCTGGCAAAGCTGCCCTGCCAGGGGGATGTAATCAAAGAGCTGGCATCAGAGCCTAGGTCAGACACAGCCCCTGCTGCCCTTACTACAGGACCCACATGGAGACTGAGCTGCCAATTGACTACATCTAAGCAGGGGGGTCTAGGTCCTCTCCATACATAGTCCTTAGTTGGTGTATCAGTCTCTGCAGCCCCTCTTGGGAATAGGTTTGTTGGCTTTGTTGCTCTCCTTGAGAAGCTCTTGTTCCCTCTGGGTCTTTCTATGTCCCCACTCTTCCATATGACTCCCAGTGCTCTGCCCAAAGTTTGGCTGCGAGTCTTAGCATCTGCTTTGATCCCCTGCTGGGTGGAGCCTTTCAGAGGACCTCTGTGGTAGGCTCCCATCCTAGTCACTCTCTTCAACTGCTTCTGGCGCCCTCTTCTGGTCTGAAGGTGTACATGCAGGCAAACACTGTATATATAATAAATAAATACATCTTTAAAAAAAAAAAAAGTGTTCCCCTTTCTCTACATCCTCACCAGCATGTGCTGTCACTTGAGTTTTTTATCTTAGCCATTCTGATGGGTGTAAGATGGAATCTCAGAGTTGTTTTGATTTGCATTTCTCTGATGACTAGGGATGTTGATCATTTCTTTGTTTCTTGGCCACTTGATATTCCTCTGTTGAGAATTCTCTGTTTAGCTCTGTACCCCTTTTTAATTGGATTATTTGGTTTGATGGTGCTTAATTTCTTGAGTTCTTTATATATATTGACTATTAGCCCTATGTCATATGTAGCGTTGGTGAAGATTTCTGTATTACATCCCAAATGAAGTTTCCCCTTCTTCCTCTTCTCCCAGTCCCACTCCCCTCCCGCAATCCATTCTTCTTCCTCTTTCTTTCAGAAAAGAGTAGTCTTTGCAGAAATACTAACAAACATGACATACCAAGTTGCAATAAGACTAGGCACCTCACTTCATATTGAGGCTGGACGAGGCAACCCAGTAGGAGGAAAAGCATGCCAAAAAAAAGGAGGCAAAATATATCAGAGACTGTCCTGTTCCACTTCTGAGGAGTCCCACAAGAAGACCAAGCTACACAACTCATATATATGCAGGGGATCTAGGTCCATCCCACACAGGCTCCTTAGCTGTTGGGCCTTCATGGGCCCAGGTTAGTTTACTTTGTAGGTCTCTTCTTGTGGTATCCTTGACCCCTCTGGCTCTTACAATTCTCTCTTCCTCAGGATTCCCTGAACTCTGCCTAATATTTGGCTGTGAGTCTCTGTATCTGCTCTCATCAGTTGCTGGATGAAGCCTCTCTAATGACTATTATACTAGGCTCCTGTCTGAGAGTATAGTAGAATATCATTAGGAATCATTTCATTGACTTTTGTGTGCGGGTGTGTTCGGTCCTATCCTAGGTACCCAACTTCTGGTTCCATGGGTCTCACGCTGGACCAGTTATTGGTTGACCACTCCTGCATTTTTGTACCTTCTTTATCCCAGCATATCTTGCAGCAGGAAATTATAAGTAGAAAGTTTTGTGTCTGGGTTGGTGTCCCAATCACTCCACTGGAAGTCTTCCCTGGTTTCAGGAGATGGTTGGTTCAGCTTGAGAGAGAGAGAGAGAGAGAGAGAGAGAGAGAGAGAGAGAGAGAGAGAGAGAGAGAGAGAGAGAGAGAGAGAAGAAGAGAAGAGAAGAAGAGAAGAGAAAAGAGACAGAGACAGAGACAGAGAGACAGAGACAGAGACAGAGAGACACAGAGAGAGATTCTTTCATGAGTCAGAGACATTTATGGGCAGTTGGAGGGGTTTCAAGGGTGAATGTGTTTGATTCTCTAGGGTCAGGGCTGCCAGGAATACTTGATCTACATATAACAAAACAGTCCTATCATAAGAGGAGAAAAGCAGTACTTATCCTATGGGTGAGGGAGAATCTCCAGGTACCGTTGGTTGAAAGGCAAGACACGAAGATGTCCTAATAGCATGAGTGAGGTGCACATCTCCAGGAATTTCCCAGGTACTTGCTGAACAGGTTTTATCAGGAAAGGGCTGTGCTTGCAGTCTTCTGGATGACTGCATGACACTCCTTAGAGTTTCTAGTGTTTAGGTAGAGAGGGGAACATGTTGAGAAAGGGAGTCCATTAGCTGTATAAGGAGCTCAGAGGTGTAAAAGTAACAATTCTCCTGACTCAATTGTTGTCTAGGTGGCTTATTGCCTCCTTTTGCTAACCTAGACTTAGTCCTGGAAGCTTCTAGGATCCATACAATCTAACCTAGACCTAGAATGTTTTCAGCCTCTGAGGTTTACTGCTTATTAAGCTCACCCTTCCTTGTTCTTCCTAAGCTCTGGGCTGGCTTGCCCAACTCAGCTGTTCTGTATCAAACTCTTCTCCCAGCTGACTTATTTAATCTGGCTTCTCTCTTGGCCTAGAATTTCTCTGCTTGCTCTCAAACTAGTCTCAGCAATCTGCTCTAATCTTCTGAGTTCTCATTTTCCGGCTCACTCAGTCTTCACCTGAGTTCTCTCTCTGTAACCCATCTCTCTTACTGTCCTGGTGAAGCTGCCTTCTTTCTCTGTAGAACTGTCTCTTAAGTAGCTTCCCTTCCCTCCTTTGCAGGGGCAAAATTAATGCCATGTTCTATAGGTCATGTATATTCTGCAATTAATGCCGTGGTCTGTGAGTGTTCTGTGAGGACTTGTCCTCCAGGCGACCCCACTCCTTCCTGCGTTCCAAGAATGACCACTGTACTGCCACAAAATAGACCTGACAGCAGTCTCCAGAATCTCCACTGGGTGATTAGTTACAACTAACTCCCAACAATCCTCTAAGGTAAAACAACTTTCCCTCGAGACTCAACCTCCACCCAACCTGCCTGAAGGTCAACATTCCTGTGACCCACAACCGCCCATTACAGTTTCCCCCATTGCCCTTGAAGCTCTGAGTCACTCTCCTATCCTGCGGTGTCAGGAAGGAGTGTGACCCACGCTCTGAGCCTGTAATACAGGACCCTGTGTATGTTACATCGGTATCGAGTCCTGGTGGTCATTTCAGGGGTCTCGTGACCTGGGAGATCTGAGTGATCTCGGTATTATGCTTTCTTCTCTTGAGAGTTGAGCGTATCCTATTCTGTCAAATCTTCTCTTATTCATCACCTTTTCTGTCACTCAATTAGGTATCACTTTCAAACATGGGTGATTTCTCCTACAAACTAACTTTACCTTCCTTTGCGATTAAAGGCATGTACCACCACACCTGGACCTAAACTTCTATTTACCTGATACTTGCTCTAAACCATGCTGGCCTTGAATTCAGATCTGTTTGTCTCCGTCTCCTGGATTAAAGAGGTGTTTGTATTCCAGCCAGAGCACACAGACCTAGGAGGTTTTTGGATGTGATCTCTTGCCAGAACAGCCGTGTTCTGAATTAATATTTCTCTACACAGAGGCTATCCAGAAGTACCAGACCTCCACCTTTCCAACAGAGCCTCTCAAAGTTGTATAGTTTTGTTTCTAATTGCATCTTACACATCTCTGTAAATATCTAGGTAATCCAGTAAGCAAAAACACTACAGTTTTCATTTATGACTATTAAATTATGATACATTATTATGTATTATTTGAACATAATTTACTCTGAGTTATATGATTTATTTTTAACTTCAGAGAGCTTATACTACATAGTGATTAAAAACAAAAACAAGATCCTATTGATTCAAATTAGTGATTATCTTTTTGTTTGCTTGTTTTTGTTTTTCAAGACAGGGTTTCTTTGTGTAGCTTTGGCTGTCCTGGACTCAGTTTATAGACTAAGCTGGCCTTGAAATCACAGAGGTTCACCTACCTCTGCCTCTGTGAGTGCTGGGATTAAATGTGTGCACCACCATACCTGGCTAGTTATCATCTTTCATTGAAAAGATGACTCAGTGGGTAACGGTGTTTGTCCCCAAGCCTGAAATCTGAGTTAAATCCCAGGTAATCACACAGGGTGGGGAAAGGGCTGGCATCCAAAGGTTGTCCTTTGACATCCATACACACACAATGGCACACACACAAATATAATAAAAATTATTAAAACTAGTTATATCTTAAATTAATTTACTATTTTCCCTTTTGTTTCATCATACATATGAAGAGCTTTTACATATGTAGTTTAATATGATACATGTAAAGTACATTGAGTTTGTTACTATAATTATCACTGGTACTCTTTGTCTCACTTCAGTTCAAAAGTAGAGCTTCTAATCATGGCACTAACTGGACTGCATAAACAGCTTTTCTTTGTTACTTATTACACACATTTATTATCCCCTTAATCCAGGACTTAGGGAAAAGAACTCCTTAGAACGCTTCACCAATAGCAGAGAGAAATAAAGCAATTGTTCTGGAATCTGTTATTGGAGTATTTAACATATGTTTTGTTTGGTTTTATTAAATTGTATGCTTCCTGTGCTTGCATTGTACTTATATATAAAAACAACAATTGATGGAACCCAGTTTGTTTAAGGAGAATAGTTTTTAAGAGCAGAGTATTGATATACAGAGTCGTTAGGAAGTCACTAGGGAGATTGGGCATTCATGTGCGGACTGAAGCTTGCTCATCTCTCCATAGTTACAAAACTAAACTCCAAAGGAATTTAAGAAACAAATGTAGTATCTAAACATATAAGAACACTACAAAAATATAGAGCATATTCTTTAAGGTATAATAGGTAGGGAGTCTTTGGACATGACCCCAAAAGCACAGAGAAGTAAATAAAAGACCAACAAATGGGAGCCTATCAAACAAAAGAAAACTTCTAAGCAGTGAAGGAATTAACTAGCAGAGGGGAGACACAACCCACAGAACAAGAGAATACCTTTGCAAGCTGCACATCTGATAAGGGGAACATCATCAAAATGTATAAGGAACTCCAGGAAGTCAAAGACAGGAAACAAGAAGCCTGATTACAACTGGGAGACTCCTAGGGCACCGTACATCACAGCAGTGAAAGAGCTCCGCATTCTAATAAGAATGGCTGCCATAAACACGGCAAGCGATGGGTACTGATGAAGATATGGCGAAAATGAAATTGTTGCACATTTTGTTACAGGATTAATTATTATTGCCATTATGGAAGATACATGGAGGTTCCTTAACAATGGACCCATTAATCGTATTCCTGAATATATGTATATATCATATCCAAAGGAAAGGAAGTCGAAATGTCAGAGTGACTCCTCTTTCTGTGTAAGCACTAGTCACAATAGCAAATGCGTAGAGGCACACCCAGCCAAAGTGTCCACTTACTAACACTATGCATACCATGAAAGAGTTATTTAGCCAAAAACAAAGAATGAGACTTTTATTTATGACAACGTGAGTGGAAATGGTGTGTGTGTGTGTGTGTGTGTGTGTGTCTGTGTGTGTGTGTGTGTGGTGTGTGTTTGAAAACATTTGAACTGATGTCTAAAATTAGTCAACATTGAAAATGTACCTAAGACCTTGTCAGAGACACAGAATGATGTGCACACCCCAGCTCAGAATTATAGGTGTGGATCTATAGCCACAGCTTATCCATTTGCATGTTAACATTCTAGAAGCACCTTTGAAAAACTTCCTCTTAAACACTAGTGTACATATCAATTCCCCTGAAGAATGACATTTTATGGGTCGTAGTTCCAGGATTTCAGATTCTGTAAGTTCTGGATGACTCTGGACCACTGACATTCACAACAGGTTCACAGATATTGCCCACTCTGCTCGTACAAGATGGCACTTCTGGGCTGCTGACTCAGGAGTGCTAATCACTAAGGGAGAGGGTGGGAGAGGGCATGCTTTCTCATGGTTTAAAATGCAAAAAAGACATTAAGGGTACACATGGGCAGTGACTCTTCTTCCATTTGTATGCTTTGATAAGAGCCAGCCTTCTTTTGAAGAGATAATGTGTAGAGTGGGGAAAAAAGGGGGTTTGAGGACCCCTCTGATACACCTGAAAAGGAAGGAAGCATCTTTTAATGTGGCAAGAAGGGGTCCTCAAACAGGCACAAATGAGGGCTTCTCCACTCACTCTAGCCTGCCAGGGTTGAGAATCTCAGGCCCATCTTATTACTGTGCACATGAAGCAACATTTGAGTAGCAACAAAACAAATCAAAACACAAACAGAAACCCCAAACAAACAAACAAGCAAACAACCTGTCAGGGAGAGATGAAGGAATTATATTTCATTTTTATTATAAAGGAATCCCTCAGTTGTTTTTAAGTGCCCATGTTCTTGTTGCTGGACATCTGTTCAAATCCATGGTAGGATGGCCCTTTTGTCATATGGATTTTAATAGAAGAACTCTTCTCAGGAGCCAAGTGAATGTGAGAGAACTAAAAGATAGGACTGGTCTTCTTTAAGTGTTTGGGTGCACGGTCATCACTGAACAAAATGTCGTCCATATGAAAAAGGGCTATTGGAGAACTGAATAGGTTGTAATTGCTATAACTATCTGGAATATTGTGCTAGTTTAGAGGCACAGAAACTTAAGGCAGCTTCTCTTTCTGAGTCTTCTCCCCTCCCCCACATTGGGAGGATCATTATGGTTTTTTTTTTTTTTTAAATAAAAAGAATGTGTTTTATTTGAGTGATCTTTCAGGATAACTGTGAAATAATGGAAAACAGAACTCTATTCCACACAAATGTTTCTTGCCTCTTTCCTTCACAATAAATCATATTCTACCAAGTCCTCAATAGTTCCTGTTTCATAAATATGTCTGTCAAATATATTGGGCCAGAAGGCTGAAGAAGATGATCCAACATTATAGAGAGTTTTGGGTGACTATTCAGGTAGGAAACTATCTCTGTCATCTTCTCATTTGGAAAGCTACTAACCTGCAATCCCAGCATATTCAGGTAAACAAGTGTTCGCTCTGATTCTTTAATGATTCTACTTCATTAGTAATTTATTAAAGGCATGTACCTCCCTTACAGCCTGACTACCCTACATAGGAGGGAAGAGAGATTAAGGAGAACAAAAGCGAAACCTTCTAGGTGTCAGTTCCGCGGGGCAATTACCCTGGTATAATTCTCAGGAGTCTAGCAGATCCTATATCTGACAGAAGAAGCCACACTGTCCATGGACTGAACCTGGAGGAATCCACCGAACTTGCTGCCTGCCTCCCAATCCTCCAACTCTGTGCGCTGTGGACAGGAAACTCTGACATCTTCTGCTTCCTCCTCCCAGCTTCCTCCTCCTAAAGGATGGTCCTTTTTGCAATACAATACCCCAGACAGAGTCTCCAGAGCCTGTCCTCTTTTGATTTGGGCTGAAACTTCCTCTCTCTCTGAGAGATATTTATCAGTTTGTAGAGACAAGGTCTCAGTAGGCTCAGCCACCCATGACTGTTTCCACCTTGGGCCCAGCCTAAGGCAGGGTTATATTGTCTTCACACATTCCTCTCTTCTACTAAAAAAGGCAAAAAATAAGAACTATATACATAAATATACATTATCATCAGGTACAAGTTACACGTCCATAACCCAGTCCTTTTGTACTTGACAATATTGGAGAAGAAAGTATTCCACTATCCTCTCATAGTAAGTCCTTTCCATGTGTCCAAAGTTTTCTAAAATCTCCTTATTAGAAATTATATTCATCAATCTATAATAGTGTCCAAAGTTTTCTAAAATCTCCTTATTTGAAATTACATTTATCAACCAAAAAAAGTGTCTCTAACTCTTAAACTAAAGCTTATAGTAACACAGTGGCTGTCTAGTCTTCAACCCCATCAGAGATCCAAGAAGGAAATATTATCTAATATGAAGAAAATGCAGGCAAGAAACTTAGAAAAGTATAGACAGAACTGAAAGTGTTGACTGCCTGGACAGTTACAGGTTTTTCTCTATTGTTGGGGCATCCAGTTTTCAGCCTGCCGGCCCCAAATATCTAACAGACCGTTCTGTGAAGCAGGAATTTTGAAGGACTGGCTTACCTAGTCTCTGCAAAGCTGGACAGCCAATTTCTCAGTGTCATGCTTGATCATGGTGGGAAGTCAGTCTGCCATCAGCAGCAGAGGTAAGAACAGTGGCTAGTCGGCCCCACTGTTTCCTTGTTGCCCATCCTCTTCACTGAGGTAGACTGGAGGTGCGGCCAGGAGCGGATGTGTCTGTCTGTCAGAAAAGCCCTTTATTAATAAATGCCATATTCTATGGATCTCTGAAGTGTTTGAAGACCAACTATCTATCTATTCTATCTACCATCTATCTATTCTATGTAACTATTTATGGATGGACTTATCTATCTCAGTATATCTAATTAAACAACCATTGCTTGTTTTTAGCTATACACTATCTGCTTAACTTTGAAAACACATACAAGAAAGTAAATAAAGCTTATTCTGTAATTAAGTAATTTAGTATCTAGTTAGATTTATAAGTGACTAACTACCAACTTTTACCTCTGGCCATCCTGAACAGGTTGTAACAGTTAGCTTTCATAAGACCAGAATTGTATATCACCTTTTCAAATGAATTGCACATGTATAATACATTAAGTAAACACTGAGCAAAATGATCTTAAGTTTCTACAAACATACAATACACAGTTTAAATTTTTATCACTAAACAATATAAAATACATAAAGCAAAAGTTGAATAAAATAGTCTTAAATTTCCATCAATCTATAATACCAATGTAAACTATTTGAGGCTAGTAGATTCAATACTCTACTTTTTATTCTATAAATCTATATCCTCCCCATTATATCCTTTCCTTCTTTCCCCCTTTTCCCTTAATGCTAGATAGGCTAGAAAGATAAGAATAAAAGAAGGATAGAATAAAGAAATCCCTAAATGAAACTTTTATTAAGTTATAACTAACCACCTCCCTGGGCAACAATAAACATTGGTAACTCAGTAAAAACACACACCCCACCTATTGGGAATGGGGGATTGTGTTCTCAAAGTTACTTTTTGCTGTCTGGGGGTAAAAACATCTTTTTTGGTACCCTAGGAAAAAAACCAAAATATTGGCCAAGTGCTGGAAAAGCTAGCTGTATCTGTCTCTGTCCAGTCTTTTTGGGATCGATCCTTTGGGCTCTCCCTTTTAATGTTGATATGCATGCAGTTTTGTGAAGAAACAGTCGCTGAGTCAGTCTTTGAGGTTGAATCACCTGGGACACTTGCTTTGTGTTAATTATTATCTGTTTTTTTGCTCTGAAAATCGCAAACTTTTGAATTGTACCTATACTAATAATTTCTCCCAAACAGTTACTACAAGCCCTTTGCCAATCTTTGTTGATTGCACATAATGACATAATCTCAGAATTAGTAAGAGGCACTATAATTTTTTCCAGGTCTGTTCCTGACAGTTGATGCAATCTTATTCTTCCCTTTATAATGAATTCAGAAAGTTTTTCTTGTATATCTTCAGTGTTTTACTTTGTTTATTTGTTAAGAAAATCTATTCCATGATTCTATCTCCCCTTTGCATAAGGAGCCCAGTAGGAGAATGTGTTGAAGGTAAAATAACCAGAATGCAACTAAGTTTAGGATCAATTCTATTCACACATGTGCTTTGTAGTTTTTGCTCTACCAGATTTAGTTCCTTTTCTACTTCAGCTGTTAGACAACTTGAATTGTTTAAACTGAATCCTCTTGTAACATTTGAGACAAGTTACTTAACTCATAGGTTGCTAGTCCAATTGCAGGCCTTAACCTGTGAATATCTCCCATTAACTTTTGAAAGTCATCAAGGGTTTGGAACTGATCTATGGATCTGGTAGAATTTTTTGTTCAGTTATTTTATAGCCTAAATAGGCAATTGAATCTCCTCTTTGTATTTTTTTTTCTACAGTAATCTGTAACCCTTAGCATGGCAGAATTCTTTGTGTTTCCTTAAATATTTTTTCTAAAGTATCAACATCAGAATCAGCTAACAAAATATCATTCATGTAATGGTAAATGATAGATTGAGGAGATTGCCTACAAATTATTTCTAACAGTTGTTGCCCAAGATATTGGCACAAAGTTGGACTATTCAAAATTCCCTGTGGAGGTATCTTCCAATGGTATCTCTTCATTGGACCATTACTATTAAAATTAGAGGGAGACCAGGTGGCACTCAGAGGAAGGATAACAGGCTACCAAGAAGAGACTTGATACCCTATGAGCATATAAAGGGGGAGGAAGTCCCCCTCAGGCACAGTCATAGGGGAGGGGAGTAAGGGGAAAATGGGAAGGACGGAAGAATGGGAGGATACAAGGGATGGGATAACCATTGAGATGTAACAAGAATAAATTAATAAAAAAATTAAAAAAGAATAAAATTAGGTATGGAGAAAGTACACCTTTCCCTATCCTTCTCATGCAAAGATATTGTGAAAAATCAATCTTTTAAGTTAGTTACTAGTATAGGCCATGACCTAGGTAACAATGAAGGTAAAAGAATTCCAGGCTGTAAAGAATCCATTGGTTCAATTATTTTATTCACTGCTCTCAGATCTGTTACCATCCTCCAGCTGCCTGACTTTTTTTTTTTTTTACAACAGACACAGGGGAATTCCAAGGGCTGGTAGACTCTTCTATATGCTGAGTCTCCAGCTGCTCTCTTACTAAATGGTGAAGTGCCTGTAATTTTTCTTTCATTATGGGCCACTGCTCTTGCCACAGAGGTCTGTTTGAAATCCATTTTAAG
>OU015750.1:53982856-54013456 GCA_907169655.1 Acomys percivali
CTCTTATAAATTTGGAAACTCAATACCTGAGAAGTTCTGTGTTTGGACAATGGGTGTAACTTGTGGTTGCTCCTGATAACTCATATTAATATCTTCCTCAGAAGCATGTATCATTTCAACCCTAGCTTCATCATTGTTTATCTCTGTAATTGAAGGAATATTAATCTAAGTACCTCATTGCCATAAGATAGCTCTTCTCCATAGATTTATGGGTGTTTCGGCCACGTACAATAAAAAGATGAAGAAAAAACAGAAAATTCTCTCTAAGTATAAAGCAGGAAAGAGTTTTTCAATGGCAGTTGTGATTTTGCTGATACCCGGAAACAGCATTTCTATATCCTAGAAATTTGAATCTTCCCTCATACCATTAGAAGTTACAGAACCCATGGGGCTCCACGTCAAGCACCACTTGTTGTTAATTTACCAGTATGGCTTAATAATGTTTATTATTAGGCCTATAATTATTATGACAGTATTTTCTCACCCGCTAGCAATCAAACAAGACACAGACACAGGCATGGGATACCTGCCCCAATCACATGCCATCTGCTTCTAATAATTTCTATCAAGCTGCCTCCCATCCATAATCCCACATACTTGCTAATGTTCTTCATCTGGCCCAAACCCTTCATCCACGCCTGCCATGTGCTTCTCCTCCACCTAACCCATGGTGGCCTTCCTTCTTCTTATCCCTTCTCCTATCTCTCTTCTTCCCAAGATCCTCTCTGTCTCCTCACTCCAGAGAACCTTAGCCACATCTATCCCATTTGCCCTGCCTAGGTATGACGGCTTTTTACTAATTAACATCAAAATACATCAGACCAACAATCAAATTTATTCCTTCTCAAGTCTCTGATGGAGCTGAAGACCAGGTAGCTTAGTTTTACAATGAAGCTTAGTTGTTTAGGGATTAAGATGTTTTTAAGTCTAGATAGATGTTTCAAGTTGATAATGACAAGATGTGATAGAGGATTGATTTACATTCAGAATTTTTAATGCACTAATATAGGAAAGATGTTTTCTTCAAGGATGTCTAATACAAATAGCCAAAACACTAAGAATGTGACATTTATATAATTCCTGATTGTGTCATGATTCTTCTTCCTATAGGCAGTTTATTGTGTATATGTGTAACAACATAAATGTATATGTAAAAATAAAATAAAAAACAAAAAACTTGGCCAAATAATTGAAGCAAAAATTCATAAATGTATGAAGAAAATTATGCCATATGCATAAAGTGGCATTTTAATAAATTCCTTTCAGAATTTAACTTTTCTTTAGAAGTAGGATCATTATGTTTTACCATTGACATTAATGGGATTCTATGTATAGTGGGATCAACCAAACCCTCCACTTTGAAAGCTGAAAGTCATTATAATACCAATGTTTAGAAATTATAAAACACACACTTATCATGAAATATTTGACAGATTTTCTTAAATTCTCCAAAGATATTCATCTTATGTGCTTTATTATTTCAAATCAATGATCCTTAGCTCTCATGGGAACAGCAAAATAATGTGTAATAGTCATATTTTGTTTCTCTTTTATTGAATGTAGAATGTGCTGGGGTATTTTTGTTTGTGAGTGCCAAGTCTTGAAACAGGTGTTTTCTCTGATACACATTTATCTGATGTTTTTCATATCAGAGTTTGTTCCACATGTAACTTAAAGATTATAACTAGAATCTGGTTATAAGTCAACACAAATAACTCAAATTTTGTGCTGGCACAAAAATGCCACGAACTTAATAATTGTTTATCTCAAGAAAGAGCAGAATCTTGAGGAAGCCAGTGAATAAGAAAAATAACAAATGGGGAAACTGCAGGCAGGTGAGGGAATGAAAAAGGTGAAGAAATAGAGAGGAAAGGTTGAGAGAAAGGGCTACAGGCAACAGGTAGAGAAGGCCATGACAAGCTCTCATCACTAGCCAGTGACAGAGAGGCCTTGGGTGTAATAAATGCAAGGCTGAAGACAAGGACTGAAGGAGAACATGGACAGACTGCATGGGACAATGCGGTGACGTCTATACACTGGGAGTCATAAGGAATGGGGCAATGCGGTGACGTCTGTACACTGGGAGTCATAAGGAATGGGGCAATGCGGTGACGTCTATACACTGGGAGTCACAAGGAATGGGGCAATGCGGTGACGTCTATACACTGGGAGTCATAAGGAATGGGACAATGCGGTGACGTCTGTACACTGGGAGTCATAAGGAATGGGGCAATGCGGTGACATCTGTACACTGGGAGTCATAAGGAATGGGACAATGCAGTGACGTCTATACACTGGGAGTCATAAGGAATGGGGCAACGTGATGATGTCTATACACTTAGAGTCATAAGGAATGGGACAATGCAGTGACATCTGTACACTGGGAGTCAGGCTGTCTCAAAACAGGGGCATATAAGGCACAGGAGGTACAGAAAGCCACTGTTCTTGTGATGAGGCTTTGAACGTATGCCCTTACCATTGTGGAGTAAGAGTGAAGGACAGGTTGTAGAACACAAGTGCCTTTACAGATGACAAAAGCAGCTGCAAGGAAGAACTGGGAGTATTTAGGGTGGACATTTTGCCACAGAGTATTGAGGTAGATTCCTTCCGAGTAAAACCTTTCCTAATGCAAATGCTATTTGCTATTTAGCAGTTCTCCACTGGGGTCAGTTTTCATGTGTTTGACTTGTACGTCTTGATTTATGCAAGCAGGCAATGGCTTGCTGGTTTATAGCACTGCTGTGAAACCTGAATGGAGAGTTGATTTAAGGAGCCTGGCAGAAAGTGGCTCAAAAATGTTTGGATTTCTTATGAATACTTCAAATAAAACTCACGGAGAACTGTTTTCATTTAAATGTATCGCTTTCGCCACCTCCTCTCTTCCCACATTTAAGCATCAGACTCTTCTGTCCTGTATAAGAGCTGAACAGCAGCAATTACGGCTTTGTTGTAGCTTGCAAACTATGGAAAGAAACCACAGTGTGTGTCATGGTGACATTGTTAAGGTGGCTACATGGCGTCGCACTGAGGAAACACATGGTGCATTTTGGAAGTAAGATGTTGAATGCTTGCTTCCCCAGTCAGGCCTTACTCCCCATTTCCCTTTTTATTGTCTGGTGGGAGGACCTGGCCATCCTTAAGCCTTTTGAGATGTGATTTTACACTTTCCCAGTACTCCGAATTCCAACTTCATGTGTTTTCCACATTTATTTCTCTTCAGAGGTTGAAATTTCACCTTGTCATTTCATGCTATCACTCTGGCCTAAGCAGACCTTTCCTATTTTCTGTGGCAAGGCTGGGACAGTCAGCCACCTGCTTTCTTTCTGGCCTCATTTATCAGCTTCCATTTATGACATGCATAGCTACTAATGAAAGCTTCTTCACATGCAGGTTTGTTCATGGAATTTTGTTATGACATAAGGAAACAGCTGGTTCTCTAGTTCTAAGTGAACTTGGCCTCACTGAGCACTACTTGTGAAGTAATGCCGGGGATATCCAGCTATTCAATGGTAGAGAACACATCATCTATGCATGACACCCTAGGTTTGCTCCCTAATATCACCAAGAATACAAATATATTTACATATATATGTAATATATATGTACACACACACATATATAATACGTGGAGAAAAATGTTTCACATGTGATGAGTAGAAACAGAATAGAATAATTCAATGGATCTAGTGAAGACTAACGGAGGCATTTTGTTAACTGGAAATAATTGGTGTATCTGTCAGAGCACTTATATTAAAAAGTGAGGCAAATCCAGAGCTAGGCTCTCATCTAAATGAAGGGATTCTGCTTAGACAGACTTGCTGATGCTGCGCCCAGCCTCTTTTGGATGAGGATCCTTCTTCATGGTAATAATAGAGGAAAAGCCATGAGCAATCTAAATATACAGCATGTGGAGGTTGAGCATGTGTGGTCTAACTGGCACTTGCTACTGAGTGCAAGGAAAACGTTCAGAAGCACTGGGTCATGAAGTCGGAGATGATGAGGGCACCAACGTGTACCTGGGTTCCTTCTGCAGACCCGAGAGCTGGGGCACTGCAGGCAGCTAGTCTCTTCTGTCAAAGCACAGATGAACCCGGGAGATCATTGCAACTGCCTTACTTTCTACCTCCCTGAGGGAGGAGACTCTGAACCTCCATACTTTGTTCCTCAGTCCTCAGCACCTTAGCTCCTTTCTCACTGCACAGCCCTTAAGTCTAATGACTCCTGTTTCATGGTCACCTCTAGAAAATTCACTGCTACTGACATTTCCTGGCTTTCTTGCCACTTTGAATCTCGTAAGCTGTGCTTTTGCGTTTATCCTTCGGTTACTTGCTTTTTGCACTTAATTGCTTTGTAACCTTATGTTGGTTCTCCTTCTCAAGGGAAAGCGTGTTTATTATCTCCCACAGCTTCCAATGCAGTGGCCCGCTTCCGTGAAATCTGGCCTCTTTGGATGGAACTTCAGTGAGTAGATCATATCTGACGTGTATTGGAAAACATGCGTTGCAGTAGTAGGCTGTGGTACTGGAAGGTATCCTGTAGTCTGTGGGCCAAGGTCTTTGTTTTCCTGGCGAGGGAAGTCAGAAGAACACAACAGAAGCACTTGTTTAAGGTCATTCAGAGGAGAAACTTGACCAGGTATCCAACACACAGGCTGGGCTCCTTCAGTTTTGAAGTGCTCTTTCCTTGACAAGGGTCAGGTGTAGCTATCCTGGCTGGCAATTAACTTTCCTGGGTCAAATCTGAGCAAGTTCCTTAGCGAGTCTTGCATCACAAAAGAGGAAAGGGAAGACTACCAAGGCAGGCTGGAATTAAACTGAAAGGAATGTGGCACAACTGTTCTAAAATGTTTAATTCCATAAAACTCAGTGGATCAAAGCAATTATGGAAAATAAAAGATGAGCTGAAGTCTCAGGTGGACCCTGGGAAGAGATAAGCCTGGAATTCTTAGAGCAAACATTATTCTTCTACAAAAACATTTTCAGGTTTTGTTTTCTATTATGCAGGTATTTCTGAACTGGTTAGGTTGCACACAAAGCCATGGTAATACAATGTGGATGCAATTTATTCATGAGCACATCATTCCTTGTACAAGGGAAAACATCTATTTAAATAACAGACGTGCTACCCTAAAACTTTTAGAATTTATGTTTATGTAATTATCCTTACAGCATATTTAGAGAGTGGAATTTTATTTACATTGACATTTTTGTAAGTTTATGCTTAAATAACTCAGCATTTCTCCCTTTGCATACCCAACCCAAAATATATAAAGAAAAATTTGATTGTTAAAAGATTTTTTGCTTCTAACACAAAATGGGATTTTTATATTCCACTAAAAAGAATTGCTTTTTAAAAATCTGTGGCTGTGAGGTCACAATAGGAGCTGGCGTTTCACTCACAAGCAGCAGGGTTGGGGACTAGTGGAAAGATTATTCATTGTTTTGAGTTAGCCAAGGCATGCAAAAGAAATCGATGATTTCCTAGAAATGTATAAACATTTTTAATCTTCAACTTTTAGAGACTGAAACTATTCAATAAGTGCAATAAGAAGCATCAATTTCCTTTTTTTTTTTTTTTTTTTACAGGATGGCTAATTGATAGGATGAAATTAGGGAAAAATGTAACTTTCACTGGGAAGAGGAACAGTGACAATAGCAGTAATAGAGAGGCACCAAGCATACTCCTAGAGGGACCAGATGTGTGCTTGTGTGTATGTTCTGAGTTTCACATAGCATGTTTTGTCATAATCACTCCTCTCAAATCTTCCCATATCCAACCCCTTCCCTCATCTCTTATCCTTGTGTCCTTAAAAGAAAAAAAAAAGAAAAAAGACAAAAGAAAAGAAAAAAGAAAAACAGCTATCAAGACCTATTTTTTTTTCCTGCCCCTAATACTTTTGGCTGTGTGGTCTCGCATTGAACATGGTTGAAACACCCAGGACTTCACTCTTGAGAGAACACTGACCATTCCTATGGCGGCAGCTAACAATTTCCAGTCACTCCACAGCTAGAAACAGGGTTGTGTGCCCAAAGAGAAGACAGACTTGAGGGTGCATGCTCAGGTAACAAGGTCTAACTCACAGTTATAATTCTTGAGGTAAGCTTGGCTGCTTATTTTTGTAGGTATGTGACAAGCATGGATGTCTGTGCTGATGCAACCAGCAGGTACCTAGGCACCCCACTTCCCCATGCCTCAGAAGCTGTGGGATTGGGGTGGCCTAGAAACAGAGGTTCTGCTTCAGGCTTAGTAATAGAACTTGGCTGAGAACAGTAGAGGTTACAATCCAGCATGGCCCCAAGACTTTGGGAAAGGTACCTGTCCAAATGAGAATATTGAACCTTTTCTTATAATTGCGATCCTGGAAGTGACAGTGCTAACACGGAGGCAAAGGTTCATAACTCGTAGACAGACAGACAAGTTAAAAGGAGCTGAAGTAGTAGCTTTTCCTACATAATCATTATATACACATACACATATATGGTATATATATATATATATATATATCAGAAAATTAAAATACAGTAAATTTATAGATACATAGGCTTGTATATATATATACACACATATTCTTGTATGTATCATATAGTATCATTCACTTTTTTATTGTTGTTGAAAAAACAAACTTGGTACCAACAAGTCTTCCTTTCTTGTTTCCCTGAATAGACAGACTAGCTACACCAATGATGAATTAGTGAAGAAACAGGCTGAAGATGTTATAGTTTCATTTTTGAGCCTTTGAAATGATGCTCCGTCTTAGTCAGTGTTCTACTGCTGTGAAGGGTTACCATGGCTGTGACATCTCATACAAACAAAAACACGTAACTAGGGCTTGTCTGCTCCATTGTCATGGCAAGGAACATGCCAGCACACAGGCAGACATGGTGCTGGAGGCGTGGCTGAGAGTTCTACACCCAATCCACTGGCGGGAGGAAGAGAGAGACACTGGGCCTGGTTTAAGATTTTGCACAACCCCGCCCCCCCCCCCCATAAACTTACTCCAACAGGCCATACCTACTCCATAAGGCCACACCTCCTAATCTCTCTCAAGTATTGCCACTCATGGCAATGCATGACCAAGCATTCATATATGTGAGCCAGTGGGAGTTCATTCTTCTTCAAGCCACCACATGTTCCATACCTAAAGAAAAAATGTTAAAAGGACAATATGGTAAATTGACTAGACACGTTTTCTAGTGGTGAGTGTGGGAGAGTAGGCAGCCAGGCAGAGGTAAGCAAGTACAGTAAGCTGTGGCGAGGCCCAGCTCTTTTGTCCTATTCTTATAAGCAGAAGAGAAAGGCACATACTTCCCCATGCCAAAGTAAAGATAAATGACCCATGCTCATAATACCATAATCACCATATCACTAGCATTGAGGTTTTTAATCTATTTTCCCTTACTTAGGTGCTTATTGGAAGAAAAAGCAGGCATGTGCACACATGTGCAGCAGATGTAGGAAGGGATGAAGCAGGAACCAAGCACTGGAACTTGTAAATAACATCACAGAGGATCCTTAAAAATCTCTGAATCACTACCTACTGAGGTGATAGTCATTCTAAGTCAGTGTGCTCCTGAGTTCTCTGGAGTATGCTATTTGCTAAATAAACATTTAGCTCTGACTCAGTTGCCTGCCTTTGGATCCCTTCCTCCTAGGATTCTTGGTCTGGCCTCTGTGGGAGAGGATGCACTTAGTGCTGCTGTGACTTGAGGTGCCAGGGTGGGTGGCTATTCCTTAGGGCTCCTCCTTCTCTGAGAGGGAGGAGAAAGGGGAGGGGGAAGGAGGCATGAGGGCAGGCCTGGGCGGAAAGGGGCCTGGGGCTGGGGTCAGCCTGTAAAGTGATTACATAAAACAAAAATAAAAAAATAATTCAGATACTTATGTCTCTTGTATGATTAGTTTTTCTAAGAAGATGAGAATAAAGATTTTCAGCCAGGTAGCAGAAAAGTAGGATAGGAACCACACGCTAATATACGTTTTCCCTTTCCTTGATATCTTTGAGTAAAATATCGTAGACAGTCTACCATATGTGGAACACTTTTAAAACTATTTAATGTAGCTAAAATGTAAATTTTCATCTCTCTAGCAACTTCATAGTTTGTCTGAAAATGATTTGTTTGACCCACCAGTGATGGCACTTAATCACTTCTGCTATGGGAAACCCTGCCTAGACCTGGAATTGGGTTCAGAACAAAGGAGCCTTATGTTTGAGATAAATTCCAGTAATGTTGGGAGAAATCAACATTGTGAATGGCATGGAATGAAAACAGATTTTCTCTGAAGTTCTAGGAGGACCAGTAATTAGAACACTTGTAAGAAAATTCTTTGAAGCTTGTTTTTTGATGAGTGATTTTTTTTAGCAAAGTTTATTTTTTGTAAGGGATAAACATGTTACAAGTATATTAAAGTGACTATATAATTCAAGATTTTCTATGTAGCCCAGGCTGTACCTAAACTTGAAATTTTCTGTCTCAATCTTTAGATGCTCATATTTCTAGCTGGTCCCTTGACACCTGGCCAACATCTCCTCTTTTGATGTCCAGATATGAATCTAGGTATTTAGTTTTGGATTGTATAACTTGGCAAATGCCTTAAAGATTATGGCATTTTAAAAGAAGAAATTTCCGTCTTAAAGATGAAATTTTTAGGTTCTGTCTGTTTGCCTAACCTCTCAAATACATTTTTTTTTTCAGTTAAGAGTAAACCAGTTTATTCTAGGGTATTGTGACTAATTATATTCTTCTCAATTATATGCCTTAGCCATTGCTGTGCCATCTTTCTGCACTCATTTACTGTAATGGAGATAAATGAGCAATCACTCTTAACTACTCAGCGATGTTCTTTCTGAAGCATTTACTCTGTTAGGTGAGGCCAACTCCGACATCCCATTATTGCACAGAGTGAATGTTCTGCTGTCTTGTGCAAGTTGAGATTTTGTTTCCTTATAATAATTTACAATTGTGTTGGAAATAAGCCATAATGCAATTTTCTCCATTTGATACAAGCAATTTTAAGCAATGCAAGAGCTCTGATTGCAATGTTTTCCTTTAGTTGTTTAATATAAGATGGGCATCCTGTTTAATCATATCCACAGCTTACCTCAATGAATACAATTGTTACATTATCTTTACATAAATGAATGCCAATATATTCCAAGGTAACAGAAGTAATTGCCTATTGATAACAGTCTGTTTTGTAAGTCTTGGGCTTTAGAAAAAAAAAAGTACTTATTTTTTAATAAGCTACAACATTGTGGCTCTTTTAAGATGATAGTTTTCTTCTTCACATACAGACTATAATATCACTGAATGTAGCTGGCAGACCCTATCAATGGATAAGATACAAAACATAAACCACAGAATAATAAGAATTTTTAGTTTTTTTAAATGGAAATGGATGTCATGCATTTTTTAGGAAATTTAATGTAAAGGTGTCATTGTATGTGACAGACTCAAAGGAGTAGCTTCCACTCTTCAACTAAAGAGAGCAGAAACTGAGCCATTGTCCACCCTTTTGTAGCATGAGGCTTTCATATTTCACACGGAGGCTTATGATTGTTGGCAAATCAGTCTGAAAGGTGCTTCAGGAAAACCATGGTACCTTTCCTCCCACCAGAATAAAAAAAAAAAATGGATGGGTAAAATAGCTCCTGCCTCGTCCTGTTTTGTGATCTGAGTTTGGACAAATGAGTGAGACAGCACCACCAGGTTGTAAAAGAGGATGATATTGGAATGATAGCCTGGTTATTGGAGCTCTGCTGCGTATATATGTACATGGCCATCCATGGTAGGTTAGGTGTTAAAATATAATCTCAGAAACATTTTGAGGTGTGAGCAAGGGTTGAGAAAGAACTTAGTGGAGCTGCTTTTGATTTACCGTTTAGGAAATGGTGTTCTTTCTTTATAGGTTCTTATTTGTTTGTTTGTTTTAGTTTAAGGATCTCATTGTTATTGGATGTAATTATGTGATCTGAAATTTAGCACCAAGTTGGTACCAGAGAGTTAACATTTCTTGCCTTGTTAGTCTTCTCTGAAAAAAATGTAGGATTTGGGCTTTGTTCAGGGCTTGCAAACCTTTTATTCTCACCACCGGAAACTCTAGGCTCATCAGATCACATTTAAAAACAATTAGATTTTAAATTTCTGTTCCTTGTGTATAAATTCTAATACCTGAAAGGAAATTTTAACCCTGTTTTCTTTAGTAAATGTGGATAATATTCAGTTGATGAACCACCTAAAAGATTTTTTTTCTTCCTCATACTCAGATTATCTGAGATACAGCAACACCATACTGATTTGGGGCTATTTTTCTGAAAAATAATTAAAGGCCATGCTTAATTTAGAAGAATTCTAAAGTTATTGTTTCAGAGAGATTTTGGAGTCAGACAGACCTGTTTTAATGCAACTTTAGTCACTTCCTAGCTCTGAGTTCATGGGCAAATTAATCAATTTTCAATTTTCTTCATTTGTAAAGTGGATAGTATTATTCAGCTCCTAGGAACTTTGGGAGAATCGAATCAGATAAAATATGCACAATGCTTAGGAGAACTGTTGGCTGAATGGCGGCACCAAAATTATCCCAGCTTTTGTTACGTAGAGAAATTGCTTAGAGAACCTTTGCCTTAATTCTTCTTCCAAGTAAGAGATCATGAAGAAAAGGAGCTGCTTTGTGGTTTGCCAGGAAAAGAGCTTTAGCTGCTTAAGAAGCCCTCTCCAGCTTCCGCCTTCTTCCCTTTTCTGACCAGCATGGAGTCCGTCTTCTCAGTGAAGCCGTATGGAAATACAGGATGATTGTTGCTTGGGAGAAAAAGACACTATGGACTAAGGGAAGGGAAATGAAACTGTTTAACCTGGCCCCAGTCTATTTACACTTCTTTCCCTCCACATTAGGTAGCTAACTTTGCTAAGTATTTGCTTTTGCTTTTAACAATCACTTCATCAAATCCTCTTACTTTGTGAAAGGGGAGATCAAGTCACAGAATTTAAGTTGTCTAAGGAACAATAAGAAAAAAAAAAGATAGAAAAGAAAGATTCCTATTAGGCTTAGTGACAGCGACAAAAACATTCGCAGCTGACACCTATGTTTCACATCTGAATATTTCTAAGTTATGGATGGAAATGAAATTATTATGTTCAATGCATTAGTAAATATCTGCTATATAATCTTGTTATTAGAATTCCCTAATACTTCTTGACTTTGCTTTGGACAACAAGATTTTAATAGATGTGATATAAGTGAAGCAAATATTTGGAACACATCATCCAGCTGGGCATGTTCTATGGTCTTTCTGTATTTACTTTCAGAAATATTTGCCTTGAGTAACCACTGGTGGAGCAAAACTGGACACACCTGGCAACCTAGAGGAACTCTGAGCAAACCATACTCCAAACTCAGTTAATACATATGTGTGAAACTCCTATGTATTCTTGCATGCCAGTAAGGTTTTAGGTCTTTGTCAATATGGAGTAATAGTTGAGTACAGTTATGATCTCATTAATATAGATTTAGCGACATTTATACACATATGTATACAATATCGGGATACAGCAGTTTCATCAAATATCAATGTTCTCCTTCCAATTTTAACATGAAAACTTATAACAGACTCACTGCCCAAAACTTGTATTAATAGAAAATCCATTAAGTTTTAAAATGGTGTGTTTAGCAGTGAGTAATTTGAGAGTGAATAGAAATAAGGACAGATAAAAAACATGGTCAATTTATGAGGCTGGAGAGGGTGCAACACCTGTGCAAACACTATCAAAGTGACAAAGGATAATTAAGGAGAGTAGAAAACACTGCAAAGGTAATTAATAATTTCAAGCTGAATGGTCTAAACATAAGAAATTGGTAGAAACAGTGGAGGATATGTTTTCTGTTGGTATTTTAATTCTCTCAATGACCATTTTAAGCTCTGATTTTATAGAAATGTGCTGCTTGGGGAAGCAGAGTTTGGCTATCCTTTGCCTCTTTAGAAGAAAGTGTTTGGAAAACTTTATTTAAGGTTTGTCTTGAAATTTACTTTGAGAATTCAATTGAGGATTGTCTCATTAGCACATGTTGTACTTATCCGTCCATACGGCAGTTATTTATGTGCTTGTTTGGGAAAAAAAAATGTCACTTAAAGTTCACGTTGGTTTTAACATCTTTGCCTCCTTCAGGCGTGGTGTGTACATAGCACCAGAGATAAGGATACTGATGTCCTCCTGTGTGCTTTTTATGCTGTTTATTTTTTGCTTAGAGCCTAGTGGAGGAAAAAAAATCTTTCACAGCTTCTTTCCAATGTTATGTTTCCAGTGTGGAGGAGGGCAAATTTGCTCTCCATAAAGATGTGAATGAAACTGATAGGTCAGGATGTTTAGCTAGGGAGTAAATTAAGTTAGACAGATGGTGGGGTGAACTGTCTCCTTGGAGAGCAAAAGTATCTCAAAGCCAAATTTAATGTTTTTCCTTTTAAATGTGGAATTCTTGATTTGCCCCAAAGCTTCAGTCGTCTAAAACCCACAATACAAAAATGACTAAAAATTTGTTTTGAGACCCAGCTGGGTAGAGCTTTCAGAGGACAACTCTGATAGGCTCCTGTCTGCAAGCATAGCAGAGTTTGGTTAACTGTGTCAGGGGTTGGGTCTCTCCCATGGTGTGGGTCTTGGGTTGGGCTAGGCATTGGTTTGGACATTCCCTCAGTCTCTGTTCTATCTGCTCTATTTTTATACCTGCACGTCTTGTAGATAGATTGAATTTTGCGGCAAGGTTTTTGTGGGTGGATTGGTGTCCCCCTCCCTCCGGGAGAGTTGTCTAGTTGGGAGGTTTGATCATTTCTTCCTGGAGCTACCGCCTTGCCAGGCCACAGGAGAAGAAGACACACTCAGCCTAGAAATGATGAATCATTGGGACGGATGGATGGATGGATGGATAGGGGGCTCCCCTTTTCTGAGGAATTGGGGAGGAGAGGTGGGGGAGAGGGAGGGAGTGTGGGACTGGGAGGTGAGGAGGGATGGGGCTACAACCAGGATATAAAGTGAATAAATAGATAAATAAATTAATTAAAAATAAATTAATTTAAAAAATCACTAAAAATTCTGTTTTTAGTGACTCAGAGCTGTAAGGGTGGAGCAGAAATGAAATAAGACCCACATGTAAGTCAGGAGTAGAAAGAACATTTTCAAAATCAGTAGATCCTCTGCTCAGACGTAGTAGACAGGCAGAACAGTCTCCTTGTGGGTCCCAGAGGGGCTACCTCTAACATGGAATCTGGTGTCTACTCGTTCATCACTGACCCTTCGTGGAGCAGTCTTACCAGGCGCCAGAGGAAAAGGATGCAAATAGTCCAGATGAGACTTCATGGGCTGAGGTCAGATGATAGAAGAAGCAGGCTCCTACTTTCTGAGGACTAGCGGAGGAGGAAGAGGTGGGTGAGAAAGGGAGGATGGGACCAGGAGGCAACGAGAGAGGGGGCTACAATTGGGATGTAAAGTGAAATAATAATAATAATAATAATAATAATAATAATAATAATAATAATGATGATGACGACGACGATGATGATAATGATAATGATAGAATAACAAGTTCTATGCATATATTGTACATGGCTTCTAATATTTCATTCAGTTTCTATAATTATTTTGAATTCCAAGTTATAAATTGGTTCCTTTGAAAAATAATAAAAATATTTTTGGAAAGTTAAAAAGAAAGAACATTTTCATGGTTGATTGTGTAAGAGAGATAATTAAGTGGTCATTGGGATCATTGTCTCTTTCTGGGCTAGTAGCTCTCGACTGTGCCTGGGTTTACCTGGATTTTTGAAGAAAAAAAAAGTGGGAGTACTTCTGTCTCACTTGCAGCTACTCTGATGAACTTAGCCTGTGTTATGGGAATTTTCTGGAATTCTGTAGGTGATGTTTAATTTGCAACTCCAACTGAGTATGGATACTCCTCACAGCTGTATAAAAGGTTTCTACTCTCAATGCATATTTGAATCATAATGTGGTTAACAAACGCCAAAGACTGTACCCTACCCCTTGACACATTAGCTGAAAAGCTCTGTGATAGCACCACATGTTCTAGAAACTTCTTAGGTGCTTCACATGTGGAAATAGGAATTCCAGATTATTGGTGAGGCCCAGTATGAATGCCCCAGAGTGCAGGGTGCTGAGAATGGCAGAAGAAAGAGAGGTAAACATGGTGCCTTTTCTGAGAAGATCATTCTCAGTCCACAGCAATATAGCATTGAATGCTCAAGAAACAAGAACACAGAATTGAAGGAGAGATAAACATGTTTTTTGTTTAGATCATAAGTGGGGGATGAGAAAAAGACTTGTGAGAGGGCAGGTGATGTTTATCCCTTTAGTAGTCGAACCACAGTGTGGGGGAGATTGGCTGTTAACCAGCTGAAGAACATCCTTGAACAAATGCTGAGAGGAGGTATAAATGTGAGCTAAAAGCAGGAGGCGGGGCCTTTGGGGACTTGGGGTAGTTTTGGCTGTTCATTGCTGTACTTCAAGATGCTCCTAGAGAGAACCGCTCGAGGGAAGGCTTCAGGGCTCTTGGCTCAGGCTAAGGCTCTGGGTTCTGGTGGCTCCAGGTTCCAGTAGAAGAAATCCTGCTGATTACGCCAGGAGAATCGTTCCTTGGAACTGATATCCTTATGGTTTCATTATTGTATTCTTTAATCTCCTTTTTCTATTGTTTAGGTTAGTCAGGTTATAAGTGAGGTACTCTTGGTTAATAAGTTCATAATAAAATATAATTGCTAAGAAAATTGAGCCTACACAGAATCTTAGCACTGGTGTCTTATCTGGACTCCCAGGATCCATGAGCCAGGGACTGTGGGAAAGAGAACAGAACTACGAACCAACTTCTGGATCACATCTATCTTCAGATGAACTGATCACATGGAAACTTGCCTTTGGAAAAGTTGCATTTTGCAAATAATAATAATAATAATAATAATAATAATAATAATAATAATAATAATATATAGTTTGGATCTAAAAAGCCTTAGAAACAGTGCAAAATTAGTTCTTTTTTAAGTCAGAAGTTGAAATTAAAATATTTTTTCAGAGAAATTCTCCAATTCAAATATTGAGCCCTAACCAGTTTTAGTGGTGGAGTAAAAATGATTCTCTTTAAAACTACACACAAAAAATTAACATTTTAAGACTCACTAATATAACTGAAGAGTATATAACAACCATATATTAATTATCTCATAGGAATTTACCTAACATTTCTAATGTTTTCAAAAATATATATTTAGGTAGCTATTTTCTCAGTTCAGAACTCTTGAAAGTAGGAACCAAAAAATAACCTTGAACAGTGTGCAGAGAATAGAAACTTTTGTAAGAAACTGAGGGGACACAGGTGTTGCTTCAATTTCCTCTAAGTGAAGGTCATGACTTTGGAGATTCAGAAGCAACTGTGAAGTGAACAGCTGGCTCTGTAGATGGTGTCAAGGAACAGAATTTAGTCTTCTGGATCACGATGCATGATTCTAAACTATTGCTCCTGGCAGAAGAAAGAGTACTCTAATGAAGAGTGGGAAAGAACACACTTGGCAGAAGATTTGCTGACCGGAACAAGAAGGCATTGATATATGAGTCGGGTAGAGAAAAGGCCCAAACAAGCCATTAAATTATACCCCATGGAGGAAAACAAGCTGACTCAGAGAAAGTAAAGAGTGGGAGGGTGATTAGTGAATCAAGGAGGATAACAGAAGGGAGGATGAAAAACCAATATGTGTGGCTTTATGGATGCTTATACATACTCACCTGGCACGGACACAGTACCATTTTAAGTAAGTGATATTTGAAGGGTTTCATTATGACCTGATGGATTGGGAACTAAGCTGGGAGGGTCTGAAATTCCAGTTGCTCCTGGGATCCCAGTTTGTTGCTGTCTGTTGATTCTATATAACAGAGATCCATAGGAGTGGGACCAGTTACTAGGAAGAGGGTGATGCTGGGAAGCGGGGGGGGGGGGGTCAGGGAGATGTGATTTTCATCACATATTAAAAATTCTCTAGTTTTAAAGAGATATTTGACAAGGAAACATATTTTAAGTTTGCCTTTTCTATCTGCTTAGGCTGTGATTTACCCACAAATAAAGAAAAAAGAAAGCAAGATAGAAATTAAATAAATACCTGGTGAGAGAAGGAGAGGAAAAAGCAAGCAAGAATGCAGCTCAGGAAGTCTGGATCCCTGTGGTCGAGAACACACAGTGTGGGAGAAATGGTAATGATCCAAGCTAACAGCCACTGGGAACATAGTGAAAATGGACAGATTTGTAATTGGGCAGCATCTGGCCTTTCAGTGTCCACACGATTCCAAATGTTCGCTGTGGGCCCGATCTCTACGTGGAAAGCTCACACAGCAGAACTGTATCTTTCTTATTTCCCCTTAGCTGAAGTTCATGTTTACTGTGAATACTTTTGCTTTTCCAGCAGAAGAAAATGTAGTCTGGTTTCTTCCTGGAAAGGACTCTAATGTCACAGTGATGACTTCTGAGTTGTTTTGGGCCGAGATGCTGTTTAAAAATCAGTGAGTGCCAGTCATTTTTGGACATGCTGCTCAGTGGCCTCCAGGATATTACAACCCACCCCCTCAACCTCCACTCCCTGTCTCCCCCACCCACCTACCCCCCACATTAGGGAGCTGCTACAGCAGGCATCACTTTTCCTTTCTTTCTTTCTTTCTTTCTTTTTTCTAACATGCACAACTGCCCATTCGGGACCTTTACTCACCTTTGCTGTCTGCATTTGCTGCTGTAATTGTCCTTTGAGTATAGTCTTTGTATGGATGGCTAGCATCCCTGGAACAATAACCCTACTCTTTCCACCTTGCAGATTTCTATCTGCCTGCATTTTCACCCTACTTTTAAAATGTCTAGTCAGCTTTGAGTATTTTGTGAAGTTTCCCTTGCAAGTACCATGACTTCCCTCTTGTTGGGCAGAACTTGAGTCAAATTGATGAACTGTTGGTTACTGCCAAAGTATGTATGCCAGTCGGGGTTGGGATAGTCATGGACCTTGGAGGAGAACCTACAATTGGCACTTTACTCTATCTGCATAATTTCTAACTACCTTGTAAATATTTGTCCTTATACCCATCGATAAGTGTAGTCATCATCACGCACCAAGAAAACTTCTCTTTGTAACAAATGGAAACCATTACAGAAAACCACAGCCAATCAAAAGGCAGAGCTGTGAAACCTAGTCCCAATGGATCCACCCATAATACAACTCCTGCATCTTAGGCAGATAGTAGTGCCTTTGGAGGATCATGAACTCTTAGTCCATAAGGACATTAATCCACCTCCAAAGAAGCCATCTTCTACCTTCTATAATATCACCTTGTGTGTTGGGTTTTTAACATATGAGTTTTATACAGATTGTATAGTAGGAGATCCCCACTGTTTGAGGTCACAGTCCACCATGACCAGAAAACTTCACCAAAGCTTGGTGCAGAGTGGAGAACTCCCTTTCTCATCAGTGGCTTTTTTGTTGTTGTTTTTGTTTCTTCCTGACGTCATCCTGAGAGTCTCTCTAGGCACAGATGCCTCTAACCATATCTGGAATATGACCTTTGATACAGCAGTCTCTCCTTGCTGCCCCCAGGGTAATTAGGTGCTATTTTCCCATTTGAATGATAGGACCATGCTGCCAAATGCAAAAAAGCATTTCTGGCACTTCAAGCCCCAGCCAATAGTATACTACCACCCTGGGAACCCTCCACCCACTCCCCAAGAACTATATAGCCTTTGTTCACCCCGAATAAAGTTGAGCAGTCTTGTTGAAGTTGGTCCTGGAAAGTTATTGCATCTTGCTTCTGGGCAGGCAATCCAAGTCCTCAGTCACAGCTTCTACTCCCTTTGTCCTCATGGATCAGTGGCCAAGGATTCTCAGAGTGGGTGTGGGGAGCCCCACACAGACCACTACTATTCTCTCTTTTTTAATAGTACCAGCGTATCACACTTATCTCCCAAATATCAGACATAGGATTCAATTTCTTCTTTAGACATTAAAGCTATCAAATGGACTTTGAAAAAACTATCTTCCCTTCATCGAGTCAACGCTGAATGGGAAGCTGCAAGTGTCTGAAGTCTGTGTGTCGAAAAATAACTAGACAGACCCTTGATGCTTGTATATATTCCTTGTGTTAGGAATATCATCCTTAAAATCAGTTGTTGAGAGTATTTAGAGGTGACCACTGGCAGTTTACTAGGGTTAGATAAAATCATCACTGTCGTTGCCTATATTGGGATAGATGGTATTATAAAATCAGAAGCGAGATCTAGCACCCACCAGTTCTCTTGCCATGAAGTATTTTTTTTTCCATGTGTGGATACAGTGAAAAGATTCCTGGTCGATGTGAGTATCTCAGCTTTGGACTTTGCAGCTCCTGGAACAGAAAGTAAGCATATTTTCTTCATCACTTCCCCAGTGTGAAATATTTAGTACAGCTATGGAAAGCAGGCTTATGCGTGGTTTTATATACTACAATGGCTGTATTTTTAAAATGATCATTATGATCATTCAAAATGATGAAATTTATATAATTACAAAGTTCTAATTTACTACAGAAACTTAATTCTTGTCTGTCAAAAAATGGGGCCATAACTTTCAGGATGTGTGAGGTCACATGCAATGGATGTACCACATGTGATGCTCTGAAAATACGCTCATTCAAGAATAGTTCATGCACTGGTTCTGTATGTATCTTTATAGAATATCTTATAAAAAGGCACCACAGCTTTGAAAAAGCACAAAGTATTCCACCAACCCACGATGGGCGTTTAGTCAGCCCGTTTCCTACAACTTTATGAAATGATTCAGTAGACATTTCTTTCTCATATTTTGGGTGCCTGTGTATATTTCTATAGGCTGGATTCCTAAAAACAGAATAATCATACTGAAGCAGGAAGATATATTTAAAGTTATTGCCGGTTGACCTTATTAGAAGGTTGGCCCACTTTGCAGTCAGACCAATAGAACGTAAGGCCCAAGTACTTGAATGCCGAGATGCCTGAATAGACTTGTCAAGCTGAGATAAGCTGAGATAAGCATCCTCCTGCACATATCTGAAAGCAGAGGACTAAGATCTAATGTTTTCTATATTCTAGATGTTTCTAAAGCTTCTGGTAATGTCATGTATTAAAAACCATTGATTGAAAGTGTGGCACTGAAGGGTAGGTTAAGTGGCCAACAGTTCAAAAATTCTGGAGACCAAATAATTGGATAACCACTGCTCTCGAGTCAGACCAGTGTTTTCATTCTCAAAATAACTTATGGTTTCAGGATGCTGCTTTTCTTACGGCGAATTTAAAAGGATATTCACACAGAATCTTATTTAATTTCCTAAAGCCATAAAAAGTCTTAGAAAACTAAATGACCATCTAGGTGTAATTGTTTTTTGCAAGTAATATGTTGGGTTGAAACTTTCATGTGTAGTGATAAAGGAAAATATAGAAACATTATTTAACGAATTAGTTTTTTTTTTTTTTTGAGACAGGGTCTCTCTGTGTAGCCTTGGGTGTCCCAGTCTTGCTTTGTAGACCAGGCTGGCCTTGAACTCACAGCGATCTGCCTGCCTCTGCCTCCCAAGTACTGGGATTAAAGGCGTGCGCCACTACACCCGGCAACAAATTAGTTTTTAATCAGGAATTAGACATTTATTTTTATTGAAAAAAGATTATTTTATTATACAATACATCCCAACCAGAGTTTCCCCTCCATCCGCTCCTCCAAACTTTCCCCTCACCCCTCTCCCCCAGACCCACTCCTGCTGTTTCCCTTCAGAAAAGAGCAGGCCTCCAAGAGACAACAACTAACCACAACAGAACAGAATGCAATAAGACTGCCTGTCACACTTAGAAAAGGCAGCCCAATAGGAAAAGCAAGAGCAGGCAAAAGAGTCAGAGACATACCCTCCTCCCACTGTTTGGTGTCCCACAGAAGTACTGAGCTAACAGCCATGATATATACACAGAGGACCTGGTGCAGACCCATGTAGACCCTGTGCTTGAACATCAGGGTAATTGTGGCTTCATAAAATGAATTTGTTAAGGTTCTTCCTGTTTCTATTTTGTGGAATAATTTGAGGAGAATTGGACTTAAATCTTCTTTGAAAGTCTGGTAGAATTCTGCTCTAAAACTGTTTCTCCCTCCTTTTTTTTTTGTTCTTTTGATTTTTGGTTTTGCTTTTTGTCACAGACATGAGGACAAGTCAGAGAAGCTTTGCTTGGCAATGTTCCAGAGAGCTATAACTGTCAGCATGATCTCTAGACATCTAGAACAGCTGTTGAGGCTTTGCTTGACAAAGTTCCAAGGATCTCTGGCTGATCACCACTGCCCTTAAATATTATATATGGTCTAGGTATAATTTTGTCTAAAAAATCTACCTCTTCTCCTAAAACTGTCTTTTTCTCTTTATTTCTCAGCCCTAATGAAATTCGCACAGAGAAAACTTTTTCCCACAGAGAATGTTGAAGGAAGGGATCTGACCAAGGGCTTGAGACAATGATAGAGTTTTTTGCTCTGACTGTGAGCACCGAAGCAGAAACTGCATGAAAGAGAGGTAGGACCGTGATATAACAGTACCTGGCTAGATACTATTATATGCAGAAAAATTTCTTTAGAATCTGCTTAGAAACGTCATGCTTTACAGATATTTTCCAATAGAGGACTCCTTGAGAGTTAGCCGAGGGTTAGATAGCACTCCTGTTGGTTTGAGACTGGGAGTAGGTCAAGTTTTTTCTTTATTAGAGAATATTTAGCTCAAGCTATGTTGCTATGACAATCATATAAACACAACGGCTTTAGCTCAGGGAAATCTATGATTACACTTTCTCGAGTATTGTTTAAGAAATAATTATTATCTTACACTGACCATTGCTCAGATAGTGATTGATTTTTGCTGCATGCTTTACTGTAGTTTATACAGAACTGTTTGTATTTCCTAGTTAGACTGTTCTCTTGCTTTGTTGATTTTTAAATGTTCTATTGATTGTAAAAGGGGAGAAAAATCATGATGTAATCTGTAATGAAAAAAATTGAACTTCACTTTAAATAAACTACTGGCATTTGCCTAAGGAGTGAGAGCAAGAGACAGAGACAGACAGAAAGCATCTGAGAGAGACAGAAAAATAAAGTTCCCCTGATCTTTAAGACCTTCAGTTTGTACTTCAATGCCTGGCTCTCAGTATTTTCCTCCATCTCTAAGCCTCTTCCCCAAAGCTGGTTCTTAATACAGCCACTTGTTCCCTAATGGTTGGTTTCCCTTTACCGGCTGTTCACCGCATGCTCAATTCTCACTACCTTTGGTCCGCCAAGACTTTCTCTTCTCTCCTCTTCACTGTTATGGAAGCTGGTCTTCATGAACAGCTTTTTTTTTTTTTTTTTTTTTTTGGTCTTGCTTTTTTGGTTGGGAGATTTTAATAACCACTTCGATTTCATTAGGGGTCATGCATCTATTTACATTCTTTATCTGATCTGGATTTAACTTTGGTCAGTGGTACCCCCTGAGAAAATTACACATTCCCAATTTGATGGAGTACAGGTTTTTAGAATATGTCCTTTCTTTTGACTCTCTGGATTTCTTCAGTGTCTGTTGTTTGGTCCCCCGTCTCTTTCTCTTTCTATTATTTTTAGGTTTCATCTTTTCATACTGTCCCAGATTTCCTGGATGTTTTGTGTCAGGAATTTTTTTTTGATGGATGCATCCATTTCTTCTATTGCCTTTTCAATGTTTGAGATTCTCTCTTGTGTTTCTTGTGTCGTGTTGGTGAAGCTTATCTATGTAGCTCCTGTTCTCATTCCTAATTTAAATTTTCAGCATTCCCTGTTTGTGTTTGCTTTGTTGCTTCTCTTTCCATTTTCAGGTCTTGAACAGTTTTATTAATTTCTTTCAACTGTTTGATTTTTTTGTTGGCATTTTGAAGGGATTCATTCATTTCCTCTGATTATTTATGTTTTCCTGGATATCTTTGAGGGATTTATTCATTTTCAAAACTGTGTTTTCCTCAATTTCTTTAAAGGACTCATTCATTTCCTCTCTAAGGACCTCTCTATCATCTTCATATAGTTGGTTTTAAGGTTTTTTTTTTTCCTTGTGCTTCAGCTTGGCTCTGGTGGTGACACATTGCCCTGGCTGCTATTGACTGTGTTGTTAGGTTATTATCTAGGCATCTGGGTGTGGGGTGATTATAGTTCTAGGTGATGATTTCTAAGTTTAACTTTGTTGAAGGAGTGATTTATTCCTTGGTTTCTGTTTCCTCTCTGGATTTTCAGAGAGCATGTTGGCTGTGTGTTGCCTGCTTGGCTGGTGTGTTTGCTGGGAAAGCTTACTGGTGTTGGAGGCTGGGAGAGAAGGAGGCTAGCTGGGATTGTCTAGGGGATTCACAGGAGGAGTTGGGGGTGGGAAGGGGGTGGGAAGGGGGTGGGAAGGGGCTACCCAAGTTGTTGTCTTTTGCAGTGTTGTGAACAACCCTGAGGGTGGGGTCTGGAAAAACAGAGACTACGGGAAGTTGCTAGCAGTCTACCTGGTCTTCCAGCCTATGGTTGTGCAGGGTGTCTCTGCCAGAGTTGGGGGCTGGCACATAGCTATTGAGGCAAAGGGAATCACAAGAGGCATGAATCTTGGGGGGCAAGGCTGCAGCTGGTGTTTTGTTGCAGCAGTAGGGACAACTCTAAGTACTGGGTCTTGGGGAACAGAGTGGAGAAGATCCACGCTCAGCCCAGTCAAGACTATATAGTCATTTCTCTCTATTATGTATTTTAAATTCCTTTGGATCAATTGGTTACTCATATTTTTATTTTTCTATGTAAATACAAGGATTCTTAAAAAATAATTCTCTTCGCAATGTGTTGCTGTAACAGTTTTCACTGGTATATATAATCTTATATCCCACATCGGCATAAGTGTATATGGCAACTACAGTTGCTTTTGTGCTTTAAAACAGGAGTGAAATTAGACAAAATCGCCAGCCACGTCCCCCTTTTTTGAGTTTTGTTCTTGTTCTTGTCTCAAAAATAAACATCATAAAGGTAATAGGTCATTGACGCAGGCAGCTCAGGGAGCTTGCTTGTTGCCGCACAGTTTGGTACATCTCCAGGGTGCAGAAGGATGAAAGCGGCACATATTAGGGAAGATGGGGCTATTTTCAGTCATGTATCTGTTACAACTTTCCGTTGTAGGCAGGAAAAAAAAATCTGTTAAAGATTTGTTTTAACCAAAGGATTGTGTTGAAAGGAACAGTAGTCAAAAGGACAATAGGACCATTCATACAGTGGTAGGAATAAAAGATTGCTCTTTGTCACCATTTTTCATAAAGTTACAGCCACACTTGGTTGGCTATCCTGTATGATGGAAAGGACAAGGTATCTGGGTTCATATGTGCACACCTAGTCTTAGATTCTCGTTCTACGGCCATTTTACCATCAGGTGACTGACTGTTCAGTGTTGGTACCACCCTCGTCATTTATCAGGTGAATTTAGTAGCGCCCATCTCAAAGGACAGACATATTAGACGGAATGCATAGGAAATAACTTGTGAGGTGTGTGCGACAGTTTGATTCTTACAAAAATTATATATGCCTTCCTGCTCTTCTCAAAATTATGCCTCAAGGTAGCATGCCATATATATACATACATATATATATGCATATTGTCTGCATGCTGCACATGAATCCTGCCAATTTTTAAAAAAACAAATCAGGATCCCACAGTCGAGCCACTCCATGTTCAAAGCTTTAGGAAAATAGTGACGTGAAGCCTGAACATAGTAAAAAAAATGACGCTCGCTGAACAACACCTTGGGGAACCGTGAGGGAGGCTCTGGGGAAAAAGGCAGAAGCCCCGTTACCTCAGGTGCGTTCTGTTCCTGGGATGTGATTTTGTGCCTCCTGTGACAAACATCTGCATTCAATTTATAAGACATTTTTATTCCTCTTGGATGTCAGATCACAGCCTTAGAATTCAATCTGGTCAGCGCACCCTAATCTGGATATGGGCTTTGGCCTTGCTTTCATGCTTGCCCAAATATAATCCATAGTATGTGCCAGGCAATTGTGCTTAAATCAGTCTGCCCTGAGAAAGTTTTGGGAAAGACTACTCTGTTAATAGTATGTGCTTACTGACATATATTTACGTTTTTAAAAAGATTTATTTATTTATTTAATGTATATGAGTGTTTTATCTGCATTTATACCTGCATGCCAGAAGAGGACATCAGATCACACTATAGATGGTTGTGAGCCACCATGTGCTTGCTGGGAATTGAACTCAGGACCTCTGGAAGATCAGGTGTGGTGTACTGCACTTAACCACTGAGCCATCTCTCCAGCCCCAATTAGTTACATGTTTTTCTGAGTTCAAATAACCTTCCCTTGGGTCATTGCTGCCTTTGTTACATTCATATGTACAATTTCACTAGAACTGAAGTAAGGTTGTCTATTAAAGCATTATATTGCGGTTGGCCCCATTCTTTCAGGTCCTCAGTTGCCAGGTCTCGCAGACACAGATCTGTGCTGCTTTCCTGAAAGTCGACAGGCAGTTCTTTGGTGGTCAGTTCTTTGTTTTTCTACTAGTTTTTGTTGTGGTTGGTGTTTTCTAAATAATCTAACAATCTTAGTGTGGATGCTATTCTTTAATATTATTTAATTAAATATGCCACCTAAATTCATACATCATTTTTATGTTCTTCTTATGCCAAAATGCTAGCTTAAGAATCTCTCTCTTTTATTCATAAACACGAAACACCGTAGGAAGCCATTAAGGTAGCTTCCACATTTCCCTTACAATTCCTTTACTCTTGCTTTCTTCCCATCTTGAGGCTATTCTCCTATTGATGAACATTACTGTCCCACTTATCTGCTGTGTTTCAGTTGAGCGGTGCTTGGTGGAGCCACCTGCGAACAAAGTAGACTTCCTTCAGACAGAAGCTTTAACAGAGCTTAGCATCTTCCCTTTGCCGTTTGGTAAGATCATGACAGCATCCTCCCAGAGGTGTTCAGCATCTTCTGAACTGTCCTTGAGAGCCGTCTCTTACCCTTCACCTCTCCATCCTAAGATGATCATCTTCCTGTTGCGGTTAGATCCAAGGCATTCCCACCCTTCTGTTCCTTCTGAACTGTAACCATGTCTGCCGGCGCCTTCGGAATCTTCCCTGGCTTTTGTTTTCTGACAACTTAAGTCAAGGCTGTTCAGTGATCCTGACTGAGTGCAGTGTGACACGGAGGGATTCTGGACCACTGCTCATTCTATTCAGGGTTGTAACATTTTCTCTTGCGTCCTCCAAATAACTAGACAGTCGCTGCTATTCATCCCTCTCTAATCCCAGCTCCAAAACTGACAGGCAGGGAGGGGAAACCACCTTGTCACTATGTTGCTAGATTTTCTTCTGCTTATGTTTTCAGTAATCTTGTTTTTGCTATATTAACTTTTAAGTGGTCATTCTATGGTTATTGTAATATTGAGGTTGAAGATGCGTGTGCAACACAGTTAGTTCTTGATTCATAGTTAAATTATGTAGCTTCCTCTTTCCTGAAAACCTCCAGGCAAAGTGTAAGTAATGCTTAGAATGTATCAGATACTAAATTTTTTTTTTTTCCGAGACAGGGTTTCTCTGTGTAGCCTTGGTTGTTCTGGACTCATTTTGTAGTCCAGGCTGGCCTCAAATTCACAGAGATCTGGCAGATTCTGCCTCCCAGAGTGCTGATATTATTGATGTGTACTGCCATGCCCAGACGGATAATTATTTGCAGATGAAATACTTAGGTTTTCTACCAATATAAGAAATCTGTATTAGAATGGGTAATTTAAGTATTCCATTAAAATCATTTTATAAAACAGATTAATTAACAGAAAATTATTAAAAATACTAGTAAAATTAAATGTTATAATGTTAATCATTTGACTTTCTCTTACACAGCCAGCAAATGGCAGCTATATGTCAGTGCAAATCTCTCTGCTACCAAGAAGAAAAATTTCTTTTTATTTTGCTAAATTAAAGAATTACTAAACATTTATTTAAATAAGCATTTTAAAACATCACTGCTTTATAAATATGTAAATGGTAGAACATTCAAGGAAGAACAAGCAAGGCACAGTCTTTGCAACTTCCTGATATTGTTGGAATGGGAAGGTTGACCTTGAGGTGGCAATCTAGGAGGCCTTACTTCTGTGGAAACCAACACTGATGTAACTAGAATTTTCTTCAGCGTCTGTGTTTACATTTCAGGAGTGGCTTCATAGTTTGTGGGGTCCCTTGTTCAAAATAAGGCTTTCAATACAGCAAACTACAAAACACTAACCAAGTACAGGGTTATAGTGCCCATGAAATAGCCCAGCTGATAGAAAAATCAGGTCAGCTATGCATCGATATCCTACTTGCTTTTAAAGACCCTTTTATAAGTCACATAAATTACAACTCCTAAGTCTGATAGTGTACCTATAAAACTGGTAAACCGAATGCAGCTGGAGTTCACTTTAGAAGTGCACAAGCCTTGTTTCTAAGTATGTACTTATTCTTACATATTTTAAGGTAAAATTATGGAAAGGGATGGGGCTTTGGGTTTTGCTTTTCTCCATCATGAAATGTTTTATGATAATGTGAAATCAATAACACACCGAATGGTGAACATATGTATAATCTAGATACATAGGTTTCAAACACAATCCTAACTCTTTCTGGTATATGCCTGATTGCACCTCTCCCTCTTAGCCACATCAGAAGGTCCACTATTACAAATTTGGTATTTTGATATTCACTCACATTTTTGATGTACTTATATATGTCCCTCAAACAGGAAAACAATCTTATTTATTCCCACAACAAATGTTAATATGTATTAAACACCTACCACATGTCCGTAGTGCTCTGCACTCAGGCAGTGCAATGAGAGTCAATAGTTACTAATATCAACAGAAATAATAAAAATATTCAGGCCTTACATATATTTTTTAGTTTGCTTTTGTGGTACACAGACAAACTACAGTATAAATAGAGAAATGTGTCATGTTTTTGGATATGAAGTCTCATCACCAATATGTCAATTTCCCTGTGTTTATTTATAAATTTAATGAGGTTTAAGAGAAAAATGCCAATTTCCCTCCTCCGTCCTGGAACCAGTATGATGGTTTTTAAAAGGCATCTAAATTACAAATAATCGTTGTTATGATAGTTGAAATGCCCGAGAGAGGTTGAGTTTTATTGCAAGCCAGAAATTAAATTATTTAATTAAATTAAATTAATGCCAGCAATTAAAAGTAAATTAAAGTATAGACAGATAAATTGATCAGTGAAGGTATATACCTGTAAATTTGCTATCTGTTAAGGGTGGCATCTTGGACCTGACAAGTAAAGAGGAGATTACAGAGAAGACAGAACTTTGAAAATAATCACTCTTCTGAACGGCTGAGTAATACTCATTGTGTATATGTGACTCGTTCCCTTCTCCTTTCCCGCTGATGGTCATCTAGGCAGGCTGTGACTTCACTGCTGCCAGTCACAGTACGCCAGATACGGAGGCTTCCCTACTGTGGTCGGCCATTGGTTCCCGGCCTTAGCGCTTGATCATGTGGAAGACTTCCCTTGGAGTTTTTGAGGGCGTGTCACACTGAGTTACCTGGTCTCGTTTATGTTCCCGCTCAGAGCTGATGCCATCTCTCAGGTCTTTCCAGCACTGGCTGCTCATCACTGCTTATCCGTATCTAGACATTCTGATAGTCGTTCTGGCATCTTATTGTGGTTTGGTCTGCAGTTCACTAGTGGCTGACGAGGTCGGACATCTTGTGTGACCATCCGCTGTCTCTTCAGGGACGTATCTCCAGGTCTTTGGCAGCGTCTTATTGTCCCCCCCTTTTCTTTTTTTGTGTTTGAAGAATATTTATACCTTTTAGACACCAGTCCTTTGACCGTTACTTGATTTATAAGCATTTTCTTCCAGTCTCTAGCTTGTCTTTTTATTGTTTTTATAAGAAATTTTGGAAATGTATTAGTTTCTTTTGTGGATGCTACTTTTGGTGGTAAGTTAGTAATTCTTAATCTTACCCTAAGGAATGAAGATTTACCTATTTCTTTAACTAAAAGTTCTCCTGGTTTGCATTTCACTTTTAAATATGAGATTTAAAGTAAGATTTAAAATAAGGTGTAAACTTTATTTTGTTTCTCTGGCCTACCCTATGAATGCCCAATTATATCTGTACCATTATTGAGAAAATGGTCTTTCCTCCGCTGCATTACTTCTGTTCTTTTGTCAAACATCAGTCGGCTGTATTTGTGTAGTTCTATTTCTGGGTTCTCTGTTCTGTCTCATGCGCCTTTGATTCTGTTCATCTGCCAGTACCACTTTGTCTCAATTACTGTCTCTATACAGTAAGCTTTACCTTTGAGCAAAGTGATTCTTTCCACTTTACTCATTTCTTTCTAAAAATTGTTGAAACCAGTACAGGATCTGTAAGCTTCTGTAATACATTTAGAATAGGTTTAGCTTTATTTGAACAAAACCTTTGCCAGATAGTCTAACAATTACATTGTAATGTGCCATTGTCTTATTTTTAGTACTAGTTTATACTATTAGGTAAAATAATAAATAATTGTTAATATAATATATGTTAAATAAAAAATCTAAGATATAATTGCAAGATAAAAGAGGATAAAATGCTATAATGTTCAAATTGTCTAGCAAATATAAAGACAAAGTGATACACTTCAAATATATGGCTCTGCCCACTGAAACTGTTTAAAAAAATTTCACCCTACTAACTGTGATTATCCATGGTACCAGGGTTGTGTCTTCTAACACTTGTTCCTCCCTCGGAGAAATGGCTGACTTGTGTGTCAAGGAAAGTACAAGTTGGTCTTAAGGCATTTAATTATGCTTCAGATCAGTGAGGCTTCAAAGATTAATGGAGTCACATTAGAAAAAGAAAAGGAATCAACTCAAAGAGGTTCCAAATGGCAAACTTTTAAAATCATGGGGAAAAGTAATTATAATAATTGTTTGAATTGCATCTATCCTGAAGAAATGAGAGAGACAGAGAGAGAGAGAGAGAGAGAGAGACAGAGAGAGAGAGAGACACAGAGAGAGACACACAGAGAGAGACAGGGAGAGAGACAGAGAGAGAGAGAGAGAAAGAGAGAGAGAGAGGAGAGAGAGAGAGAGAGTCTTCTTTTAAAAATGGAAATAAAAACAGAGAATCTAAGCATGTTTTCTTGTACTGTGTGAAGAATTTCAAGCTTAAGGACTATGTTAAAATAATAGTTTGACGATACTCTCAGGCATATAATCAATAGCATTAGAACCATTAGTTGAGTGGCTCATGGTGGAATGAACATCTGCATGGGGTTTGTGATAGGCAGAACAAGGTCTTCTCCCATGCTGGTTCTTAAAGCTGTAGACTGTTACCGTTCATGGCCATGGGGCTTTTCCAGGTTCGCTTGAGTAAGACGGACTTAGAAGGCTATGGGTGGGTCACAGAGAGGTTCCTGTCTCTAACAATGGCAGCTGAGGTCACAGTCATGGAGGTTTCTGCACTTATGCAGTCCAGCTGCCTCGCGAGGCTGGCGAAGGACAGCAATGATTTTTCTCTGCTGATTGGTTTTAGATTTCTGACCCTCAGAGCTGCAAGATGATAAATTTATGTTATTCTAAGCCACTAAACACACAATATTTTGCTGTAGCCACAGTAGAAAAACCAACATGTCCATACAGTTATACCAGTCAGCTGTCTTTTTAAAAGTAGTTTGATCTGTGGATTCCTTGATCTCAGCGGCATGACTTGATTGCCAATCCATTTTCAAAGGACAATGGAAACATGTGACAGTTTGAACTTTACTGATTTTGAAACGTGTGTGTGTGTGTGTGTGTGTGTATGTGTGTGTGTGTGTGTGTATATGTGTGTGTGTGTGTGTGTGTGTGTGAGAGAGAGAGAGAGAGAGAGAGAGAGAGAGAGAGAGAAGTTAATAGAAGATATCAATTAAGCTGGGCATGGTGGTGCACACCTTTAATCCCAGCACTCGGGAGGCAGAGGCAGGCAGATAACTGTGAGTTCAAGGGCAGCCTGGTCTACAAAGTGAGTCCAGGACAGCCAAGATAACTTAGAGAAAACCTGTCTCAAAAAATGACGACAACAAAAAAGATAGAATCAAGTATATTAAAATATGTTTAGTCTTTGAGACTTTAGTATATGTATACAACATTTTCTAATTATCCAATTTATCCCTCCTTTTATCTCCCTCTTAACTTAATGTCCTAGTCTTCAAAAACTCATTGAGTGCAGTTGGTGCTGTATAAATATACATGAGTGTGGCACATCCATGGTAACTTAGTCAACTTATCAGGTCCCACGCCTAAAAGAACTGACTCCTCCTCCCTACAAGCCAGCTGGCTGCCCACTTGCTTATGCTGTTGCCTGACTTGATATTGTGGAGGCAAACCAGAAGGACCTGTGCGGACTGCTGGGAGACCTTACACAGCCGTATATCTTGTGACCCACAATAATGACTAGTCAGGCAAGACATAGCCATGGATGCAGTGGTGTCACGGGTGCTATCATCGGGGTAACAAACCACTGCCATGGATGCAGTGGTGTCACGGGTGCTATC
>OU015750.1:54013466-54040255 GCA_907169655.1 Acomys percivali
GGGTAACAAACCACTGCCATGGATGCAGTGGTGTCACGGGTGCTATCGGAGTAACAAACCACTTTCTCTTTGGATATAGGGCCTTCCCCATATAAGGCAATTCATGCCTGATACTGTAAGTCTCACCAGGAACCTGTGTCTGAGGAACTCATAGGCCCAAGCAAATGAACTTACTACTATTATTTTGCTAAATGGATGTAGTATCAAACAGCCTTCTAAATATGCATGTCTGTACTCATAGGTGCTTATCAGTCCTTACCAGAGAAGCCTCTTTGTGTAAGAGGTGGCTTTTAATAGAGACTACCAATCCAAGTGCCAAGAATTAAGTGTCTGTGAAACACTCAGCTGTGAATGAGACATCTGTATTATATTACCTTTTCTGATTGCTCAGGAGATGTTGAGGAAGATAAGCCAGATAGATTCCAAGAGCCAGAGGTTGGATAGCACTAAAGTGAAACAGTGTCTTCTGGATACAAAAACACCATTGTATTCATGAACATACAGCTGCTGGAATCCTATGTCTGTAATTTGCTTTTTCTTATGGCAAGAGAGATGGAGCATTCTTTTCAAATTTGAGTTTTCTCTACTGTGTACTAACTGCTAATCTATTTTGCTTAAATTTCTATTACTTTACCTCTTAAAATTTCCTTGTAGAATATATTTATGTATTCTGAAATAAATATATACATGGTAAACATCTCCTCTTTAATCTAAATCATAGCAACTCATTGAACATTTTATGGAACATATTTTTAACAGGTTAAAAATCTCTGTGCCATTGAAACTTCAATATTTTTTTTAATGTCTCAGTTTTGCATCTGTAAAATGTAACGGATAATGACATCTACCTGGTGATGTTGTGGTGATTCAGTGAACTAATGCTAGTAAACCACTTGGCACATGATTGCTAAATTTTGCCTCATAGCTCCATCACTATTTTTTGTTACAAATGTATCATCTGCTTTGCAAAGAACTGTTATGTGAAAGAAAAGGATTTTATATGTGGGGCATAAGAATGAAGTGACTGTACCAATAGAAAATTCTAACTATTATATGTCAGTCTCCAGATATCTTTGGAGCTGTAACTGGTTTGGTGCTCAGCTCCATAGCTTCTCAGCTCAATTATTAATTGATATAGGATCTTACACACTTTATAGGTGGTGCAGGAAATTTCACCTCAATCCTTTTTTCTTCTCAAAATAATTTTAGCAATTTTTCTTCTTTTGATTTTTTCATATACATTTTCAAGTCAAATATTCTCATATGTGTGGGAGGAAAAAGCCATGGCTTATATGCCAAAGGTGAAAAATCTGTTCAGTTATGTTAATGAAGATAAAAAGGAGACTCCACCTGCAACTTGAGTTGTTATTCTAGGAGAAGTAATCTGCATTGACGTTAATCAAGTTGGAAGAAAGTCCATTGAACATTTTAAAAGAGGTTTGAAATTGTCACCTTAGATTTTTGCTTATTACTGTTCATCTAGGTATAATTAGAAAACATTGAAGAATAGGCATATAATATCACTTTACTGAAAAAAAATTCAAAAATGGTGTTTGACTATGTGAAGCAAGTGATCTGTTTCCGACAAGCTCATTTATATTTTTATAATGTTCAATCATTTATAGCTGCACCAAAGATGTCATTTTCAGGGTAATACAATCTAATTTTACAAATAAAAACTATATTATTATTACCCTAAAATGAAGAGTACATTTTCAAGTCTCTATGGTGAATTTGATAATTCTGAATCTCTAGGGGGGAATTATGACTCATTCTTCTCACACATATAATTGAAAGGGTTAGAACATTAGGTAGGTCTTAAAATATAATTAATATAAAAGATTATACCCTGTCAGCTAATGGGTGATCATTTTTACTTAATTTATTTTTGTGACACTTTATAGAGAATATTAAGTGTGTTAAACTTTCCAAAAATTCTCTTACCTTGTTATAGAAGACAAGTTATCATTCAATGAAAACCGAGCTGTAATTTCTTATTCAGATTTAGATTTCTGTATTAATGGCTACTTTAAAACTAATTTGTTAAGTAGGTTTTGTTTTCCTAACAACTTTGTTGATATACAATTTGGCTACTATGGAAGTATGCCTCAGTACCTAAACCACGGGTTGTACACATGTCCTTAATGTGGCCTTGTCAATATAGCTAAGATACTGTATATTTTATGTGATTTTTAACAACAATAAAATTACTTTTGTTGCTACTTTATAACTGTAATTTTGCTACTGTTATGAATCATTATGTAAACATCTGACATGCAGGATATCTGTTTTGTGACCCATGTGAGTCATTTGATCCCCAAAGGGGTATCAACTCACAGATTGAGAACCACGCCTTAAGGTGTCTTGTAGGCTAAGTCTGCTTATAAGGAGTTCTTTAAGTTATTGTCTTGGGGCAAATTGTCAATTTATTTTGCCACATTTTGTTTAATGAAATATGGTTTTGCTTTGTCTTATACTATTTACTAATAAGGATAGAATTTTAAAATTGAGATGTAACTCACAGAGTACAAAATCCTCCCTCCCCTTATATATTTATATATTTAAATGTTTAAACATATAATAAAACCCGCTTTGTAAATCGCATGTGGCTCCACTCCTGGGCAAAGAATTACAGGCAGCTAAGAAAAGCTGAGAGCAGAAGAAATACTCTTGCCTAGGCATGAGCCCCCTGATTGGTTATCCAATATCAAATAGCCAGTTCTAAACCACAGACATACAAATGAATTCATTTGTATTGTTTTTAATTATGTGTCTGCGAGTCTCTGTGTGGGTATGTGCAGGCTATGTGAATGCAGGTGCCAGCTAAGGACAGAGGTGTTGGAGCCCCTTGGCATAGGAGTTATAGGTACTGGTGAGTTCCCGGATGTGGGTTCTTGGACTCAATCCTGGGTTGTTTGGGAGAGCAGTATGTGCTCTTAAGCGACGAGCCATTTCTCCAGCCTCTTAAACATATTTCTGACACTCTTGGGCTTTACTTTCTTATTCCACAGTACTATTGGAAAATGTCTAAGTGTTTGAAATAACTCAGTGGGAGATTCCTGAATTCTCCTTTTTAAGCACTTCATTTAGTTTTGGTTTGTTATCTGACTCCTTAGGAGACCACTAGATAGATTTTTTTTAAATGACATTTTTTTTTTAAAGCAAAGAGTGTTTTATTTAAGACGTTTCTTTATCATGCTTTCTTTTATGGTTCCAAGAAAGTTTTGTTTGTTCCAAATTGTCAAGTTATTCCACCATCTTTTATTGTGTATAAGTGGCTCCATGACTTTTGGATTTTGTTCTGTGATCCCTGTTGAACTTACGTGTCTATATTAAGCAACGTAGAGGCTGAGATTGAACTTTTCTTGTATATATTGCAATTGGTCTAAAACCAGTTTATACCACTGTCCTTTGCCTCAGAAATTCCTCATAACCCTTATTAAATAGAAACTGACTGCTTACATTATTCGGTCTACTTGGCAACTTCTGCTGACCTGTCTGTCTTTATGCAAATACTGGATCTCACTCGCTATCGCAGCTTTACAGAGAGCCTGGAGCAAGCGAGGAGGCCAACTTCATCACTATTTTTAGGCAATATCTACTCTAAGTCGATTGCATTTCAATTTGAATTTTGATGTCGATATCTATTCCTTGCACAAAAGTCTATTCAATTTTTTGATTGAGATGATACTGAGTCATTCAGTCAATAGAATTAGGATTTTTATTTTATCATAAGACTATCCATTCTTTTAATCCTTGAACATGATATGTCTCCATTTGTGTAGACTTTTATTTCTGTAATATTTTTAATATTTGGTAGTTATGTGTGTTTTTGCTAATTTTATGCCTAGTTTTTCCCTTAAATTCTTCATTATTACCACTTGTCAGTATATAGAGCTACATGAATTTTAAGTACTAACATTGTGTACTTCAGAATTTCGTTATTAGCTATATATTTATTTTTCTGGCCAAGTCCTTAACTTTCTCTGCTAAGATAGTTATGCATGTTTGGCAAATAAAGAATGTTTTGATTGTTTTGCCTTACTATGGTCAGTGCAGTTTTGTATATAATGTTAACTATAAGCAGAAAAACAGAGACATTTGAACTTGAGGAGAATGCCTTGCCTCAACTCAATTTCAGAGCAAAATGTTCACTATTTCTCCATGTAGCATATGGTGGAAGGTTTTTGTAAATGTATTTTATTAAATTGAGGACATTTATTTCATTTTTAGGCACTGAGAGTTTTTAATGATAGATTCACCACATTCAGTTTGTGTGTGTGTGTGTCTGTGTATTTGACACTATTAAACCTTTTTAAACTGATGTATTGAAGATTTTGAAGCGTGTAATAGACATACAATTCTAGAAGGCATTATAATATATTTTCTATATTTTTACCCTTCTTCATAATTGAAGTGCACTTAGTAACAGAGTGATTATGTGAGATGTCTGCTGGACACATTATAATGATTTTTCATTTTGACAGTGTCATTTAGACATCACTTAAAATGATTGCATCAAAATAGCTGTGTCAATGTAGCTGAATTAGGGTGTCATTTTGTCCTTGCAAACGTTCCTAAGAAATTCTCTAACTCCTTTTCTCTAATTCGGAGTTTCTCCAAATCTACTTTACTTTAATTCTGTGCATTTCCAGGTGATCTGATGTCCAAAGTATTGTTTCAATTAATTCCTAAAAATTAATATTCTGTGGGGAATAGGGCTTGATGACCACTGGCTTTTATTATACTTTTGATTTTCAGGTACATTCTCTTACCATCGCTATTAAGGCAGAGAGCTAAAGGCATTTGAGAGTGATGACTAGGATAGTAATCAGATTAGGATGAAATGCAAGCAGAAGGGCCAGTGTATGATTTGCAGGTCACTACTGTACTAGTTTGCCAGGAGTTTAGGAAACAAGGGACACAGGCTAAGTGACTTCTCCTTCCTTCCGGACATGGTTTCTACAGCTCTGGAGTCTGTTAACTGGAATCCAGGTACATCAGCCGTGTCTTTTCTTCTGAGGATACTGAGTGAAAAGATGTTTCATCTGTTGTCCCAGCCCCTGGTATTTTACTGGCAACTGTTGGCATTTCTTCTCTTTTGAAAGCATCACACCCATCTCTGCCTCTATCTTCACTCAAAATTCTCCATATGCCCATGTGTTTGTGTTAAATTTTCCCCTTTTTCTAAAGATAGCCACATTAGGACCTAATGCGATAATAACCTTACCTTAATTCAAACGTTTACATTATGATTAACCTTATTTTCAAATTAGTGACATTGTGAGGTCATGGTTGTAAATATGTAAATTATGGGAGAATGAAATTCAATCTATGAGATTCCTTTTTTTTTCAAGAAAGAATCACCATCATTTGAATAACTCTAAGTCAGTTTTCTATAAAAAGTTTCATGCTCAGGAAAGTAGGTAAAATAAAGTAAAAGATAAAAGCAAGCAAACAAACAAACAAAACCATTGGTGTTCATGTTAGAGGGCACGTATCCAAAAATAGAAGGGACAGTATATTATGACGATAAAATAACTGGAGAATTATAAAAATGATGAGGAAGAGATCTATTTTTCAACAAACTTATATACTTCAGAAGTCCAAAGTAATTATGTGATACCCTCATTATATTGCACATATATCAACAGGTTTACCCACTGTATGCTCATATTGCTGTATTATTGAATTTTAATCTCTATTTCAAAAAGCATCTCTCTTAAGTTTATTTTTTTCTTTATGAAAAATCAGTAACATTTCTATCTATACTTAATGTATCTGTATCATTTAGAGATTTGCTCAGTCTGCTATCACCTCAGAGAGCATATGGCCTGTGCCTGTTCAGTGATGTGGCACACCTGGCGCAGAATCTGTGTAGAAGGCTGCTTTAATAAATATACTGTGTGGGGCTTCTAGGCAAAACCTTTGCTTCCTATTGAGCAGGAAGCATCTGCCACCTCCCGAAAGCAACACACAGGCAACTGCAGGGCAGTCTCAGTTGCAAAAAGACTGTAGGATATTTACTGAATGCTTCCGAGGAATGCTCTCATTTGTTTTTATTTCCTTACAATTTTCCCTTGGAGACCTGTGAATGGTGAGTGTTTACTAAATGCTATGAAGTCTTTGGATTGGCTAAAAAAAATGAGTAAATTATAATGTTAGACAAAAGTGATGCTTACTCGTAGATGCTTTTAAAAAATAAAATATCTTACGTACATCAGAGATTAAAATTTGCTATCAGGTTGTTATTCTGGGATCAAACACCAGAGCTGAGAGTAAATTGCTAAAATGTTTTGAGCCTCACTCTTATTCTTTTAAAGGAAGGTAATTCTTATATTGGAATGCAAAATTGAGAGGCAAAGCTGTTCCTACTTTAATACCAGCTATTATGTTTTTCCAGGATGAAAACGACAGCTTCATAGTGGTCTACACAAGTCAATCATGCCATTCTCCAGGACATTCACAACCCAGAAGCCACTGTCGTCTCTGTGACCTAAAATTCAGTTACACACACCTTACTTAACACACTCAAGTCTTAACTTGTTGCACTGAGAGAAGCCCAGATTCTTTGGAGACAGATGAGATCCTTCACCGTCTCAATCTGCCTCTCTCCTTTGACAAAGTTGGCATCCAGTCTTTTTTTTAAATTTTTTAATTTTTATTAATTTATTCTTGTTACATCTCTATGGTTATCCCATCCCTTGTATCCTCCCATTCTCCCCTCCCTCCCATTTTCCCCTTATTCCCCTCCCCTATGACTGTTCCTCAGAGGGATTACCTCCCTCTGTATCTTGGCATCCAGTCTTATTAACAACTTTTCACTGTAAGCACCATGAGCTTTCCTTATTTTTAAACTATATATGCTTTAAAATGTTTTATTATAATTACATCCTGATTGTTATCCCCTCACTTGTACCTTCCCGTTCCCACCCTCTCTTCCTCTCTTACCCTATTCCCCTACCCTGGACCTCTGACAGAAGGGGACCTCCTCCCCTACATATGATCATAGCCAATCAGGTCTCATCCAGAGAGCCTGCTTCCCCTTCCTCTGTGTGCCTGCCCCTGGGCCTCCCCACTAAGGGGAGGTGATCAAATCGGGGGCATCAGAGTTCATGTCAGAGCTTCTTTATTCTGTCACAGTGGCCATGATCCCAGCCTACTTTTCCATACCCCCAAATACTTCTTGCTTTATTTATTTATTGACCCGCTTATTTAAATCTGAATTTTATTTCAAGTTTGATACTCTACTTAAAAAATATATTTGCGGAAAATGCTGGAATCTCTCCTGACTGGGTGGGGTGCTCTATCTTCCTGCAGGCCCTGCCGGTTTCATTTGATCCTAGAATTGATCATATGGTATTCATCTCCCATTGGTTACTCCATTCAGTTCACAGAAAAACTCTCATATGCTTATATCCCTGAGGTGGTCTCTGATACCTGGTCTGCTAAGAATGCTTTCTAATTTAATAAGCAAATAAAAATAAGATACGCTAATAATCAATAAAATAATGCTTTAGTTTTAGGATCGTTAACTGCTTTGTTGCTGATCCCTGTTGAGAATAGGACCTATTATCAATAGGGACCTTTATGAATTTCACTCTTTAGGTTCTGGACCAGTTTTCCACCCACTGACCCCGAATTCATGGGCCTCAAGTCAGATCAGTGTCTGAGTGTCTTAATGAGTGCTATCTCCTCCCGTATTACTGACAATTATTTCTTTTTTTAGTGGTAGTCTGGCCTCCATGTTAACTAAGTGAGGCCTGGCAGGGAGTGGCGAGGAACTTCAGGAGTTGCTCCTTCCTCACGATAAGTATAGTTGTGTAATAGGGTCAATATTTATGAAATAAATAGTCTTCTACTTAAACTTAAGTTTTATAAGATGAAATTTAAATAAGACTGGCTCCTGGTGTTTTAGTGACCTAAATAATGTTTAATTAAGCCTAAATTTTGAGTAAATTATTTCCAAACTGGTATAGATGTTAATGAGATAATAATCACCCTGGGGAGAACAGCATGGTGTCATGGTACAGCAGCCATTGCATGGTTGACTTGTGTGTTTTCCCTTTTTACCCAGATCCTATGCTTAATTGACTAAAAACATTGTAGCTGAGATGGACTCAAGGTCTCTAAATGTGCCTGTAGTGTGGGTAGAATTGAATTACATTTGAATTGTTTAAGGCACAAAGTTATGAACATAGCTGAAATAATGTGAGTGAAAATGCTAATTTCTTGTATTATACAGTTGGATGTGAATATTGATTCAGTTCCCCTAATAAAATGTCAGAAAACTTGGGAAGTTTATCTAGCCAAGTTAATAGCATCTTTTTTTGAAAGTCAAGGTATTGACAGAGATTCCATTAGCCAATATATAATTAACTAAATAAATTTGAGGAAAATGGCTTTGCTTTCTGAATCATTTTCTGACAATAAAGTAATTAATAATGATGAGAAAGGATGAGCAATGCCTAAATAAGGCAAGAACCACCCGTGCTATGTTGCAGCAAAGCTATACTGTTAGCACTTGGTGCTTCAGTATTTTTTCCTTATGCCCTTAAATCAGATTACATATTGGTTATAACTCTTTTTGTGATCTGAATTTTTGAAAGATTATTAATATTTATTATTAGTAATAATTTTAATAAAATGAGCTTTATACCAAAACAACCACACAGAGAGACTAAGATCTATTTAACTAGCCTATAACACAGTTTTGTGCAGTAACTACTCCATCCTAACCCTCCAAGATTTCCCACTTTATACTTGCTTTTTACTTATATCCTAGGTCTGACTTATTCCTCCAAATGTCTCCCAGTCCTCTTCACACGCATTCCCCTCTCCTTCCTGCTCTTTCTCCTCTCCTCACTCAAGAGGATGTCCCACCTTATTCTCTGTTATTGCTCAGCATTGGCTAGTTGGGTTTTATTGGCAATACAGAGAACAAATGGTGACGTGTTTATACAAACTTTAAACAGGAGATATTTAGAATAAACATGACAATACAATGTCCAGATTGAAACCAGATAGTGGGATGGAGAAATCAGCATTTGAATGAATAAGGGTAAACTGTACTCAGTCCACAGGAGCATTATGCCAACATGCCTTATAAAATTTTAGTTATAATATTATGACTGTTGGACCAAAATGTAGAAGAGGAGTCAGACATAAAATAAATTGTGGCCAGTCAATTTATGAAAATGTTACATCTAATTTCTAAGTATCTATTTATTATTTTTTTAGTAATACTTCTCAGTGTTAGAGTAACTCCTTTTAAATTATACAGTGACCATATGGCCTGCTTTTCTCAATTCAAATGAAGTAATGAGTTCTGAATACCTTTTCCCAGAGGTTATAAAACATCTTATAATTCATCTACTACAGAAAAAAAGAAAGAATCACAGTATCTAACATTGATACATAGAACTTTTGCATCAGAAGGATCTTAGTGTTCAGATATAGACTAGGGTAAAATGATTTCTTGAAAAAAAAAAAAAACCATGACAGATGCTTGGTCCCATCACATTGATATGTAGGTAGGTAGCAGTTTTCTTCAGAATTTACACCTTCTCTTAGTTTAAAATGATGAAATAAATATTTTATAATGTCTAGATATATTGTCTTTTTTTCTAAAAATATTTTCATAAAGGAAGTCAGGAGTGGAAGGAGAGAGATGGGACTAGTATTAAAAATAAAGTGAGTAACAAACCATTTTATAGACATTATTTTCTAGGGAAGCCCTTCTGACCTATTGTGCTAAACACAAGAAATGGCCTCTCCAGGGAGAAGGCAGAAGAAGGTGAAGATGCCTGGAGACACAGGGCTTGGGACAGTTGTCATCTCCCTTTGCAGTATGCATGTCTATGTGTTGAAAAGTCAGCTACACATTTTAGACTCTGAAAAGTTAACGTTTTTAGTTGATACATAGTGACTGGACATATTTATGAGCACAGTGAGATGTGGATAATGAGTAAAATATGTAATGATCATTGGAATTAGCATATTATTCACCTCAAGCATTATTCTGTGTACAATGAGCAAGCACGGTAAATAGTATGCCCATCACCTCCAACATATATCATTACACACACACACACACACACACACACACACACACACACACACACACAATGTTCTAGTTTATTTAAAGATATGCAATCATCGATTGTTAGCTATAACTACTACCTTATTTATCCACAGGACATAAGACCCTAATATACCTAAGTAGACAGTCATTTTGTTTTGTTTTTTAACAAGATCTCACTATGTAGACCAGGCTGTCCTTGAACTGACGGAGATCCTCCTGCCTGTATCTTCTAAGTCATGAGAACAAAGGTGTATGCCACTATGACCTGAAAAGTAGCTAGGATTTTTATGTTGTTGTTGGTGGTGGTCTCTCTGTGTAGCCCTGGCTGTCCTGGAACTGACGGAGATCCTCCTGCCTGTATCTTCTAAGTCATGAAAACAAAGGTGTATGCCACTATGACCTGGAAAGTAGCTAGGATTTTTATGTTGTTGTTGGTGGTGGTCTCTCTGTGTAGCCCTGGCTGTCCTGGAACTCACTTTGCAGACCAGGGCAGATTAGAACTAAGAGATCTGCCTGGCTCCACCTCCTGAGTGCTAAGATTAAAGACAAACACCGCCATCTCCCACCTTACATCTATATAGTCATTGAAAAAGTGAATGCTTAACTCTCTTTAAAAGAAGCCACGATTCACAAAATAAAAGAGAAATAACTTATGTAACTGGAATTAGATTTCTTATTATCCAAATTGATGGGCCAATGACTGTGGAAAAGCACTGACTGTGTTTGTTAAGATTTTATTCAAAGATTATTTTTAGAATGGACAGGCAGTTTGTGCATCACAGTAGAGCTCAGGGAGTGGTTGTTCACAGTCCTGAAAAAGAGAGATAAGTGTCTCACACTGCAACAAGGTTCAGCTGTAGTTTATAATAAAGAGAAGGTCTGGAACATAGAAACAGGCAAGCTAGGTACCTATGACCAACCTTATATTTGCTGACTTCAAATTCCCTTTTGTGGTGGACACACTCTTCTTGCCCAGTGGTTTTTGGACCAATCTATAAGAGCTGGACTTGGGAAAATTACACCATAAAGTGCTGATTCTCCAATCACTGCTAATGCTATGGGTTTTAATTATGCCCCTTTGTCTCTGAGCTTTGAATTTCCTGTCCTTGTATGGCGCTCCCAAAGTGTAGTAGGATGTTGGTTTGTCTTCAAGTTGGAAAAACTCATAACTTTGACAGGCTTTTCCTTTCTTTTAAAAAATTTTTAATTTTTTAATTAAATATTTTTACATATATATTTATATTATTACACATGTCCACAATAAATTACCTATAGCAAGAAGAACCATGAAACAATCAGGAATTACATAATGTTACATTAATAGTGTTTTTGGCTATTTGCATTTGGCAGCCTTGAAAAAAAATCTTTCCTATCTCGGTGAGTCTAAAATTCTGAATGTAAATCAATATCTATCATATCTCATCATTATCAACTTAAAACATCTATCTAGATCTAAAAACATCTTAAGCCCTAAACAACCAAACTTCATTGTAAAATTAAACTATCTGGTCTTCAACCCCATCATAGATTTGAGAAGGAATAAAATTAACTACCTGAGTATACAGTGTGTGCTGAGCAGTCACCCAAAGTCTCTACAATGTTGGAGCATCATCTTCAGCCTTCTGGCTGAATACATCTGACAGACATACTTGTGAGGCAGGAACTATTGAGGACTTACTTACCCTGTTTTAGTAACAATGTTCAGATATTGATGAAGTTAGATTTCTCTGCTGAGAAACACAGGCTTTGAGAAGTAGGTTCAGTTTATATGGAAATTCTTGTTTCTATTATGTAACTTAACCAATAGATAATGTCTTTCTTACCAGGTATACCATATTTGTTAGAACTAAGAAACTGTGTAGTCTTATGTGATTTTCTAGGCTTACATGGTATCCTGGCTGAAGAACATTCTAAGTTTCTGTTTTAAATGGCAGATAGGGAACAGAACGCAGTGTGCCAGCACATGCCTGTAATCCTAGTATGTGATAGATCAAGGAAGGATGCTTAGAAGGTCAAGGTCATTATTGACTATGGAACAAGTTCAAGATGATCCTGGGGTACCCTAGAACCCCAAATGATACATTAGAAGTCTCTAGAGATCCCTCTGTTCATGCCAGGTTGTGTGGTATTACTCTATTACATGTCTCTCTCCCCCTCTTAATGTCTGTGTTTAAATCCATATTTAATGTTTTAAAGAAATAAAATCCCTCCAGCTTAGTTTCAAAAGGAAAAGAAAAGGCATATATTACAGTAAGGGAGACACAATTAATTTACATAACATTTGTCAAAATAGACAAACTCTTATAAAATATTTTACTTTTACTATCATATTTTCCCAACCTAGTGTTACTGCTTTTAGAAATATCCTTACTGTTGCTAACTCTTCCCCATGTAGGGAGACATTCTCCTCAAGATGGAGGCTGGTTTGGGGGGGGGGTCTTCCTCTTTCTATCAGCTCATGCTATGACGTGTTTTTGTTGGGCTAAAGTCATATCTCATTAGGCAACTGTTAAAGAAATGTGTTTCTACACTAAATGTAAAGAGAGAAATGTGGCCCCCAGGGGTAGAAAACCTGCACATGATTTCAGTGGGGGTCCAGTCTAGCTCAAAGCCTCAACTTCACATGCCATAGTTAGGACTCAGAATTGATAGGTTGTCTGTTGACCTGTATTTACTTTATACTGGGCACTAGTTGTTTAAGGAAATGGTGGCACAGCTAAGAGGTTACTTGGCATGTGAGCTGTTACATTCCTGAGCTGGATTTACTATCCTGATGGAAACAACAATGACAAAATAAACAAATAAACAAACACTAGAAAATGAGAACTCAAGGAAATTCTAGATAAAAGTTTGAAGTTAACTTTTTCCCCTGGTAAATTCCCTAGAACTGTATGTAGTTCAGTGCAGAGTGCTTTCTGTGCACATCCGAGGCCCTGAGTTCATAGCCCTGCAAACAAGGAAACAATCAAACACACCGCCACAACAACAACAAAACCAACCAAACAATTACCAAACAAGCAAAACAAAATATAATAACCTCCAACAAGGTTAAAAAAAAAAAAAAGAAAGAGGGAAAAAAATAATCCCCTGGGTCTGTTGTTTGGGCAAGAAGGAATGAGATTTAGACATTAAATGGGGAGAGAGATGCCCGGAGTCAAGGTGGATCTATGGATTATAATATGTTTGTTCTGTACTATAAGGCTAAAATCTACTTATAAGTGTGTACATACTGTGTATGCCTTTCTGTGTCTGAGTTACCTTACTCTAGATGATCTTTTCTAGTTCCATCCATTTGCCTACAAATTGCATGAGTTCCTTTTTTTTTTTTTTCCTGAGACAGGGTTTCTCTGTGTAGCCTTAGCTGTCCTGGACTCACTTTGTAGACCAGGCTGGCCTTGAACTCACAGCGATCCCCCTACCTCTGCCTCCCGAGTGCTGGGATTAAAGGTGTGCGCCACCACACCTGGCTTTCCCTGTTTTTAATAGCTGAGTAATATTCCATTGTGTAAATGTACCACAATTTCTTTATCCATTCTTCAGTTGAGGCAACATTTAAGCTGTTTCCAGATTCTGCTTACTATGAAAAAGCTGCTATGAACATACTTGAGTGAGTGTACTTGTCGTATGGTGGAACATCTTTTAGGTTCATAAGGGAAATTTGACTGAAATCATCTTTCCTTGTTGAGTTTCTTTGTGGTTTGGGAATCATGGTGACTATGGCCTCATAGAATGAGTTTTGCAATGTTCCTTCCATTACTATTTTCTGCAGTGGCTTTATGAGTATTAGTATTAACTCTTCTTTGAAAATCTGGTAGAATTCTGCACTGCAGCCATCTGGTCCTTGGCTTTTTTTTTTTTGAATGGGAGACTTTTAATGACTACTTCTATTTCCTTAGGGGTTGTTGGCCTCTTTAGCTGTTTATGGGATCTTGATTTAACTTTGGTGAGTGGAATCTATCAAGAAAATTGCCCATTTCATTTAGATTTTCCAATTTTGTGGAGCACAGGCTTTTGAAGTAAGACCTAGTGATTCTTTGGATTTCCTCAGTGTCAGTGTATCCCCCTTTTCATTTCTGATTTTGTCGATTTGGATACTCTCTCTCTGTCTTTAGTAAGTTTGGCTAAGGGTTTGTCTGAATTATTGATTTTCTCAAAAAAACAGGTCTTTGTTTTATTGATTCTTTGTATTGTTCTCTTGGTTTCTAACTTATTGATTTCAGCTCCAAGCTTAATTATTTTCTGCTGTCTACTCCTCTTGGGTGTGTTTGCTTCTTCTTTTTTTTTTTTCCTAACACTTTCATGTAAGCTATTAAATTGCTAGTATGGGATCTCTTGAATTTCTTTATGAAGCCACTTAGTGCTATGAACTTCCTTCTTAACACTGTTTTCATTCCATCCCATATATTTGGGTGTGTTGTGCTTTCATTTTCACTGAATTTTAGAAAGCCTTTCTTTATTTCTTCCCTAGCTCAGTGGTCATTGAGTTGGGGAATTGTTCACTTTCTATAAATGTGTGCGCTTTTTTGTTATTTCTGTTGTTGTTGAAGTCCAGCTTTAATCCATCTGATAAAGTACAATGGGTTAATTCAATTTTCTTGTAGCAGTTGAGATTTGCTTTATGACTGACTATATGGTTGATTTTGGAGAATGTTCAATGAGGCACTGAGAAGAAAGTATATTCTTTTGTGTTTTGATGAAAAGTTCTGTAGACATATATTAGATCCATTTACTCATGACATCTGTTAGCTTATTATTTTTCTATTTAGTTTCTGTCTCGATAATCTGTCCATTGCTGAGAATAGGGTGTTGAAGTCTCCCACTATTAATGTGTGGGAGTTGATGTGCAATTTAAACTCTAATAATGTTTCTTTTATAAATGTGGATGCCTTGTATTTGGGGCATAGATGTCCAGGCTTGAGATGTCCTCTTGGTGGAATTTTCCTTTGATGATAATGAAGTGTCCTTCTCAGTCTCTTTTGATTAATTCTGGTTGACAGTCTATTTTACTAGATATTAGGATGGCTGCTCCAGTTTGCTTGTTGGGTCCATTTTCTTAAAAAACATTTTTTGGTTCTTTACTCTGAGGTTACATCTATCTTTGTTGCCAAGGTGTGTTTCTTGTTGGGTCTTATTTATTCATCGATTAAGTTAGCCTGTGTCTTTTTATTGGAGAGTTGAGTTTACTGATGTTTTGAGAGATATTAATGACAAATGATTGTTTTTTTCCCTTTTATTATGATATTGGTGGTAGTAATATGATTGTGTCCTTGTCTTCTTTTGGTTTTGCTGTTGTGAACATATTTATATCCTGTATATTTTTGGGTATAGTTAACCTCCTTTTGTTGGATTTTGCTTTTAGTATTTTCTTTAGGAAATTTTCTTTAGTTTTGTGCATAGATATTGTTTAAGTTTTGTTTTGCCATGAGATATCTTGTATTTTCCCTTTATGGAGATTGAAAGCTTTGATGAATATAGCAGTCTGAGGTGACATCTATGATCTACTAGGGTTTGCGTGACATCTGCTCAGACCCTTCTGGCTTTTATGGTCTCCGTTAAGAAGTCGTGTGTGAATCTGAGAGGTCTGCCTTTATACGTTACTTAGCCTTTTCCCCTTGCAGCTTTCAGTATTTTCTTTTTTCTGTACATTTAGTGTTTTGATTATTATTTGGCATGAAGGATTCCTTTTTTGGTCTAATCTATTTGGTTTTCTGTGGGCCTCTTTTATGTTTAAGGGCATCTCCTTCTTTAGGTTGTAGAAATTTTCTTCTATGGCTTTGGTGAAAATGTTTTCTGGTCCTTCGAGCCAGGAATCTTCTCTTTCTTCTGTATCTATTATTCCTAGGTATAGTTTTTTCTTTTCATAGTGTTCTTGACTTCTTGGATGTTTTACGTAAGGAGTTTTTTTTTTTAAAAAAGATTTATTTATTTATTATGTATACAGTGTTGGGCCTGCACGCCAGAGCTGGAAGGGGACACCAGATCTCAGCATAGATGGTTGTGAGCCACCATGTGGTTGCTGGGAATTGAACTCAGGACCTTTGGAAGAACAGCCAGTGCTCTTAACCTCTGAGCCATCTCTCCAGCCCCGTAAGGAGATTTTTTAAAATTTAATATTTTCACTAACAGATATATATATATAGATTTTCCCAATTGTGTCTTCAATGCTTGAGGGTCTCTCTTCCGTCTCTTATATTCTGTTGGTGAAGCTTACCTCTGTGGTTCCTGTTCTCTTCCCTAACTTTTTCATCTTCAGGATTCTCTCAATTTGTGTTTTCTTTATTGATTCTATTTCCATTTTCAGGTCTTCAGTTATTTTATTCATTTCCTTCACCTGTTTCATTGTGTTTTTCTGTATTTCTTTTTTTTTAATTTTTATTAATTTATTCTTGTTACATCTCAATGGTTATCCCATCCCTTGTATCCTCCCATTCTTCCCTCCTTCCCATTTTCCCCTCATTCCCCTCCCCTATGACTGTTCCTGAGGGTTTTCTGTATTTCTTTAAGTGATTTCTTCATTTTCTCTTTAAAGGCCTCTATTGGTTTGATTGTATTTACTTGTATTTGTTTGCGGGGTTTATTCGTTTCTTCTTTAACAGCGCCTACCATCTTCATAAGCATAGATTTAACGTCATTTCCCTGTGTTTAGGTTGTGTAAGGACATCTAGAGCTTGCTACCATACCGTCCTGGTTTTTGTTGATTGTGGTCCTTTTCTGGCCTGTAGGCTCAATTATTATGAACTAATTAACTGAGTGTACCTCACATATAACCCGACTAACCTAAACAAAAGAAAAAGGAGATTAAAGAACACAAGAAGGAATCCTTCTGAGTATCAGTTCCTAGGAACGATTCTCCTGGCGTACTCAACAGGATTTCTTCTGCCAGAACCTGGAGCAACTGGAATACGGAGCCTCAGCTGGAGCCTGGAGCCCCGAAGCCTTCTCATGAGTGGTTCTCTCCAGAAGCATCTCCAAGTGGAGTGATGAACAGCCAAACAATCTCAAATCTCCAAAGACACCACCCCTCCTGTTTTTGGCCCACATTTATATTTCCTTTCAGAACTTGTTCAAGGACAATTTTCAGCTGGTAACAACCGATCTCCCCGACAAGGTGGTTCAACTTCTAAGGGGGTAAATATCACCTGTTCTCTCACAAATCTGTTCCTCATCCTACATTTGGGATCTAAAGAAAAAGCATGTTTATCTCTCCTTCACTGGCCTTTAGCCATCTGGTTGTCCCTGGAATGGGCTTTTGTTCCTGAAGCCTACTGGACTTCTTGGGCACTTGGTAGATGGGGGAGCCTTAGGTCATGGGATGAAGGTTGGAGCTCCTCAGGTAGTCTACAGCTCTTCCATGTAGGTTGTATCCCAGTTGGATCTATAGGCAGGGAGTTAGCATGTGGGTTTCTAACTTGTGTGGTCCTGAGGTCCTGCGGGTCTCCTCAAGACACCTAGTAGAGCCTTGAGCTGTAGGCTTGATCTGTACATCTCTGGAATCCAGAGTAGTCCTCAGGATGTTGGGAATAGGTAGGAGAGCTGAGCATGGTACCACACATGTCTGGCAGGTAGGATCCTCTCTTCTTTCCAAGAGAACATGAAGAGACACTGTTGTTTTGGATTGCATAGCGTGGCGGGTTGCTATCCCTGTAGACACTGCGCTTGTGGTACCCAGACTCTGCTGGGCTCTGCCATCTTGGAATGGGACCCTGTACGCTCCCATTGCCCATCCAGTCTTCACCTGTGCAGCAGACGCTGGAACCCTGTCACTGGAATCCAGTAACAAACATCCTTGGGGAAACAGGAGGAGTCTGGGGTCTGGATGTTGGAGACATGCATTACTGGTGCCAGAGTCTTGGACCAGGAGACCACCTACAGGTGTCTCCTGTTCTTGCTGTGCTGAGTGTCGGGGGCCCTGTGGAGCAGTGCTGCTATCTCTCTGGTGATTGCAAGATACAGAAAGCAGACAGAAACCAAAGAGCAGAGACCTGGCTACCCAAGCTGTTCTGCAAACTAGACTTGGGACAGATGTTCCGGCTGATGAGCTGCTAGTTAAAGGCTGTCACTTTTACTGCTTTCTGTACTGATAATCAAGCTATAAATACCACAATCAATTGCTCAGGTCTCATTTAAATTGCCATAAAAAGTGAAGAAGTGGAGAAAGTTTCTCACAAGGTCTTGGAGAGGCTAGAGATCAATTCTGTACAAGCATTTATTATCCCCAACTTCTGTTTTTTAGCCTAGTGGGTTTAAGAATCAGTGGTGCTACACTTTCTGTCACTGTAACTATTCTTGGTTCTGGAGATGAAATGACAAAAAAATATACTTTTATTTTCCTATGTTGTAATACATCACGATGGATCTCCTCACTGCATTTGGCTTTTCCTCTTACTTTAGTCTTTGTGAACAACAGAAATATCCCAAAGATATGGAATTTGTGTGCAGATAGCTGAGTTTCCACCTCTGAAGGAATAACACTATGGGGCTGAAAGAACATACCTGGTACATAAGCCATTGGTTTCCCTGTTTGGTTTTCTAAGATGTCTTTCAAGGTCAGGTATTGTGGCACACACTTGCGGACCTGTGACTTGGGAGATAGAAGGAGGAGGTTTATTAATGCAAGTTCTAGGCCAGCCTGGTCTATGTAGTGAATTCCAGGCTAGCCTTGTCTGTATAATAAGTTCCAGGCTAGCTTGTCTGTATGGTGAATTCTAATCTAGCCATAACTGTAAAGCAAGACCCTGTCTTTTTTTACATTGGTAGAAGAATTGACAGGTATCAATCTTTTTCACTTGTGAGCCTGAAAAGAGATCTCTTCTTGTAGGAAGAAAATCTTAACAACCTACTGGAGGTTCTACATTAATGAGAAATAAGTTTTTTTTTTCTGAAAGACATAGGGCATATTCCATGAACAAAAAACTTAGAGTGAAAAATTGAAAATGTAGAGAAACGTATTTGCAAAGCACGCATAAATGGTGTGTTCCAGGGTCTGAGCCAGAGTTCTTGCACGTACCTTTTTGTACCACTTTTTCTTCCCACTCACTCTCATCATGGACCTGAAATTCAGGTAAGAACAGAAAAATGAGCAAAGAACTCAATGAACAAAGAGCTTGATACTAGGCAACCAGTATAGGGAACACTGAGCATATGTCTTTAAATAGAAATCACCAAGTTAAAGTTATGACCGCTAGAATTAAAAAAGAAGACACAATATTTGAATAACCGTATGCTGGTCAAAGGTATGGGCTTGGCTAGTTGTGGTGGCACATGTTTACAGCTTGTGAAGCTGAGGCAGGAGGATAGTGATTTCAGAGATCAACCAGAGACACATTTTTGAGGTTGAGGCTGGCTTAAGCAACATACTGAGATACTGTATCAAAGAAAATAAAAATTATGAATTTAGGACTCAAACCTTGCATATAACATCAGTTTTAGTAATATATGTATATATACATATAATCTAAAGTTATATATATGCAAATATATATAATCTAAAGTTAGCTTCTTATCTCTGAAATAAAGATCACAATATTACTCATCCTTAATTACTCATTCTAATGGACTGCCATGAGTGGTAATCTATGTCTCTGTCTTTATGTCTGTCTGTCTTTCTCTGCATGTATGAATATGCATTTCTCTCTGTCTCTCTGTGTATAGGCATTGCCTAGAACAAATAAAATACGAAAATATTGCCAATTTCTTTTATTGTAATTGCTATTCATGTAAATGTTTTCACAACAACAATGATAATTATTGAGAATTTATAGTAATAAGAATAGTAACAGCCAATTCTAGCTTAAAGGAAAAGAAACAGAGAGAAAAGCAAGATTGTCAGGTTTTTTTTTTTGTGTGTGTGTGTATGTGTGTGTGTTTTAGCTCATGTAACTCCTTCTTGTATAAAACATTGTATTATTTAGATTATAATTGAAATAGAGAAAATGAATGCTCATTTATAATTCATTTCTACACTTGGAAATAAAACTCAATATATCACATTAACACTTAAGTAAAAACATTTATCTGTAATTATCAAATAAAGGATTATTCCCTGTTCTAGGAATTCTGGAATTAAGTGAGTACAAAAACAAATATTGCTTTATACTTGATGTTGTACTACTTCTAAGATTATTCCATAAGGACGTGTCATAGTTTTTCCTGCAGTAAACACAACACAGTTGTATAAATCTGTTCCAATTATTTTAGGTTGACAGCAAGAAGAAAACTAGTAATGAGGGAGCGTGGAGTCTAGGCAGGCAATTTGCTTCATTTTCTTCACTCATCTACTTTCCCACTGCCCTTAGATAGTCCCTTGACTTTACACTTCCAGCACGTGGAGCAGAGGGCTCCCTCACATGGTGAGCAAACTGGCAGTTGGTATTCTAAATATTACATCGCCATCAAGACTCATGTTGAAATTTTATTGCCAGAGTAAAGTATTAAAAGCTTGTCTTTCAGAGGTAATTGGATCATAAGGCTTGCCCCTTCATGAATGCCACTAGTTGCTTATTTAAAAAGTCTTATTGGGGAGCTAATTCTATCTGCTTGTCACCTTCTATTATTGAAAGACAGAGTGGTCCCCCCCTCTGGAGGCACATGTTCGGGGTGCCATCTTGAAAGCTGAGAGTAGACCTCCTCTAGACTACTACTTCTGGTAGCATCTGGACTGTGAGCTTTCTGTACAGCTGGGAGAAATAAACTTCGGTTCTAAGTCACTTAGCTTCTGACATTCCAGTCACACAGCACAGATCGACTAAGATGTGCCAGAAAAGTCTAGGTACATAGAGTGGCAAAAAAAGAAACTGTATCCTTAAGGGTTAGGTAACTTAAAATGTCAGCTATCTTAGATGAAGACAAAATTCAAGACCCATTGGAAGGTTCATAGCGAAAATGTCTATTATCCACCAATCCCATTATTACAAAGAATATCTAGATTGCTTTTATGTCAAAGCCTTTTAAATTTTAATGTGAGTGTCTAGATTTTTAGATTACCACGAGTCAGACACATCTTGTTGCTGTCTCTGTCTTCTTGGTGTCTGTTTTATAACTTCTAGGTCCTAAATCCTAGGGCAAAGGAACCCTAATGACTTGGGTTAAGCAGTAATGTATAAATCAACATTCCCTGGTGTGATGAAGATGATAAAGTCATTCTTGGTCAGAAGGAAGACTACAAACTGGGTGTTAATTTTAGATGCCAAGACTCTCACCAAGTTATAACAGATAAAACTGAGGCCTCTTACCGGCACTTGTGCATCCTGAGTGACCATGGCAGCCTGAGGTTTTAGAATCTTTCCTCACTGCGGTAGATACAAATCTGGTTTTTCACCAGGTTGATATGATTTGTGAGTTCACATAATTTTAATGTAATAAAGAAAGTAGTTATAAGCTTTTCATATCTCTCCTACACTCTCTTATAGGGCATTTTTTCTAAATCTGGTATTCAACACTCTCTACTTTTGAATCTGATGTTGAATTGTATAATTCAGATGACTACACAATTTATTGAAATTAGAGGTTTATAAAAATATCTTTATTTTTTATAGTGCTCATTGTATAAATGACAAGAAATAAGCTTTCAGATTTCTTCATATAAACACAATCACTTGTCTAGTTATAGTTTTATTTAAATAAACCAAAATGTCAGATGACAAATGTATTAAATATTTAAATTATTTTTACAGTGGACATTATGGGGTTTCTAATGATCAAAGAATTAAATATTAATTTACACATCTGTCCAGATGAAATTGTTCTTAATGGAAAAACCCTTTCCAGTTTTTGAAAATAGGAGGTAAGGTGAGGTAATGCGATCAGGTAATTTGCTTAACATTTTAAAGAGAACCATTGTTTGAACCAAGAAAAAGCCCCCAGTTATGGGTTCTTAAATGTGACCACTGAACTGTTTTATGGTTCCAAGAAATATAGTAATGTTTTATAAAACCCCACAGTTATTTTTTTTATTAAATAATAAACTCTCACTCCTTTCAGCCGCCAGATCAAAGCCTTTCTCAACCTTTACCAGAGAGGCTTCCTTTTGCAGTACGTGGTGACTAATACAGAGAATATCGTGCAAAGAATAAGAGACAAGTGGGACGTTCAGTTCTAAATGGGACACATATGTCACATTCCCTCCCCACGAAGCTCAAGGATCATTATGAAACAGGGGCCCGATACGTTATAGGAGTCAATGGAAACGGCTGTGAAATCACTGCAGTGTCTTCCAGGAAGGACAGCACCATAGTGCTCCGTGAACTCACAGCAGCACAGGGCCTGCCTAAGACCTGCAGGACGACGTCAAGCAATCAAAATCCCAACACAGAGAGTGGAGGGGAACTTAAGAAGACCCATGCATAGCTGAGAAGCTCCTGGCAACGGATGGTCTCTGGGGGAAGGAGAGTCGGTGTTTCTCAGACATGGAACCCCTGAGAGGCTAGCCATGATTCAGTAGATGGCCCTACGTGTATGCACATGCAGGCATCACTTAGTGGACTCAATGAGTTTAAAAAGAAAAGACCACCTAAAATTATGGATGAAAGGTGGTAGGGGAATAAGGAGGAAATTTAAATTGGAGGGAAAGGATTGGAAAGTAGATACGATCAAAAAACATCATATGTGTGTTCAAACTTCTTAAATAGGAGAGGAATATGTGTATGCGACAGTGGTCTGTGACCTGGAATCAGGCCTTAATCAAACACCATACTTCCTTGCGTCTTGATCTATGACTTCTCAGGAATAAAATTCCATTATTTTTAAAATAAAAAAAGAAGTTAGTATTCAGTTTTATCAATTAGCACAACACACACATGTTAGGATTAAATTATGTGCTTAAAGCCATTGGCTGTAAAGTCAGAAAATACAAGTTTTGTGGAAATATTAATATTTTTCTTCATGGTCAGACAAGGTTTTGGGGATTATATTAGGTCTCCTGTTTGGGGTATTAAATTAGGTTTTCCATGTCTACAAGTTTGTGAAGATTCTGCTATAAAAGCTTCACAGTGCTTGTTGAACCAGTTTAGGACTAACTGAGAATTAAAATAAAATCCATTAGAAAGAGGTAGGTTATGGGCAGCAGTGTTATTTTTGCCAACATTTTGACCTTCACGTAAAGAAAGCAGTATGTCTCCAACTGAATCAATTGATAACCATGTGTTGAATCCTTTGTTAAATTGAACTTAGAGAATTTTGTGAAAACAAATTGAAAATATGTTTCATCATCTGGCATGGATCTCATCTGGTCCATAGGAAACTTTCAATGCAATCAAGAATTTTATTACATTACATACCTATTATCAAATTTTAAAGTGCCACACTTGTATTCTTTCAGTAAATCAGATGAGCGATAAATCTTACCAACAAAAAATATTAGGTAATTTTAAAGTTATCTTGTGTAAGGATAATTTCCAGTGTGCTCTGAACAGAGTTCCTGCCTTTGGAAAGGGGCATTATGGTGTTCTGTGATAGAGAATCACAGGGTTGTGATGGAACACAACGCAAATCTGTTATCTGGTGGAGTCCAGAAGCAACCCGGAAGTCAATGAGCTATACAAGGTGACATCTGGGGCCCATTCTCTCTGGAGGCTTGGAAGAGAGTTATTTTTTCTGCCTTCTCTACTTAAAAGAGGTGATTACCTTCCTTAACATGTGGTTCCTTCTGCCTTGTGCACCACCATTCTCTGTGCAAAGCATTGTGGTTATACTTGACCCACTGTACAGTCCAGGATAATCTCTTTTTTAAAAAAATGATAATTTATTCAGATTACATCGCGATTGTTATCCCCTAACTTGTGTCTTCCTGCCCCTCCCCCCCCACTGCCCACAAACACTCTTCACTCTTCCACCTTCTTCCCCTCTCCTAGACCTCTGACAGAAGAGGACCACCTCCCCCACCATATGACCACAGCCTATCAGGTCTCATCTAGATAACCTGCTTCCCCTTCCTCTGTGTGCCTCCAGGCATCCTCACCAAGGGGAAGTGATGTGGTGTTTGTCTGCTGGAAACAGACTTGTGAGAGGGCGTGTGATATTTGTCCATGAGAAGAGGAACTGCCTCATGCAGGGGCATGGTCTTTGCTGGATGATACACATCTTGGTATTGATTCTAACAGGAGATAAATATGAGCACTCAAACAGAGGGTTGCTTTTTGGGCTTTTGGCCTTTGTATTACCTCACATCATTGTTCATCAGTTCCAGATGTTCTTAGAGAGAAATGCTCCAGAGAACACGTCAAGGTTCCGGGTTCTTGCTGCTGCAGTTGTAGTGTGAATTTGTGGTCTGCTGTATAACGGGTCTTCTGGAATCCAGATGATGAAGAGTGGAACTGCCCCCAGGAACTGAGTCTAAAAAGGTCTACTTCGCCTGTCCCCTTTAATCTCTTTCCTCTCCTATCTGGGGTAGGTGGGTTGGAGGGGAGGTATAGGCATTAAAGAACCCCAAATAAAATGGGTTTGTAAAAGATCAAAGCCTACATCTATTAAGTAGAAAAGGCAGAAAAATAATTCTCTTCCACAATCTCCAGAGAGAATGCCCCTCAGATAGCACTTTATTTAGCTCCGTGACTGCTGGGTTGCTTCTGGACTCCAGATCCATCAATTCACAGATTTGCACTGTTGGATCTCTACATATGAGGCCCTATCCCAGAAGTCATCCTATTTTTTAATTTGGTTCATTCTTTTTATTTATATGGCTTACCTGATATTCTTCATCATTTGATTTCCATGTTACATTGTGAATAGATGTCTCAAGGATACATTTACTTAACAATAACACAAGAATAAGCAAAGAACCACAGATTGTTTTTTTTTTCTACATTTCTGTTTCTGTAATCCAGACCCTCTCTTATCCTAGGAACAAGAAATTTAGGTCCATTTGTTATGGTGGCCAAATTCTTAGAGGGTCATTTTGATGTAGTTTAGCCTGAGTATAGTAACTACATATACATGTTCCAAAGAAAACTTTTAGGTAGAATGTATACAATTTATACAGCAATGAAAGAATGACAAATATTCTCCCTAAAGACCAGACACATTTTAAACAGCTACCTACAGAAAGTAAACCTAACCAGACAAACTATTCAAGGTACTAATAAACAGAAGGAAAGATGCCAAGTGCTGGCAGTGAAGAGAATATGGTTGGAACCATGAGGTTGTCTCTACATACTCACAAAAGCATATAAAATTGTAGCACCATGATTTGGTAAAGACATGGAGCAAGAAAGCTGCATCATTGATACAGAATAAGTTGATTCAGCTACTTTGAAAAATTAAAACTATATTCTGTATATCTAACCTAAAACTATATTCATACATGCTTATGGTCCAATAATTTTTTGTGGCTTATACCACAACATTGGAATTATGGCATAGGTTTATTAGAACTCAAAAAATGTTTCTAGTACTTTTATTTATGATGGTTCCCAACTGGAAGCAGCATGATGTTCATCATTAGAATGAATAAATTATGGATTGCTCATACAATGGAATGTTTCCTATTATAGAGAAACGAGTCACTGCTTCCAACAACAATAGTAGATTCCATGAACATAATTACTAACACAGTAAGTCAGACATAGAACAACATTCACTGTTCAATTTCTTTTATGTGAAATTTCAGAATAGGTAAACTAACCTACTGTTTGGGAAAGAAGTCTGACTACTATGAGAGTTTGCTGGAAATCTCCACATTTTAATTGGAACAGTAATTATAGTGTATATACATATGATGATATTCACTGACCATCATGCCTAAGATTTATGTATATATGCTAACACTAATTTTGAAAAGTTTTCAAAAATCAGCCCTGCCTCACTAATCCACTTTCTACTTTTAAATGCAATTGTCATCTTTAAATTCTAAATTATTGACTCACTTGGCCTTTGTTTTTGTTTTTGATATGCAATACCCATTTGTTTGCCTCTGAATTCCCATTAGGGTCACTTGTTCATTCAAAACTTCATGTTTTCTTCTGAGGTTATCTTCCTTTAACTTGGAGAAATCCCTTTAGTATATTTTAATGCATGTTCTGTAATCATGAATTCTTTGGTTTTTGTCTAAAGATGAGTTTGCTGTGCTCTCTGTGTATTGAAGTCTTTGTTGGTTCTCTCTAGTTTTTTTTTTTTTTTTCTTGCAACTCTTAAAGATGTTATCTTACTGTGTTCTGGCATTCACAGTTTTTTCAAAGAAAGGTATATGTCATTTTAATTGTTGCTTCTTTGTTTTCTTTCTTGATTCTTTTTAATACTTCATAGTTGATTACAGAAGCTTTGTGTTGACTTATCTGAGCCTGATTTTCTTTATGTGTACCTGTTGTGGGAATGCCAAACTTCCTGAAATTGAGTGTTCGTATCACCCATCAGCTTTGGAACATATGCAGACAAGAACCCTTAAATATTGGTTCTTTCTTATTTTATGTCTTCTACCTATGGGAGTGTAAATCCCCTGTAAGTATTTATACATTCTGGCTACAACTGACATATACGTTATTTGTTGCATTTTCTTTAATTTCTCCATGTGCTGTTAGTCCCCTCCCCTCAAAGAATTGGATATTATAAACTTGGCCACTAGTGTGGTGAGACTGAGAGATGGCAGACCATTGCTAGGTGTGGTAGAAAGCTATCAGGCCAATGGAGAAGGGACCAATGCAGTTCTCTCCGGACTTGACTGGTTCCTGACAGCAAGTTGCTACAAGAGAATGGTCCTGGCCACCACACAGCCTCT
>OU015750.1:54040265-54060815 GCA_907169655.1 Acomys percivali
GAGATTCTTAAATCCCTGGTGATGGAGAGCAGCGAAGCTTTCTTGTGAAAGCGAATGCCATGGGGAGTTCAATCTTTGAGGATTAGGAAAAGCCATAAGCAAGTGGCCCAAAGATGGACAGCTAACGACAGATGCCAGCTGTTCTCAGTGCTGCTTTAAGGAACTGGCCTCTATGTTTCTTTAGCCAAGGGGTAAAATTTATGTTTTTGAGTCTCTTTTAGTATATATTTTCTCCAACAGTATAGCACATTAAAAAATTGAACAGTATGAGTATAATATTTGTCAACAGGATTGAATCCAACTTCCTTGAGGAATGAAATTACCGAATTTAGATGAAAACAAGGTAATATGTTAGCCAGCACTCTGCGTGAAAGGGGCTAGTTCATTTCTACTTCTCAGTTTAATGCTTAGTTGACATTCAAATATCTTATTGAGTGAAGTAAAATTATAAATAACAACAGGCAAAATAAAAAGAGGGAAGAAATAAAAAGAAATGAAATTAGGAGGATGATCTCACAGCTCATCTCTAGATTAAAAAAGCCCTATTCATGTCTATGAAAAATATTAGAAAATGTAACAACATAATCTAAGATACTTTCAAAATACATAAAGGCTATAAGGAAGTGAGAAGAAAATGGTAATGAGCAACAACAGATGTTTCTTTCTTGGATGAGTAATTAGAGCTAGAAATAGCATCTTGCAAAAAGCAAAGAGGGTTTATCACCAACTCTTAAGGAATTCTGCAAGATATTTCACACAGATGTATCATTTTTAAGATATAAAAAGTGAGGAAGGAATGCAGGTCTGTAAGCTCCACTAGCTTCTGTTTTGAACCTAACCATGTGTAAGGGAAATTTCAGTATATTCTCCTGAACAACATGTTACTGTAGCTGAAATTTTCATCATAATAGATTTATTCCTTAAGGGTTGAAGTTCAAATGTATGCATTTCACTATGTAAATATCCATTTCTTCTGTGAGCAACAGCATGTGTCTTTTTAAAACTAGCCCTTCTACACTGTCTCTGGAAGATACAACCGAGCAGTTATGTGAAAAGGAATGTTACCTGGTACGGGTTGGTCTAAAAGGAAGAGGTACAATCCAGGTTGATGTCAGTCAGGGAAATTATACAGCTTCTTCACATTCCCAGGGCATCTCTTGAAGCGTGGATCTGATGGAGACTGTGGCTCTTTCAGGAAGTGTGTTACAGAATAGGAGAGTAAACGGAGGGAAGACAGTCTATGTGGCAGGATCTATTTAGCTGTACTATGTGGGGGAAAAAATAACAGTACAGAATCTTAGTGGCTTGGCTTCCTGTGCATGACTTGTAACATCACCATTTAGAAGGTGCATGTGTGTGTGTGCGTGTGTGTGTGTGTGTGTGTGTGTGTGTGTTTCATCATACTGTGTTCTTCTTTATCCTGAGCCTTTTCCTTGAACACTCTCTCTCCTCATGACACAGAAACATAGGCCAGGCGAAAAGTGCTGCGAATGTTAATGCCTTTGGTGCTCTCAAGCTTCCAGTTTCAAAATGGCATCAGGTAGGTCATTCTTACTAACTAAATCACACACTTGAAACCTATAATTATGTTTTCTATCATTCCATTTCTTTGTCACTTAGGGAAATTATGTTTATAATTTTCATTCATCAGAAACAATTTTAGCCCTGCATGGGTTGACATGTTATTAAATATTGTGAGCCTTTTGCTGTGTTTTCTGATTTACTATCAATGTCAAGGTTACCTCATACCTTTGTGCTAAGCTTTACAGCTTCCTTGTCTTTGATTTTTTAACTCTAAATCTTTGTTTTTCATTGATACCAGGGAAATTAAAGGTAGTCATAAATTTTTCATGATGCCAGAAATTGGAAAAGAAATAGTTATGTTTTGGTGGCTGAAAATGGATTTTATTAGAAAGCGTTTCCTTTGCCTTTCTTCTCTGTGCCAATATGCTCACAAAAACACCATCAGTTATATGAAAATCTATTAGGTATTGCTATATTTTTATATTTTGAACTTTATAATTACAAAGTAGTGTAATAAACACAGATGAATTTAAATGTCTATATTTGAATTTTATAGTAAACCTTCTAAGTCAAGCCATACCATGTATGGAATATTTGTAATCTGATATCTTTGGAGATACAATAGGGAACCCTAAATTACAGTTCTCCTCAGGGCGATGAAAAGTACCTGTGTCAAATACTCTGTGCATTGATTACTTTTCCGTTAGATAAGACAGAATATATCCTAGAAACAACTTAAGGATGGAGGATTTGTTCTGGTTCATGGTTCACAGGAAACAACCAATCATTGTAGGGAAGGAGCGATGCTGAGAGCAAATAGACTCCAGCTGTAGCAACAGAACTATAAAGTGGCTGGTTGTATCTCGGTGGCAAGGTAAGAAGTAGAGAATTTTGGCTGTAAGGTTGACCAGGCTCTGATCCAAAGCCTGGCTCTAGTATCCTACTTCTGCCAGCCAAGCCTTATCTACATCAAAAGTTCCAGAACTTTTTCAAACACTGTGGGCTGAGGACCAAGAGTTGAAACACACGAGCCTTGTGGATACTTCACATTCAAATATTAATACTCCACCATTGGTCCCCAAAGACTTTTTCCATCCCATAATGAAAAATCTATCTAGTTCAACTATATAGATGTCTATACTTTTATAACTTCTGAAACTCCAAAATTAAAGCTACTTGACAATCAACTAGTATCCTTTTTTTCAAGACAGAGTTTCTCTGTGTAGCCTTGGCTGTACTGAACTTGCTTTGTGTGCTAGGCTGGCCTCAAACTAACAGGGATTTGCCTGCCTCTCCCTTCCTGAGTGCTGAGATTACAGGCATGTGCCACCTCACTCAGCGTCAACCAATATCTTAAACTGTAAGCTCCTATTTAAAAAAAGAAAGAAAGAAAGAAAGCAACTCAGAGTTTACCCTTCTAAAATACAATGGCTCAGAGTAAATATTTTTACTCCAAAAGAGGGTGTGTGTGTGTGTGTGTGTGTGTGTGTGTGTGCAGGCACACACACAACATAGAAAAACTGGACCAAAAGAACACCAACACTCAGGACAAACATCAAAGCACAGCTCTATTTTTAACACCTGGGACTCATTGCCGCATACTCTGCCCTCCAATGCATTTGAGTGCTTCAACTCTATGGCTTAGCAGCTTGTGTAACAGCTGAGCATTCTCTTGTGCCAGTTACACTCAATGCTGTAGCCAGCATTCGCTCCATTTTGGGTTCTTTTTTCCACTCTTCTCCACTGCTATTCTTTCCCTCTTTGAGCCCCCTAACACTAGATAAGAGGGAAGGGAATAGAGAGGAAAGGAAAGAGCTCCTTGAATGCACTCAAGGTTAGGAAAGGGCGATGTTACTGTTAGTCGGCGTCCTGATGAAGTAGGAGCCTAACTTGGAGGCAAATTTGGTCTTCACCATCAGGATACCTAATTACTTCTTCTTGTTTCTTCTTTGTGCACGACTACTTAACAAACCACAACCAACAACAACCAACAACAACCAACAATCCACTCCACCTTTCAGGGCCCTAACATTTATATATTCCCTGAAAAGTCCCCAGATTTCCAAATGTCACATGATTGCAGAGACTTTCTGCAGTTGGCAGAAATCACACCCCTGCCAGAGCATGAGGCAAATCAGAGTCAGTTGCTGGGAAGCAGCCCCAATATCCATACCTAGGGTTAAAATGAAAACGTATTTTTGACGTTTTTTTTTTTTTTTTTAAAGGGACCAAAATTCCAAAATTCTCACTATATTGTGCCTAAAGATATTCTTGGCATATGTCCTTGTGGTCTAAATCACAATATAGGCTTCACCTTCACAGCTCCATACAGTAACTTTTGAGGGTCTACTTGTTGGTAATTAGGTCTTATTAGATGTTTTCTGGCCTCATTGACTTTTTAGAATCTTGGGACTTCATGACTCACTCACTTTCGAAGTTTTGAATGCCTGAAGAACCAACATTATGTGGATGCTTTTGTCAAGTTTGCTCCCATCTAGAAATGTAACCTGACCTCCTGTCACCACAGCTTTTCCAGGGTCTTCCATGTGTCTGTGCAGCTGAGCTGGGAAAAACCTTTCCTTAGGCTGTTATGCTGAAGCAAGACACCTCAAGCTTTCATGGGTGTAGTCTTGTTCTCAAGGAACAGTGCCTAATTTTCAAGTTCAGAATGTGAAGATTTTCTTTACTTGTGCCAATCTCTTTAACAATTACTGTTACTGTATCTGAAGCAGCTTGTCTGCAACTTTATATTTTTTAAAATTATTATAATTTATTCACATTACACCCCGATTGTTATCCCCTCACTTGTACCTTCCCTCTCCTAACTTCCCTCCCTCTTTTGCCCTATTCCATTCCCTAGACCTCTGACAGGGCAGGCAGGCCCTCTTCTCCCACCATCTGACCACAGCCTATTGGGTCTCCTTAGGATAGCCTACAGCCCTTTTCTCTGTGTGCCTGCAGGGCTGCACTGCCAAGGGGGAACTGAACAGATTGTGGGCACCAGAGTTCCTTCCTCCACTCTCCCCAAACCATGGAGAATAAGCTGTCCATTGGCTATATCTGAACAGGGGGTCTAGGTTATGCAGCTTCAAGTTCACCCATTATACTTTTCTCTCGAAACTAACCTATTGATAACATCTTTCTGCTTCAACACCCTTCCCCCACCCAGGAATTTTCATGTAAGCCTGACTGTACAATGAGAAACAACCCCACAATAGTCTGAATGAATATACGGTTTCAGAGAAGCTCAGCCTCCAGAGTTAAGTGCAACTATCTCTGCGATAGTGATCCACTCAGAAGCCATAGAGATTCAGAGTTGTAACACTTTGCCTCACTGACCTTTTGTGCTCATATAAGTAATTTAATAAAATTCATACCAATACAGGATTGTTGAAAATTGTATTCTTAAGTGTTTATAGCAGTCCATTTCTTTTTCTTCTTCATGAATTTTAATACATGTATTAAAGTAGTTATGCACTCTTACTCTCAGATGCATCATGAAATAACGTCTTGCAAATATCTAATGATCTAACATTCATTAAAGCCATTTGCTTCTCATTTCCCTGAGAAAGTGGAGTGACCTAGAAGCATTGATTATGACATTATAGTTCTTTATGCTGATTGTCTTTCTTTTTTAGAGATAAAAAAATAAAAATATGCCACAGAACAAAAAAAAAAATCAATTAATTTCTGTATCTCTAATAGGTTTTAAGTATTTAGCGGAGTCACACTCAAGTATAGATTTTTAAGAAAATTCTTGAATTGTGATGATGCTTAGGGCTTTAAAAATCTATATATAATTTGAAATCTATTCTTGATTTACTGTATAAGTCTAAACAGTCTAAACACTCTGTTCAGTTTATGTTCTTTTGTTTTTACTTTCTCTTCAAAAACTGAAGTTGGATATTTTTGTTTGTTTGTTTTTGTTTTTTCAGACAGGGTTTCTTTGTGTATCAGCCCTGGCTGTCCTAGAACTCTCTTTGTAGACCAGGCTGGCCTCCAGATCCACATGCCTGCCTCCTGACTGCTGGGATGAAAGGTGTGTGCCACCACGCCCCTCCAGATTTATTTATTTATTATGTATACAGTGCTCTGTCTGCATGTTCATCTGCAGGCCAGAAGAGGGCATCAGATCACATTATAGATGGTTGTGAGCCACCACATGGTTTCTAGGAATTGAACTCAAGACCTCCAAAAGAGCAGTCAGTGCACTCAGTCTCTGAGCCATCTCTCCGACCCCTGAAGTTGGAGTTTTAAAAGCTTCTCTTTACATTGATGTGGTAAGAAATGGACAAATTTGACACGTTTCATTTCTAGAAACCATAGCCTAAGTTGCTCCCGTTAAGAAGAACACATTACTACTACTACTACTACTACTACTAATACTAATACTAATAATAATAAAAGAATTTAAAATATCTTGGAAACATCTCGAATTAACACAAAAGTAAGGGTGTACGTGTCCAAGACCTAGGACCAGACAGCCCTAGGAGTTACTTCAAGGCCAGAAATACAACTTGAGTTAGGAGGGCAATGGCACTGTGGCAAGAGGCTTGGATCCGTGCAGTAGCTCATGCTGCCTCTTATGTAAGTTCAGATGTATTTCAGCCATAAGTTAAAGGACTCAGGCAGCTGGGAGTGCAGCACAATGGCCGAGCACCTGGGAGGCTCTGGGTTCAGGCTCCAGAGCTGTGTAGCCCCTACAAACTGGAAAAGATGGAAGAGATACACAAAGGCACATTATCACATCCGCTTTCCTCATAAGTGAAGGACAAAGGGTAGAAATGAGAGCTTGGTTGGAGAATTTGACCACTGGAGTAGGTCCACAGGGATGTCCTGGCGGAGACTTCCCACCTGCTCAGATGGCACTTCCTCAGGAAGGAGGAAGTCCTTGGTCCTGCATGCTCTCTCTCCCTGGCGGTTCACTCACTCTCCTTCCTTTTGCACTTTCTTTTTCTCCCTTCGGTTTCCACCACACAGGATTGGTTTTGATTTGTGGGGCCTAAAGTGTAAAAGTATGTTCTTTTCATCTGTAACAATTCATTTGAAATATACAGTTATTTTGTTTTAACACATACTTTCTAAACAGTGATGTGGCCCAGTTGCCTAAATTCTGTACAAGTGATGAGGGACAGAAGTAGAGCAGCGCCGACAACCCAGAAATGTTGATTGGTGGCTCGGCAGTGAGAACAGTATAGAAGTTTATTCCTATCATGAGGAGAAAATGATTAACAGCAATTAAAAAAACAAATCACTGTTCCTAAGTTACTGTCATACCAAACGGCAAGATCAGCATTCTCGTTCCACAGAATGAATGCAAAATAGTTGACATATGCAAAGAGTTATCCGAGGAGTCAAGAATAATTGAGCAATAAGGAGTGTGCAACAAAATCTATTTTGGGAAGAGTTTAGTAAAAATTCAAACACATGCAAAAAAATCTATTAATTTGAGGGGGGCAAAGTACCTTATAATGTGCTATAATTAAGAAGAGTTTTGAAAATTTAAGCCAGATGTTTGCTGTAAATTATAAAACACACTTTCATCCCCCAAACCAAATTCAATAAAGCATTTTTGTGTAAGTTAATTTTGGAGAGTGGGTTTTATAGCTGATAAGTGCCTGAAGAGCTAGCATATGGCCTGAAATGTAACTTTGCAAAAACACTATATTCTAATCTGTTCTCTTCCTTAGTTCAAATAAGTATCTCTATAGACATTTTGGTTTTTTTTTATTCAATGTATTTGTATTTATCTTTAGCGGGTATGCATATTTTTGAATTTCTTGGAAAATAGAAATCCAAAAATAATAAAGCAGGTAGCACTGACATGGTTTTTCAGTATGTGTTTTTGTTTCCAGCTCAATCTATTCCCTGTATTAAGGTAGCTTTTTCTGCATTGCCTGGCAGAGCCCTTTTGGAAACATCTTATCTACTTAGATTCTGCACAGATTCAAATATCCAAAGTGTGGCCTGCTTCTGTGTCCCTGCTGTCTACAGTAACATGTCCAAATTCTGAAATCTGGCAAACAAGAGAAATCTTTCCAGGTTTGGCTCGGTGACTTGTCTGTTCGTTTGCTTTGCCTTAGTCCAGTGGTGTTACTAAGTGTGCTGAAGATGATCGAGTCTCCTTGATTCATTGTTTTTTTGCACATGGACTAGTAGTTTGAAAATAGATCATTTCCGTATTCTTATGTTCTGTTTCATAACCTTTTATTTTCCTTTTCCAATTCCTGAAGCAATAACTCCGTTTCTATACTCCCATTCTATGTGGTGGTGCTATTATTGGTGATGTGTTAGTTGCTCCTCTAGTTGTTTGAACATTTTTAATGTCATTTATTTTAGTTTATCTTAATATGCTTTATGGTGAATGGCATAACATTTATTAATAACTTGTGAACAAGGCTAACTTGGGCCTCTGAATAAACTAGTAACTAATATATTAAATTATACATTTTTGTATGTACATATAGCGAAACCCATTTTGGAAAATAGGCAGATTTTTCTATTCTAGTGATAAAAGGTTTTCTCTGAGAATGATCCAATTATATTTACTTTAAAACTCTGCTAAGGGGCTTGAGAGATAGCTCAGTGGTTAAGTGCATCCACTGATCTTACAGAGGATCCTGGTTCAATTCCCAGCTCCCACCTATGGCTCACAATTGCCTGTAATTCCAGTTCCAGGGCATGCAACCTTCTCACTTCTCCAAGATTCTGCACACACATATATCATTTTGAGGACCCCAGATTACAAAATAAAGCAAATAAATATTGAATTCTAACAAAATGTTTATCCTAATGCCTAACTCTTACTGGAATATCATACACGGTCAATGAGGACATGTGTTTTTGCCTGACTGCTATCAAGTGAAAAAGAATCATAAATAATGTGAAGGATGGTGATATAATGGGTGATTAAAAATAAAGCCAGAAACACTTCAGTGTTTTAAAAAATGTAGTCGTAAAAGTCAACATCTTAAGTTTGACAGCTAACTTCTCCACTTGTAATTCTTAAGGAAAAAAAGCAAGAGTATTATAAGGTAAAACTTCATCATAATCAAGTCATTTATTTTATGGCATATCTCTGAGAATTTGACAGCTATAATTTACTTAATGAACTTATCAAAATCCTTTTGACATGGGAACATCCTATGCATCAGTAATCCCTATGACAGTGTTTGGTCCGAATAGTGACTTTACCTTCAGCAGTGTTGCTTTAGCTCATGAGATTTTTAAAAGTGATTGCAGTGTTACAGCAGATAATCTTGCCAGGTCAGCAATGAAGTAAACGAGGAGGCAATCAACATTTGCATAGCGTGCTTCTAAGCCTGTTGTTATTTAGACAATTGTACTAGCAATATCAACAAGCAGGTAGAGGTAGATAATTCTGTGTTCTATAGTTTGTTTGATAAATCACTACAGTGTGTCAACCGAAGTGTTTTGAGCATTTCAAGAATCTTCTAAGAATGCATTATCCTCACTCACTGTGCCTACGAACAATAACATTTATGGCTTTTATCTCAATTGTTATTTATTGAGACTGGATCTATGTTACTTTAAGAGGCGTTTAATGGTTTCTTCCCTTTTTTTTTTTAATGTAATGATTGAGACTAGAAATCCATTATCATTACCAAAGAATAACATAAGAAGAGCGACAATATTGAAAGTTTTACTATGAATCCATTTTGGTTCTTAGAAAACTGTAGACACATTGTTCGGGCACAATTCTCATCTCAACTTGAAATGAGTTGTCATTCAGGTGGAGGAAGAGAACTCTGGTTTGTTGGCTATGATTTTCACTATCAGTATTAAGTGTCCAAAAGTAGTTTCTGAAGAGTCAGAAAATCACCTCACAGACACGAGTGTCCTTGGTAATCATCATTTAATGCACTGATGACCGCACCACCATGCTGAAGTGGGCTTGAATTATCTCGGTTTGGAGATCCAGTACATTAACAAATGTTAAAAAAAAAATGAAGTAGCTCTCTCTGACTACTGGAGTAGAAAGCACTGCTTTCCTCACTGCCATTGCAAAAACAGGTTGTAATTTTCTTCTGAAAACATCCATTTCTCAGGATGCATTCTGTAGTCTAGCGCCTCTTCCCCGGAAGACACGCATAAACCCTTGTGACGCTTGGTATTTTCCTGCATGCGATACATTTTTGGTGATCGCTGAGTGTGTTCAGACTCCCGCACAAACTGCCATTGTCTGGATGGTTAGTGAATAGAAGAAATTCACATCCCAGAGTTACAAAGGATGAATATTAAAGCCCAAGATACTGAAAGAAGTGCTATCAAGATCTAGGCACACACACACACACACACACACACACACACACACACACACATATATATATATATATCCAGTCCATAATATTTGGGAGATAAATTTACTAACACAGATGAGATTTTCTCCAATTAGGAAAGACTGTTTGCCAGGACTTATATACAAGTCAAATCTACCCTTTTCCTCTGTGTTTCTCATCACCTTAGCACGATGTGCAACAGCCACGTAAGGTCCCAAGCAAATCATTGCCAACTGTTTCGGCTATCTGTAATTGCCAGTCTCTTCAAAGATGTTTTTCAAGATAGATAAATCAAATAACGTCTTAAAGTAAAACTTCAAACACACGCAAAGGCAAAGCATCTATTAGCATTTAGATGTTGATTAAAGATGAAATTAAATTAATTTAAATTTCTGGCAATATGCCAGAAAACTTGAGAATATATTTATAAGCTATAGAAAAGTTTAATGAACTATGTTTGGAAGGTGCATGCATGCTTTTTTTTAGCTTTACTTCTATTTGAATTCTTGTATTCTTTTGAAATGGCATGATTTTTCTTTAATGCACTATCCTCTTGTCTCTAAGTTTTCACCTGTATCTCTTTCTGAATTTAACAAAAAAAATTTTTTCCAGGCTCACATTACCTGGGAGGAATAAAGGGCTATTTTATTAAGAGTTTCCTGACGTATAGTTATTTTATATCTCAGGGCACATTTTGATTTCTTACTTATCTATCCTGACAAAAAATGATTTTTTTTGATAACTTGTTTCCCCAAACTGAGAAAAGTTATAGATTATTGTTCAACTTGTTCTGTCATACCTGCTTGCGAGAATGACTTCTACGTATCAGTTTGTTTGGGTGTGACTACTATCATCATCATCATAAACAACTTACAGCTGTCTTTAGTGCTTAATTCCTTATGTCTAGATAGCAGCTACATAAAAGATACAAAAAAAAAAAAAAAAAAAAAGACCGGCAGGTATTGTTTTCTCTCTCTCTCTCTCTCTCTCTCTCTCTCTCTCTCTCTCTCTCTCTCCATACATGTGTATGTGTGTGTGTGTGTGTGTGTGTGTGTGTTGGTTGGTTGTGTGTGTTTGGTTGTATGTGTTTTATGAGTGTGTGGACATACAGCCTTGCCTACGTGAGGTTAACTCTGGGCTGCCTTTCTCAGTCACCTCTCTATCTTATTTTAAGGGTTTCTTCACTGAGCCTGGGCATTGGCCATTTCAGATATATGAATATGAGGGAATATCATTACTGCTTTATGAGTTTGACATTCAATTTTTGTAGAAAAAAATTTGAACTATTTTATTTTTTATCTATGAGCTGTGTGTGTGTGTGTGTGTGTGTGTGTGTGTGTTTGTGTACCATGTGAGTGTATAGGTGCCTTTCAGAAGAGAGCTAGCTAGAAGAGAGATTAGAATCCCCTAGAGGTGGACTTGTGGGGGTTGTGAGCTGCCTGACATGGGTGCTGAGACATCACCCCAGGTCTTCTGCAAGAGCAGCAGGCACTCCTACTGCCAAGCATCTCTCCAGCTACAGTCCTGACAGTCTTAGCTGCTTGGAGTCAGTGTGAAGATCCGTTTGCTGGTGGCAGATCCCACCATTACTTAAACTTGACTCAAAGTCTTGCAGCCTCAGGGGCATCAACACAGTCAGTCTCTATCTGGGTCCCCAGTCTCACTATTGCTGTTCCTTCTCTATTCACTCTTTCTTTCCCCTTCATAGCCTCTTGAAATTTAATTACAGCTTTGCTAAACCTACCAAGTAAAGTCCTCTTCTGGGACTTCAGGGCCATTTTCAGTTTCACCTGAATGTTTCAGTCCTACTTGCATATCGAAACTATATTACGTTTACTGTGTCGGTAGCGTTGACTTGGGCATAATCACATTTTTATATATCAGTGCATACCTTGTTTCTATTCACTTGGTGTTACAGTTTTGACATTTACCCAGGTTGATACATTTAGATGCAGTTATTAATTTAACAGAGGAAAGGGTGTGTGAACTTGTAAAAACATATTCAAAATGTCTTCAATTTTCCCTCCTCTAGGATTGCTTTCAATTTAACACAGGAATATTCAGTGAGTGCATAGCACAGTTCTCTCTCAAAGTTCATCTAAGGACTCCTGCGATGTTCTCAGCCAGCCCATCACCAACTATCATAGGAACTTGTGGGACTTACTAACTTCTGTATAAAGAAATTTGTTGATATATTCCAAGAAAATAATAAATGATACTTGAGTGAAATAAATTACCCCAGATTTTCTTTTTCTCCCCCTTTGAATCATGTTTGACAGACTTTCATAAAAAAATGTTTAATTTGTTTCCCCTGAGTTCAGCTGGATGGAATAGTCTGTCACTAGAATTAAAAATAGCCCAGTCCCCAGACTTCCCTGATGGTTATGAAAGTTCAAAAGAATTAGAATATTTAAAGATATCATTGCTGCAGCAGCAGCAGAGAGGTTTGAGATAGTGTGAACTGAACTGGAGATGAGTGAATCCTTCACCCACTTCTACTGTGTCTCAAACCTGTTTAAAATAAGAACCTGAAATGAATAGCAAAGGTGTGAAATGTTAGCCTACAATTGCAGGTGTTAAATGTTTTTTAAAAATGGAAACTGCTGGAAAATACACTTTATTCTCACATAGTGGCATGTTTTATGACCCTGTTTTAGTTGTACCATTTGCTACCATCCAGACAAGCTTCGTGATAAACTTGCTTCCTTTGTCCTGTTTGCTCTGTCATTTATTCCTTCAGGAATCATAGCAAGTTTTGTCAGGAAAAGATGTCGTAACTTTTATTCTCTCTAATGGAAGTATCTTTACTTTTGTAATGGGGCTGAGGAAAGTTTTTTTTTTTTTTTTAATGTGAATTTGGTCCATGGACAGGTGGTGTGCTGAGCTTTAAACAGCTTGATGAATGATTTGGCTCTGCATAGCAGTGTCAAATAATGTGTCTCAGTTGGCAGTCTCAGTGAAACAGAATAAGGCAGCTGGTTTCCATTATATATTAGAGTCCTTGTGCCTACTCGAATTCCAGCTGTGCAGGCGAGTATAACTTCTGCCCTTCTCTCCCATACACCAATAATTCACCCAAGGCTGTGTATTTGGATGTGTTTACCTAATGGTTGCATTCACTGTTGGGAGCCACTCCAGTGTCTGGGCTGATATAAGTTCTTTATTTTCTAATATATTTAGTAATATGATTCTAATAAACTTATTTTGTGGCATTAATACTGGAAAACTGATGGAGTTTTTTTTGCTTAGAGTTCTGCGAACAGTTGGCTTAATTTTAAGAAGCCTGTGAATTTATAGTTACATTTCTAAGGTTTTTTTTCCCTGTAAACCATAAGGCGAAATTCACATATAAAGGGACTGTGTGATGCATAAGAACTTTGTGAGATATTTGTCCTTGAATTTTACTCTGTGGAGCACAAAAAGATGCTTTAAAAGTTCAGACTCTTTTCTTATGCAGATAGATGGCTTTTTTAATTCTTAAAAAGTTATGAAGACAGGCCAATGAGATAATGGGGGCTGAGTTAGAATGGGATCATACTGCAGGCGTGTAGGGGGAAGAATTTCAGTAATGTTAATCTTGACTTTATGGTCCATTTGAGCTGTGGAGATGATTGAAAGTTTGAGAGTGTTGGTAGGATTAGCTGATAAGGTGGAGAGAGAGAGAACAAAGTGTCCTTAGTGAGATGCAGATGTAGAGGAGGAAGAAAATGAATGAACTTGGTTTGGAGCACCTAATTTGGAGTAAAATTGGATACCAAGATTTTAGTTGATAGTTGATTTTAAAAAACAACTTTGGGCTTTAGAAACCACATGAATTGGAGAATCATCATAGTAAAGTCATGGAATAGATCTGGTGACCACGAGGAAGAGAGCAACAGGAAGGCATAGGAAAATGTTGAGTCTAAAATTATACTCTAAGAAAGACAAACCGTATTGGCTATTGAGCACTTTAAGTGGTATGTACTGAAATGTGCTAGAAAGATAAAACATGCCCTGGATTGTGATAGTTTAGAACATAAAGTTTCAAAATACTTCAAAGTTTCATTTTGAGTACTTATTTGGGGTAGTATATTTGGATTTCTTAAATTACACAAAATGTACCAATTTTACTATTTAATGTAGATGCTAGAAAATCTAAAGATACATGCATATGTATATTTATGTACACACATTATATACATACACATACATACACATACACACACACACATAATGACTGGTGACTCATGTTTTGTTTATAAAATATTATCTTCTATGTGGCACCTTACCAGTACATAGCCTGATATATATTTACTACAGTGGTTTATCAGGACATAAGCCCAGTGTTCATCCAGAGTCCTCTTTCTCTTGTCTTCCATGGTCTCTCCCTCCAGGGGGGCCAGATAAGAACTAGCCCCTAACACAATGTAGTTTCAGGTCTGCATTCTTGCATGTGGTTGTAGCGCTTACAATTTGGGGAATGCCCATCTCTTCTTAAATTAATGTATTTATTCACTTTACGTCCCGATCACAGCCCCCTCCCTTCTCTCCTCCCTATTTAGTTCTGAGCCCCATTTCTTGGTTGGGTTATTTGGTTTGGTGGTGTTTAATTTCTTGAGTTCTTTATATATTTTGGATATTAGACCTTTGTCAGATATAGGGTTGGTGAAGATCTTTTCCCAGTCTGTAGGCTGTCCCTTTGTTCTGTTGACAATGGAAAGACAATTATTTTTAAATCTCATTTCATGACTCATTTTCATTACTTGTGTTCAGTCCTTCTTCATTCTCTAACACCCTTGTATTTACTTCCTGTTCTCTTTTATACTTATTGTACTGGATGCACATGTACATTTTTTACATGTACATATGCAAATTGTTACATGAGAGAACAATATGGCTTTTTTCTTTCTGAGATTATGTGACATCACTTAATATTATACATTCTATTTCTACCATTTTCCTGAAAATCTTGTGCTTATGTTTTTCTTTAAAGTAGCTTTCAGTAACTTCAGTATACCAAGGAATTGGAATCAACAAATTGTCTATCAATAAATGAGTACACAATGAAAATTTTATATATATATATATATATATCTTACATATTTTTTACTATCATCAGTGTACACATTTTGAATTACTCTGATTTTTTTCCCCATACTTTCCAAGTTGGTTGTTTACTGCAAGGTGCAAGTAAGATCTATGTATTGCACTTGGTTGTTTTGGATTTTGTTCTTATAGATTAATTCTTCCATCTCTCCTTATGAAAAAGTCACTTACTCATTTAACTTGTGACATCCCAATAGTTTTTGGTTTTCTTTTTCTTTTCTCTTTTTTATATTAATTGTCCATTATTGTCTTAGAGTTTCTATTGCTGTGATAAAACACCATGCCCAAAGTAACTGATGGAGGAACGAGTTTATTTCATCTTATAGTTTGAAGGGAAGTCTGGCCAGAAACCCCCACAGGGAAGGAACCTAGAAGCAGGAAGTAAGGCAGAGGCTGTGGAGGAGTTCCACTCCTTGCTTTCTCATAGCACCCAGGAGCACCAGCTCATGAGTGACATCCCAGGGCTGACTTTGATTTTCCTCAATCAATTATTAATGAAGAAAATTCTTCACAGGTTCTCAATTGTGGCTCCCTCTTAAAAATAACTAGTTTGTGTCAAGTTTTGACATAAAACTAGGCAGCATAGCTGTGTTCTTCCAGTGCCACTAACTGCTTGATACGTCTAGAGATGCTCTTAGTTTGAAAATCCACTTTTAAAGAATATTGCACTAGTGGTGGGTTGTTCTAGTATGTGAATTATGATATCTGACTATCTTGTAATTACTTTCATTATGATTGTTTCTGAGATGAGATGAGTAGTTGCCTGTGATATTTGCCTAGCCACACAGATGGTTACCTTAAGGGCCATAAAACAGTGATCCCCTGGTTCAGTTACACACATTCCCATTTTCAACTGAAATCCTTCCACAAAAGGAAATGTTCTTGTGCCTATTTAATTCATGAAACTCTTAGATTAGTTTGTATAGAAAAGAAGGTTGAGCTGATGTATCTTTACTTTTATAGCCAAAAACAAAACAAAACAAAACAAAACAAAACAAAGCAAAGCAAAACAACACCCCAATGCAGCTTCACTCATTTTCTGTCACTTTCTGACTTCACTACTGCTCTCTGGTAACCAGCAAGGAATATTTTTATTATTAATCCATAGATTTAAAAGCACATAATGTACTTTCTTGGCAGAGGGGACCTCTCTAAGTTGGCAAAATCCATTTTCGCAGACTCAAGGAAGCTTTGTGCTGCTGTGATCCGATGCTGCGGGTTCATTTTGTACATTTCTAGGTCCTAGACCTGCATCCGGCGTTTTGTTGGAAGAGTCAGGGTTCTTCCTGAAGCATGTTATTTTAGTGCTGATGTACAGCTCCTGAGGATACTCATTATTACTGTATTATTTATTGTTTCTCGAACTTTTCAGGAGACACAATTAGGATACTTCCATTTTTTTTTTTTTTTTTTTGAGGAGGTGATTAAAATTCTCACTGTTCTGGGCACAAATGTAGTTGTATAGGGTGTTAACTTTATTTTTTTATTTAATTAATTTATTCAGATTACAGCTAAATTGTTATCCCATCACTTGTATCCTCCCGTTCCTCCCTCCCTCCTGCTTTCACCCTATTCCCCTCCCCTAGGTCTAAGACTGAGGAGGACCTCCTCCCCCACTATACGGTCACAGGCTATCAAGTCTCATCTTGGTAGCCTGCTTATTCTTCCTTTGAGTGCCACCAGGCCTCAGTTAAAGAATGGATAAAGAAACTGTGGTATGTTTCTAGGACCCTCTGGATCCTTCTACATTGCTATTCTCCCATGCATCTCTCATCTAGAGTCCCAATAGGATGTCCTCCCCTCTGTCCCAGTTTCCTGGTAAGTGAAGGCTTTCGTGGGACATGCCCATTGGGCTAGTATGCAGATATAAGTGAGTATATACCATTTGAGTCTTTCTGCTTCTGGGTTAACTCACTCATTATGATCATTTCTAGCTCAATCCATTTATCCACAAATTTTGGGAATTCCTTGTTTTTAATAGCTGAGTAGTATTCCATAGTGTATATGTACCATAGTTTCTTTATCCTTTCTTCTACTGAGTGACACTTAGGCTGTTTCCATGATCTGGCTATTATGAATAAGGCTGCTATGAACATGGTTGAGCACATTTTCTTGTTGTGTGCTGGAGCATCTTCTGGGTATATTCCAAGGAGTGGAATAGCTGGGTCTTGAGGAAGCCCTATTCCCAGTTTTCTGAGATAGCACCAGATAGATTTCCAAAGTGGCTGTACTAGTTTGCATTCCCACCAGAACAGACTCTACACTTGAGTGGAGAGTGGGATATGACTTTCTCATGTACTCTGGTGCCTCACATTTGACTATGTCCCCTGGAGGTGGAAACCTGGTGGCACTCAGAGGAAGGACAGCAGGTTACCGAGAAGAGACTTGATACCCTATGAGTATATACAGGGGGAGGTAATCCCTCTCAGGAACAGTCATAGGGGAGGGGAATAAGGGGAAAATGGGAGGGAGGGAAGAATGGGAGGATACAAGGGATGGGATAGCCATTGAGATGTAACAAGAATAAATTAATAAAGAAAATAATAAAATAAAATAAAGTAAAAAATAAATGTGTATAAAAAAAAAAGAAACTGTGGTACATTTACACTATAGAATACTACTCAGCTATTAAAAACAAGGAAATTCTGAAATGGATGGAACTAGAAATGATCATATTGAGTGAGTTAATACAGAAGCGGAAAGACTCACATGGTATAGGTTGTTAACTTTAACTCAGTCTAAGTAGTGACATTTTTTTCCATGTGGAGTACGACCTATTCTTCATGTAATTACTCATTCCATTTATTTCGTAATATACCGAATAGATGTCTCATAATAACGAAAATTAGATTTCATAAGCACTACTTGTGTAGTTAACTTCTTTTCCCTCCCAAGGCTGAATGTTACTGCGTATTTAGGTAAATCCTACTGTGTCTCTCATGTGCATCTCTCATGCTCATGAGAGATGTTGTCCTCGACTGCTCTCTATATTTACTATTAAGACAGAATCTCAGCAACTGTGAAGTTCATTGATCCAGCTGTCCTGGATTTCAGGTTAATCCTCAAGGATCTTCTAGTCTCTTCCTAAGCATCTCTTCAAGGCTAACGTTACAGGCACATGTTTCCAAGCCTGGCTTTCTATGTACATTATGGGGATCGAAGTTTAGGTTATGGCACTTATCTGGGCAGGCACTTTACCACTTAGTCAACTCCCCAGCCTGTTTTCTTTGCATTTTACAAATACAGAGAGCTCTTGCTGCTTGTTTGGACCATGATGTAGTCAACCAGTCCCCTGTTGATGGATATTTTAGTAATTTTATTATTTTGCTATGATCAACAATGCTGCAAGGAGTAGCTTTGAATATAAATATTTTCCTTTATTTGCTTATATATTTTTGGTATAGACTCCCAGAAGAGACATTTCTGGATCAAAGAGCAAATGCAGTGTGATTTCACCAGATGGGTCCAAAATTTCCATATCCCCTTAGGACTTATATAATTTTACGTTCTCTTCAAACTGTGCGAACATGCTTGTTTCTCCATAGTTTCGGTCGTAGAATGTGAAAATTTGAAAAACTAGTGGGTGAAAAATTGTGTTTCAGTGCAGTTTTAATAAGTGGATTTGCATTTATCTTCAATTAGATGTACAGCTTTCCCCCATGAGCGTAGGCAAACATACACCTGTTTGCAATCCACATGCCTATCAGTGTATAGACTGTAACACTAACAAAAATCCTCCTACTGTTACTCAACCACAGCCTAGTCCTAGGGACAACCAACATTTCTATCTGTTACTCTGTATTAATGTAGGCTTTGAACTTTACAAACTTACTTTATTTGGGGTTCTTTAATGCTTATACTTCCCTTCCAACCCACCTACCCTAGATAGGAGAGAGAGGAAATTAATGGGAACAGGAGAAGTAGACCATTTTAGACTCAGTTCTTTAGAGTGATTCCATTCTTCATAGTTAAAGTTTTAGCAGACCCATTAAGCAACAAACCTGCAATTTAGGCAAAGGTGACCACAACCACAGCAGCCAGAATCCAAAACCTCAAAGCATTCTCTATAGTGTTTCTCTCTAGGAGTGTCTCAAAGCGAAGAGATTAACAGTTAAACAATAGGAAATGATGCCAAGCCCAAAAAGTCAAACCTCTTGTTTTGGGCATATATCTATATTTATCTATAGCTATCTATGTATCTACCTGTGTATCTATGTACATATGTATGTATGTATGTATGTATGTATGTATCTATCTATCTATCTATCTATCTATCTATCTATCATCTATCTATCTATCTATCTATCTATCTATCTATCTATCTATCTATCTATGAATCCTCTCAGAGTCTGTACTAGTGTACTAGATGTTTATCTGTTGGCAAAAACCATGCTCCCACAAGAGGCAGTTCCCCCTTTAGTAGAAAAATACCACATGTTCTCTTACAAGTCTGTTTCACATCCCACACTTGGGATCAAAACAAAAACATGCTTATATCCACTACCTATTAATTTCACAAGTTCATTGCCTTGATATCAATAAAATCCTACAATGTCTATGTATTCTGAGTGCTTCTTGTTTGGGTCAAAATAATATTTGGGTTTATCTATGTTGTTGCATATATGTATTTTTACTATCAAATACCATTTAATTGTATAACTATATTGATGTTATTTGTCACCTTTTTAGCATATTTTGGTTTCTCTTAGTCAATTTTGCATTTCTTCAACAGAATAATTGAAATTGAATAATTTATAATGATGAGAAAGACAGACAATTTTTCCAACCCCTCTTCGACAATGTTTCCTGAGCCTTATGTGTCATTGCTGTCTTGTAGATATACTAGGGTACCATATGCACCCTACAGTCAATCCACAGTTGATCAGTTGTGGCTTTATGTGATAGTCTTCATTTGATGAACAAAATTTTGATGATGATGATGGGTGAGATCTACACTCTCTCTGGGTACAAGGATAAGTGCTTAGGATGAACTTAGAAATTGTATTGGATTAGTGAAAGGACAGTAATAGATTCCACTCTAACGTCCATGGCCTCTCCAGCCACTGGTTGTATACTAGGCTTATAATATCCAGCATGATCACCTTCCTATTAACTGGGCCCAAGGTCCAGTTAGACAGCTTCTCTTTATCCGAATGGTGTAAGGACTACTATTGCACCTTTCAATGTATTTTGCCTTCTGTTCACTGTAGTTGTTCACAGGCATTGCAGCTTGGGGAGACTTTTGAGTGCGTTTCCCCTTTGGCAGTTTGCATCGCTCTTCCAGTACTTTGAGAGCTAGTTCTCATGGAAGAGGCTTCCAGATTGTTTATAGTTCAATTCCTCCAAGTGCTCTGTTGGAAGGCTGTGGTGCTTTCAGGAAACAGGTCTTACCTTCAATTTCTAGGAGGCAACCAAGGGCACAACAAGAGCCTACATTGTTTTGTTTGTTTGTTTGTTTTTGGTTTTTTGGTTTTTGTACTGCCCAGTCCAACCAAAACAAAGGTTTCCCATGTCTGGAACTGAAGTTTTTGTTAGATAGTCTATATCTCTTAGGGGAACATTGTCATCCAAAATGACATAACTTTATTACTAGGGTGTGTGTGTGTGTGTGTGTGTGTGTGTGTGTGTGTGTGTGTGTGTG
>OU015750.1:54060825-54073416 GCA_907169655.1 Acomys percivali
TGTGTGTGTGTGTGTGTGTGTGTGTGTGTGTGTGTGTGTGTGTGTGTTTACAGATTTAAATGAACATAGAACAATGTTCCCTCTGGCTTTTGCAAGCATCCTTAGAGTTGTTATTCATCTTAACTTCTCTCCCTCTTCCTCTGTGTTAGTGTCCCTTTCCAATACACAGGTGAGTCATTCCCCTCTCTTTAGTCTTATCTAACCTTTCCCTGTATATGTGTAATATGATTCCCCTTTCTAGAGATTTCCCTTTCCCTGTACTCCCTGTTTACTTCTCTGGTATCTTCAGCTACTCCAGTGAGTCACTCGCAGCTAAGACTCAAAGCCAGGATATAGAAATAAAAGAGAACAGTCTTTTTGTGTCTGGATTATTTCTTTCAGTATAATATTTTCTTTTCCTTTTCTTTTCTTCCTTCCTTTTCTTTTCTGTCTCCTCTTCCTCCTCCTCCTCCTCCTCCTCCTCCTCCTCCCCTCCCCCTCTTCCTCCTCCTTTCAAAACAAGGTTTCTCTGTGTAGCCTTGCCTGTCCTGGAATTTCTTTTTAGACCAGCCTGGCCTCGAACTCAGAGTTTCCCTGCCACTGCCTTCCTGAGTGCTAGGATTATAGGCCTGTACCACCATGTCTGGCTTATACTATTTTCTAATTCCATCTATCAACCTGCAAAATTCATCTCATTTTTACAGCATTTACATATCACATTTCATTATCTATTCATCAGTTGAAAAAAATTAGATTATTTTCATTACATAGGTATTGCGAATAAAGGAGCTTTGAATATGACTGAGCAATTTATCTGTGAAGTAGGAGTGAATTCTTTAGGCACATGTCAATGAGTGGTATAGGTGTGTCATATGGAAGATTTATTTTTAGCAGTTTGAGAATTGTCCATGCTAGTTTCCATGGTGACTACTCTGGTAGATTGTTTACAACAGTATTATATTTTTATCATTTGGCATGATAGATCCCACCATCTCTGGAGTTTAGTTAGTCCTCTCTTCAACATTTTGTAGGTTCAACATAAACATTACTTGTGTTTACTTTTTTTGCCTTATTTTATGTTATTAAAATATCAATATAAAATCTGCTTTTAATTATTTGTAGCTTGTATATAGAAATATATTTGGTCCTCTGGATTGGTTCTATATTGTATGTCTTGATGTGGTCACACAGTAGTTACAGTAGCGTTTTTTGTTACATTCCATAGGGCTTTTATTAAAACAAAACAAAACAAAATCAGTCATGAACACAAACAAAGATATCTTATATTTTCAAATCTATTATACTTGTCATATTTTTCCCTTGCTCTTAGCACCTTGGCTGAGACCTCTGTTCAGATGTTTAGAATTTTTGATAATAGTTATCTTTCTTATTCCTGTTTTTAGGAGAAAATGTCTCTGCTCAGAAAATATGTCAGCAGCAGGATTGGTTTATTTTTCTGTGCAACTGTTATCATTTTTTAAAAAATGAGATTCAGGCAATGCTCCTGCATCCATAGCCCCTCTTAACGCAAAAGGTAAGCACTGAGTTTTATTAAATGCACTTTTTGCAGTTATTGAGGTGACCCTGTGATTTTTTTCCCCCACTAAGTGTGATGAATTACACTAATTTTCTAGCATTTCCTGAGTACTTGCATTTTTCCTGTAAGTACCACATAATCATGAGGTAATATTCTTTATATGCTTCGAATTTTCCAATGTTTTGATAAAGACTAATTCAAAACATTGTTTTTGGAGGGGAATAATAACATTTATGTTGGCTATTGGGTTGGAAATTGTTCACCATCTACGTTAGTTTTTATGAATAATCTTAAATATTTTTTGGGATATGCATTTTTCCTATGGTGAGTTTCCTTTACATGCCCCAAGAAAGTGGATATTTTAAAAGGTTTATTTTTCTATTTATTTATTTTTTAATTACTCTACAGCCTGATCCCAGCTACCTCCCCGCGCCCTATCCTCATGCCCTCTTCTCATTCACTCTTCTCTTCCTTCTCAGAGAAGGGAAGGACAGTAAGGAGTACCAACCCATCCTGGCACCTGAAGTGATGTATGACCCCCCCAACTGAAGCCAGACAAGGCACCCCAGCTGTGGAGAAGGGACACAAGTAGACAACAGAGCCAGAGACAGCCCCAGTGGCTATTGTCAGGGGACCCACATGATGACCAAGGATTTATTGTTGTTGTTGTTGTTGTTTGTTTTTATTACACACATTCAGTGATTTGGCTACCAGCAGTTTCTGTTTATTTTCAAATAACTGGTGTGAGTTTGTGTTTTTGTCGCCACAAGATGATACGACTTTATTCCTGAGAGGTGGATCTTCTTTTAGCTAGAAAGACCATTGACTTTGGAGAGCCAGTGCTGAACTCTGTTTTTTTTGTTTTTGTTTTTTTTTTTTTTCAGTATTTCCTACTGGTGTGCCCTAGATGACAGGTTATCAGTTTCTACACGTACGCATTTAAAAAGAAACTTTATTTTATTTTTATTTTGCTCACTCTCCATCCAGATTGTAACCCCCCTCTTCATACCCCTTCCTCTAATCCTCAGAAGGAGGGAGCCTTGCCCCCATCATCTCACCTCAGCCTATCAAGTCTCATCTGGACTGCCTGTATCCTCTTCCTCTGTGGCCTAGCGATGCCGCCCTACTGGGGGAAGTGATCAATGAGTGAACACCAGAGTCCATGTCAGAGGCAGCCCCTACTCCCCATGTTATGGGACCCACAAGGAGACTGTGCTGCTTATCTACTACATCTGAGCAGAGGCATGGTCCTTGGTTGGTGCGTCAGTCTCTGCAACCCACCCCCACCCTCCCAACCTCCTCTCCATTTTGTTGGATCCGTTGGTCTCCTTGTGGAGTTCCTGTTCCATCCAGGTCCTTCTATCCCCCTACTTTTCCATGAGATGCCCTGCGCTGCACGCTGAAATTTGACTGTGAGTCTCAGCATCTGCCTCTATCCTCCGCTGGGTGGAGTCTTTCAGAGGACCTCTATGGTAGGTTCCCATCCTGTTCCTTCTCTTCAACCGTTTCCCATATCTATTCTGTTTGCCCATCTGAATGAGAGTTAGGAATTTTCCCTAGGGTCCTCCTTGTTATTTAGTTCTTTAGGTCTGTGTATTGTAGTGTGGTTATCCTGTAATGTGGCTAACATCCACTTATAAGTGAGAATATACTATGCATGTCTTTTTGGGTCTGGGTTACTTCACTCAAGATGATTGTTTCTAGTGCCATCCATTTGCCTGCAAATTTCACGATTTCCTTGTTTTTAATAGGTGAGTAGTATTCCATTGTGTAAATGCACCACAGTTTCTTTATTCATTCTTTGGTTGAGATACATCTAGGTTGTTTTCAGATTCTTGCTATTACAAATAAAGCTTCTGTGAACATAGTTGAACAAATGTCCTTGTTGTATGGTAGAGATTCTTTCAGGTAGATGCCCAGGAGTGGAATAGCTAGATCTTGAGGTAGAGCTATTCCCAATTTTCAAAGAAAGTGCCAGCCAGACTGATTTCCAAAGTGGTTTACAAATTTGCACTCCCACCACCAATGGAAGAGTGTTCCCTTTTCTCCACATCTCTGCCAGCATGTATTGGTACTTGACTTTTGATCTTGGCCATGCTGAGGGGTGTAAGGTAGAAACTCAGAGTTGTTTTGATATGCATTTCCCTGATGACTAGAGACCTTGAGCATTTCTTTAAGTGTTTCTTGGCCATTCAATAATCCTTTCTTAAGAATTCTCTGTATATTTCTGTACTCCATTTTTAGTTGAGTTATTTGGTTTTGTGGTGTTTAATTTTTTGAGTTCTTTATATGTTTTGGATAATAGCCCTCTGTCAGATATAGGGTTGGTGAAGATCTTTTCCTAGTTGGTAGGCTGTCGTTTTGTTCTGTTGGCAATGTTTTTGCCTTACAGAATCTTTTCAGTTTCATGAGGTCCCATTTATTAATTGTTGATCTTAGAACCTGAGCTGTTGGCATTATGTTCAGAAAGTTGTCTCCCATGCCAATGAACTCAGGGCTCTTCCCAAATTTTCTTCTAACAGATTTAGTGTGTCTGGTTTTATGTTGAGGTCTTTAATCCACTTGGACTTTTAGTTTTGTGCAGGGTGATAAATAATGGTCTATTTGCATTTTTCTATACATAGGCATCCAGTTAGACCAGCACCATTTGTTGAAGATGCTATCTTTTTTCACATTGTACAATTTTTGCTTCTTTGTCAAAAATCAAGTGTCCATAGGTGTATGAGCTTATTTCTGGGTCTTTAATTCAATTCCATTAATCACCCAATATATTTCTATGCCCATACCATCCAGTTTTTATTATTACCCTGTAGGATAGCTTGAAGTCAGGAACCTCCAGGAGTTCTATTTTTATATCAGACTGTTTTTCTTCTGGGTTTTTTTCCCTTATGAAGTTAAGAATTGTTTTTTTTCAAGGCCTGTAAAGAACTGTGTTGGCATATTGATAGGAATTGTATTGAATTTTAGATTGCTTTTGGTAAGATGGCCATTTTTGCTATGTTATTCCTATAGAGCCATGAGATTGGGAGATCTTTCTATCTTCTGATATCTTCTTCAATTCCTGTCTTTGGAGACTTGAAGTTCTTGCCATACAGGTCTTTAACTTGCTTGGTTAGAGTTACACCAAGATATAGTCTTTTGTGTTTGGGCAAAAGATTCTGTAGATGTGTGTTAGGTCCATTAGACTCATGACATCTATTAGTTTCACAATTTCTCTGTTTAGTTTCTGTCTTGATGATCTGTCTATTGGTGAGATATTGATGTCTCCCACTGTTAATGAGTGCTGTTTGATGTGTGACTTAAGCTTTAGTAATGTTTCTTTTATGGATGTGGGTTTTCCTGTGTTTGGAGCATAGATGCTTAGGATTGAGATGTCATCTTGGTGTATTTTTCCTTAGATGAGTATGAGTCCTTCCCCATCTTTTTTGATTGACTTTATTAGATACTAGAATGGCTAGTCTAGCTTGCTTCTTGTGCCTGTTTGCTTGGAATACCTTTTTCCAGCCCTTTACTATGAGGTAATATCTATCTTTATAGCTGAGGTGTGTTTCTTGTATGCAGCAGAATGGTGGGTCCTGTTTTCGCATCAATTCTGCTATCCTGTGTCTTTTTTGTTGGGGAGTTGAGGCCATTGATGTTAAGAGATATTAATGACAAGTGGTTGTTAGTTCCTGTTTTCTTGATGCTGGTGGTGGTAGTGTGTGTGTGTGTGTGTGTGTGTTTCCTTATTTTTTATTTTGCAGATGTGGGTTTATTTTTTTTCCTGTGTTTTTTTTGGGTGTAGTTATCCTCCTTAGGTTGGAGTTTTCCTTCTAGTATCTTTTGTAGGCCTGGACTTGTGGTTGGGTATTGTTTAAATTTGGTTTTGTCGTGGAATACCTTGTTTTCTCCATCTATGGTGATTGAAAGTTTTTCTGGGTATGGTAGTCTGGGTTGACATCTGCATGACATCTGTCCGGGCCATTCTGGCTTTAATAGTCTCTGTTGAGAAGTTGGGTATAATTCTGATGGGGTTGCCTTTATATGTGACTTGGCCTTTTTCTCTTGCAGCTTTTAATTTTCTTTCTTTGTTCTGTACGTTTTGTGTTTTGAATATTATGTGGAGGGAGGCTTTTCTTTTCTGGTCCGTTCTATTTGGAATTCTGTGTACTTCTTGTGTGTTTATTGGCTTTTTTCCCCTTTAGGTTGGGGACATTTTCATCTATGATTTTGTTGAAATGTTTTCTGGACCATGCATCTTGGAGTCTTCGCCTTCTTCTATTCTTATTATTCTTAGGTTCAGACTTTTTTATAGTGTCCCAGATTTCTTGAATGTTTTGTCAGAAATGTCTTAGTTTTAACATTTTCTTTGATTGATAACTTCAACCATATCTTCTATGCCTGAGAGTCTTTCTTCCATCTCTTGTATTCTGTTTGTGTTTTGTCTCTGCAGTTTCTGTTCCCTTCCCTAGGTTTTCCAACTCCAGGATTGCCTCCGATTGTGTTTTCATTGTGGCTTCTAATTCTCTTTCTATGTCTTGAATAGTTTTATTCATTTTTCTCCTTCTTAACTGTATTTTCCTGTTATTCTTTATATAATTTATTCAATTCCTTCATCTGTTTGAATGCTTTTTCCTGTATTTCTTTGAGAGATTTATTTTCCTCCTTCAAGGCTTCTATCATTGTTATCACCTCTGATTTAAAAATCTTATTCTTGGGTATCATAGGTGTTAGTATCTCCAGGGCTTACTGTGGTAGGACCACTGGTTTCCAATGGTGTCATAGGGCTCCAAGTTTTGTTTCTTGTGTTCTTGAGCTGGCTTCTAGCCATCTAGTTATATATGGTGTTAGCAGGCCTGGAGGTTCCTATGATGGGGTCTCTGTCTGTGTCCCAGTTGGGCCAAGCAGGCTGGGAACAGATGAAGAGACCTCCAATTCCAAAGCTGTTTGGGTGTCTCACAGACCTCTTTGGGATGGCAGCTAATGTGAGTTGTGGCTTGTTCCCAACTCACCTCAACTGGTTTACTCTCTGTGTCCCAGATGGACCAGACCACAGAGGATCTGGTGGAGAGAGATCCAAGCTCAAAGCTACTCGGGTGTCCCAAGGGCTCTTCCTCTGCTGTTTTCCTGGCTGTGTCTCAGATCAGCTGGGCTGGTGGGAGTAGGTAGGGAGAGATCCAAGCTCAAAGCTGCTTGGGTGTCCCACAGTCCTTCTCAGGATGGCAGCTAATGTGGGTTGCTTCATGTGCACATTTTAATGTATATTCTTCATAAACTTTTTTCTTGTGGCCTTAAAATATACAACAAGTGAGTCAAACTAAAAATTAAAATTAAGATCAAGAATATTATTGTATATTATTTCTAAAATATCCATTTATCAAGACAGAGAAGATATTAATCTAATGCTAAAAACAGGCAGTGGCAAAGGGCTGCCATGTTGGCTGATGTCTAAGTGATCAGATGTGGGTATTAGACTTCACTGAAGAGGTGTGGAAGAGGTTTACACCAGGGAGTCATTAGAAACAGTCTAAAATAGTTTATATGAGCTGATGAGGAACTAGAACCTTGAAGCACCATTGGAGTGCAAAAAAACAAAACAAACAAACCCCAATAACAACAAGACAAACACACACACACACACACACACACACACACACACACACACACACACACTGGGCACATGTGGTCTTGTGATTTTAGGGGTGAGGCAGTATTTTATGAAACAGCCATTAGCTGATACATTGTAAGCTTTTGACTTCACTGTCTTCCAGTATCTGCATTTGTAGCTTTACAAAGTCATAGGAAGTTTCCTGGAACATATAAAGTATAACAAACAGAATCTGTCATGGCTACTATAGTGTTTTGTGTTTAGTTGTTACACTTCCTGTTCTTTTTGTTTGTTTGTTTGTTTTTACCCTCCCATTAGGTTTGTTTAAAAACTAGTAACTTTGGTTATTTAGTTTCTCTTTAAAGAAAACGTTTACATGTGTTGTACATTAAGAGTTCATTACTTGAGTGCTTTTTAAGTGATTTTTATTTGTCTAAATTCTGTCTTTAAAAATAATAATTCTCAAAGTGGCTTTTGAATGAGTAATTTAAGATTTTGTTAAAACTCTACTGCAAGTGTAAAAGGTTTTGCTGTGTACTAAGAGGGATTGACTTGGGCTTATATCCTGGACATATGGGATGGATTGAAAAATAAGCCAGAATGTTGAGGATTGCATTAGATAATATATGCAAAGCCCCTAGCATAACAGGCACATAGTAGGAATTCTATAAATAGCAGCTAGAATTTAGATTCAAAAAACCATGAACATATACTGCAGCTACAGGCATGAATATGAATCACATTGCTGTCTTTTGTTGGAAGCAAAGAGAATTGCAGGCATGGAAATATGAGGTATGTTGGCACTTTGGAGAGGATGGGAGGAGAGCATATGATGAAACCTGAGAAGTGATGCTCAGGGGCCTAGAAGAAGAACAAGAAAAGGGCGTGCCAGGAGGAGTCAAGTCAGGAGATGCCTCAGGACATTCAACAAGGCTGATGACTGACTGACCCGCCTGTGAGGAGATTACTAGTGGACCTAGCCTGACTTAAGGGGGGAAGTGGGAGGGTTGCTTTCCAAAGTTCAAGTTGCCTTTCCTAGATTTACTGTTTTTCTCAGTCACATGGTAAGACTAAAAGTAGGAGCAGCAGGTAGTTGGGCTGAAGGGATGTGGGGAAGAATTTATTATGCACCTCTTGCAGATCCCCACTAATAGGTAATAGATAATTGGTGACAGGCTCTTGGCGGTTCAGCTGCCACAATCAAGCTTTAGGAGTCATAAAGCTCACTAATGAAAGGATCCCCTTGGGTAAATCATCACCAGCCGAGACAACACCATAAACCTCCTGACTTTGAGCCCCTCAAGGGCAGAGACGCCATCTCACTTGTCTGTACACCAGAAGACTGTCACAGCGTACACCTCATGAGTGATACTTAAAATGACTTGACAATTTTGAAGTGGTTGATATTAGAACCAGAATTGCCATTTTGTGGCTTTAAAAAAAAAAAAAGACTAATTTGTCACATTTAGGAACTGGCAAGAATTTCTTTTTCTCAAGTTCTGACTAAATGGATATCTTAATTCTTAGAAGTAGATACCAGATTAAAGATGTTTTGTTGTATGCAAATGGTTTTTGTTTATGTAGGCATTTTATTTCTTTATTATGAATACTGGCTTTCAGAGTGTGTTTCGAATAGAGGCAAGGCTGCCATAGCTAAAATGTGAATTTTCAGTTAAAAAAAAATCTTCCAGTTGGACATGGTGGTGCATTCAGTAGGTAGAGATATGAATATCTGTGTGAGTTTCAGGCCAGCTGGATCTACAAAGCAAGTCCAGAAACTCGTCTCAAACAAAACAAAAAACAAACAAACAAACAAACGAAAAAACCCAAACCAAACCAACCAACTCACCAAATAAACAAAAATCCTGTCTTACCTATGTAAAGTCTACAAGTAGAGGTCAGACCCTTAGCTGTAGTAACTCTCATATTTCTATGTAAATGTCTTGTTTATACGAACATAATATGGTCTTTGAAAAGAGTTTGAAAGCTCAAGTAATTCAAACGTAACTTTGTAGTTAAATGTATGCTACAAAACGATGCCTTCATAAAAAACTGCCATGTTTTTTTGCAAGAACGTTTCTGGTGAATTTACATTCCTACCAGAAAACAACTGAACAATCCTGCTTCGCATCCTAGTCAACAGGGTGATGTTTTGTCCTCTTAATTTTAATTATTCTAAAGGTTCCAGTTGTCACTCTTGCTGGTCTCTTATCATATATTTCTCCAATAACCAGCCAGCTTTGGCATCTTCTCACATTCTTACTTTCTGTCTGTAGCTATTTCCGGGGTAATTAGATGCTCAAAACATTAGTGCAATTATTTTTGTTAGACCACTTAAAATTTGGGCTTTGAGAGTTCCTTTTATAGTTCTGACATGGCCACTATCAGATGATACACAACTTTTAATTATTTTCTTGTCATATGTGCTTCCTCTTTGCCTTTTCTTTTGAAGATCGGAAAAGTTAAATTTCAATAAAATTTTATTCACAAGCTTTTACTTTTTGTTTTATGTTTAATACTTTACTGTTACATCTAAGCTAGCCACGAACTTGCTATACATCCAATCCTTTAGGTATTTATTTGGTATAAGTGAGTTTACACTCGTTGAATGACTTATTTGTGGATGACAGCAGCACTTTACTTAAAGCTATGCAAAACCACAAATAACCCACACACTCATCTATGCAGTAAGATATATTTTACTCAGCACTAAGAACAAAGTAACTATTATTATGCAACAATGTTAGTATATCTCAAAGTAAGTGTGCCAAATGAAAACAGACTAAAAGTATATCCATGACATATACACTATATGATAAAAAGTATATCACTGTATTACAGAATAACACAGCTCAAAGACTGCCTGGGTCAAAGAGGCAGGATGGGACAGAAATATATTTTTGTGCTATAAGTTTTTACATTGTACACTTTAAATATGCATCCTTTATTGTATGCCACTATGCACCTACAACTATAATAAGTAGCTTGCAGGGAAACTCAGTTTTTGTTAATTATTTCTGAGAGTCACGTAGCAGAATATAACTTATGTTATATGTATGTTATATATATGTTATGTTATGTAAATGGTATGTTTCTGGCCATCCATGTACAGTTCTTCATAATCATCAAATCAGATTTAAGTCATTATTGTTTTAAAAAAGGATTAAGAAATGCTCATGGGGACAAGGCCATAGCTGGGTTGAAGACTTCTTGTCTAGCATGCCTGACGCCTGACCCTCTGGGATTGATTCTCAGCATAGGGCGAAAGATCACCCACGTTATGAAAATAACATCTATGTTCACAGTAATGAGTAAACACACACACACACACACACACACACACACACACACACACACACACACCAAACTTAAGTGATTGCAGAAGAATGAGTTGCAGTTTACTGCTTAAAGAAAAAGAAAAAAAAGTGTTGAATCAAAGATATATGAGTCCTTTGTATCCAGCTTAATGGTGAGGAGAATAATGTGCTATAGGTACACAAGGTTAGAAAAAAACCACGAGAAAATGCAGCTATTTACTGTAGAAGATTCAGTTTCAAAGAGAGTTCACTTAGTACTTGCTTAACAAAGGATGACACAGAGGCAGCATGGAGATGAATGAGCAATGGGTCATTAAACATAAGAAGGTACTTGTGATAACCGGGAGAGATTAATGATGACAATGACAATGTCACTTGTGATAAATGCAAAAGCAAATGCACTTTTTCAAACCTTTCCTAATTGCCCTTCCCTAGGCTGAACTCATACATTTTATTTTTGTAATTCTAGTCCATGTCAGAGACTTCACTACTGTGATGATAATTATAGTTGCGAAAATATTCACTAAGAGCTAGGAAGAGCATACAAAGAGAAGGCACTATGCAATGATGCTTTCAGTCTATAAATTATTTGTGAAAAGTTTGCAAAAAAAGTACTACTTACTACACTTGTGGTTAATAAATGTACTCAGAAAACGATTCACTTGTAACACACTATCTGTCAACTTAGCCCTGTAGAAATAGACATTACCACTTAGTTTCTTTGAGACTTCGGTACCGATACATCGGAGACATTGTTGACTAAATTGACTAAGTTGAAAATGAGATAGAAGAGTTGTCAATGAAATATTATATCTAATATTAAATTATTATTTTTAAAAAGCAGACTTCTACTCATTTGCATATTATGTCTTTTAAAAAGTATGTATTTGTTAATTTTATGTGTGCGAGTGTTTTGCCTACACTTATATATGTGCTCCATGTGTGTGTCTGATGCTCGCAGATATCAGAAGGGCATGCTGAAACTCTTAACACTAGAGTTTTGCATGGTTGTGACCCACCATGTGGGGTGTTGGAAACCAAACTTGAGTGCTCGGCAAGAACAACAAATGCTAGTAACTGCCGAGCCATAGCTGTACCCCAATTTATATGTCTTTTAATTAATGTTTTTTGTTTCATTATAAATTAATAGATACATTTAGAAAACTGGAAAATACAAAACATATTATGTTTTGGGGCCTATAATTGCATCGTTTAGGTGAATCTTCATTAACATTTTCATGTTTTCCTTCTCATCCTGTTTCTTATTCATATAACGACACTTATAATAAAATTATAGATTATGATTATACTGGTTCATTTTTATAGTTTTGTGCACTATCCATCATTTAATGTTAAATGACAATTCACTTTCTCTTGGAAATAAAGTTCGTTTAAAATTATTTGGAAAACAATTCTCAAGAGCCTTAATATACAGAAATTTGTTCATTAATTATTTATCTGAAAACCTAATGATGCACCCAAATAGTTATGTATAAACTCATCCTAGCATTCTATAAAAGAAATGAAAAAAGAAACTAAAATATAGTGAGGCATCGATTGGTTTATTTTTCTTAAGAGCTTGGCGTAAAATTGTTAGAACTTTTGCTTTCAAATAGAGGGACATTAGCACGAATGTGTGTTGATATAATGTAACAATTCATAGTTTATTACTATTTTTATTAACACATACAAGTAAAATTACATGTGAAGATATAGGAAATCCAATCTATGTTCCTCTGTGGATAGATATGTTGAGTCTTGGTCTGGTTTTCAGAGCGAAAGTGACCTGTAGCACATCAATACAAGATTATGATTGGTTCTCAAGAAGTGCATAAGGCAGTCCGCGTTTACAGAGAAAAGACTGAGTGATGTTTCTATATCATGGCCAGTTGGCACTGTCGGTTTTGGACCCATGAAGGGGCTCTATGATATGGCTAGGAGATGTAGCTGAGCAAATCCACTTTACCTTTTGTCTAGGGATCAGGAGACGAGATTAGGGACTGGCTGATGTCAACTTTTCACATTCAGGTAACATTTCCTAGATCTTAAAGTTTTCATAGCTTCCCAAAAGTGCCACACTGGGAACAAACTTCAGAGGCTAAGATCTAAGGTCAGTACATGATTTCCTAGGACGCCTGCCCTGGGCCTTCACAGATTCAGTGTTGAGGGCA
>OU015750.1:54073426-54100716 GCA_907169655.1 Acomys percivali
GGGCCTTCACAGATTCAGTGTTGAGGGCAGACATAGTGATCATCCTATCACAGAAACTTCTGAGGGCCAGAGAGGTAGATGCTGTTTATTTTTTATTTCTTTTGTTATTTATATTCCAGACATTCTATATGTAATCAGAACAACAATGATTATTGAATGCATTGTAATACGTTTATAAAGCCATTAATATGGATGAAATGGGATTTTTATTGTAGTAAACCTTAACAAAATATCCATAATGGCTAAATTACCTAGATGTTCATAGTATTGCCATTTTAAATAACATTTACTTTATTTGTTTTATATATATATTTTTTACCAACAAAATCCAGTTTGTACTACCCATATCTTCTTAGATGCATGGCTTTCAGCTGGGCTTAGTTGACTTACCACGGGTTATTCTCTTTGAAAAAATTGACTTCTGCTCTCCCAGAAGCTATCAATTGCCAACTGCTCCTCAGCGACGGGTGGGACTTTGTGCCATCTCCTATCTCCATACTGGGAGTTGGCTTGGCTTGAGCTTGCATTGGTCTTGAGCACTCTGTTGGAATTGTGAGTTCACATGCCCTGCTGTGTCTGGAGAACACTGCTTCTTTGTATTCACCCAACTGCCAATAGCCCTTACAGTCTTTCTTTTACAACGGCCACTGAGCCTTAGGAAGAAGAGATGTGAGATAGATGTCTCCTTTAGGTTTGAACATTCTGCTGTATCCTAACTCTGCATCCTGGCATCTGTGCTAATCACCATCTAAAACAGAAGTTTTGCTGCTAAGAGTTGGTCAATATATTACTCTATAGATAAGCCATTAGGAGTCAGTTTAACACTATTTTCACTTAGCAGAATAATAGTAGTAAATCCTTTTCTAAGGTCTACCACCTGCGTAGCCGCAGGTTAGCTTGATGATGCCAGGCATGAGCTTAGTCTTGTGGAGTGGGACCTAAATCCAATCAGAACATAGTTGGCAATTCCAAGGATCCAAAGATCTTTATCGCAGCAGTTGGCATGTTCGTAGCACTTTCCAGTATTAGGAAAGCAAGTTAGTAGAGATGAAGCTTCCGAGGTCAGTACCAGTTGGGTATTTCCATGTTCTGTGACTCAGGTAAATATTACTTTTAGGAACAGGCTTTTACCGCCAAGTTCTGGAAGTTCACCAATAGTATTGGCAATCGCCTGTGATGTGTACAGGCTATGTTATTTACCCGTGCCCTTCCATCCAACTCCAGTTAAACCCTTTCTGGTTCATTATTCCTCTTTAAGCCTTTATAGCACTGGATCTCTCCTTTCTGTGAAGGGCCATCCTCCATAGCCCTTTACTAATTTTCTCATCTACATAGGTATTCCAAATGAAACATAACCATTTCAGAATTTTAATTTTGTTTGTGTGTGCATGCATGTCAATTTGTAATTCTCTATTGGTATCCTTAGAGGCTAGAGGCATTGCCTCACTTTGGAGCTGGAGTCATAGCTGGTTATGAACCTCTCAGTTAGGTTCTGGGACTAGTGCTTGGCTCCTCTGCAAGAGCAGAAGACTTAATACCTGATTCATCTCTCTAGCCCCTGCTGTCATTTAATAGTTAATATTGTCATTATAATTTACATAATGTGGATAGAACGTATTTCAGGTCATTTCATTACTCATGCTTCTCTCTCTCTCTCTCTCTCTCTCTCTCTCTCTCTCTCTCTCTCTCTCTCTCTCTCTCTCTAACTACCAGTTGGGAAATATGTTTTGTTTTATTATAGATTTCATGAAGAAAAAAATGTTTCACTCTGTTTTGCTATTACTAAAGGTGGGCATTTGGGTGAGAGGCTGTTGAAGTGATTCTATGTATGACACACTGGAGAAAGGTCACTTCTAGTGATTCTTGCTTGACTTGGAAACTAGTTGAGCTTCTGTTATAGAGTCTCCATGTGCTTCAAATAGATGTGGCTAATACAATTGCTAAGAAGGATGGCTACATTTGGCAAGGTCACAAAAATAAATGAAGCTTATAGTTTTTCCAAATGGTTTAATGATTTTTGTTCTTACACATCTGAAGAACTTAGTACTATTTTTATTGAGGTGTTTTCAAGTCATGTGCAAATCATATGAAAAAAGGAGCTATTGTTAAGTTATGTGCATTCCAATAAAAAGTAAATTGTCCTGGAAAAGGTAACCTTACATTTTCTGTTGTTTAAACTTTTCTAATGAATTTGTTGACCCGATTGCCAGTATTAAAATATAATAGAAAATGTGACCTAACAAGTTTCAATTATAAAAACTACAATAATGTCTTCTTTTATAGGTTTTCATTTTCCTAATTGCAGTATAGAAATATAGAAATATGCTTAGTGGTTGACTCCTATGACCTTGGACTTAGTGGGAAGAAGATTGTCAAATGGATTTATTGATTTTTAAATACCCATTCTTCTTTAGTCAAAGTGTTGGCTGGCTGTCTTTTCATGACTTGATGGTACTTGTAGTTGACAAATGAATATAAGTGAATGAGTGTAAGTATGTGTGCATGTGTGTGTGTGTGTGTGTGTGTGTGTGTGTGTGTGTGTATTCTAAGAAGTTTCTCTAGATATACCAGCCTTGATGGTCTCCCTGTGGGGCTCCTGACCCCTCTGGGTCCTTTCAGCCCTCACACTCTTCCATACAACTCTCAGCACTCCCCCCAGAGTATAGCAGCAAGTCCCAGCATCTGGATGATTCCCCCGCTGGGTGGAGACTCTCAGACGACATCGATGTTGGGCTAATATCCACCTATAAGTGATTATATGCCATGTGTATCTTTCTGAGTCTGGGTTACCTCACTCAGGAAAAACTCTTTTGGTTCCACCCATTTGCCTGCAAATTTCAAGATGTCCTTGTTTTAATAGCTGAGTAGTATTCCATTGTGTAAATGTACCACAGCTTCTTTATCTGTTTTCGACTGAGGAACATCATCTAGATTGTTTCCAGATTCTGCCTAGTAAAGAGTCTGGCTAATAAAGTTGGTATGAACATAGTTGAGCAAGTGTCCTTGTTGTACAGTGGAGCATCTTTTGGGTATATGCTCAGGCCCAGGGGAGGAGGCCCTGCAAAAACTGAAGTGCCAACCAAGGACAATGCATGCAGAGAATTTATTCCCCCTGTTCAACTGTAGCTGATGGAGAGCTAATCCTCCATGTGTGTGTGTGTCTGGGCATGGGTGGGGTAACTGCCTCTGACATGTAATCCTCCATGTGTGTGTGTCTGGGTGAGGGAGCGGGGAACTGCCTCTGACATGGACTCTGGTGCCTGCCATTTGTCACTTCCCCTTGGCCAGGCAACATTTTAGGCATGCAGGCTATCCTCATGAGACCTGATAGGCTGTGATCACAGGGTAGGGGAGGAGGGGCCACAATGTCAGAGGTCTAGGGGAGGGAACTAGGGCAGAAGAGGGAGGGAGGGAGGGAGGGAGGGAGAGGGTGGGAAGATGAGAGGGAGGGGATAACAATCGGGATGTAATGTGAAGAAATTATAGTACAAATTTTAAAAAAGAAGTCTCTCTAAAAGGCCGAGGGACACTTTTAATGAGCAATCTTTCCTTTTTCCTAGACAAAAGGAATGTGGTAATTTTAATTAAGGTCTCTTTAGTTCTGAACTTGGGAATGAAAACTGTGCAGTAGAGCAATAAACCAAGAGGGTGAATAATCTGCATCCCCATGCTCCCTCTCTGCGAAACCTGTGCTGTCATCTACACAGCTACCACTAGATACACAAGTAAACTTCATTTCTATTTAAATTGTTAATTTTTAACATATATGTTACTAGAATTAAAATAAATCTTTCTGATACATGTGTCTTTTATACAGCTTTCTCGTTTTATATTGTAACCATATTTCCATATGTATATCATTAGGTATCTATAAAACATTATATCTACAAATTATATTGTATCACATATTTGTTCTATGCAGAGGAGTAATGATATAATGACTCAGTATAAGCAAGAGGGCTTAAGATATTGAAAATACTGATTTTTTTTATGATATATTCTAAGACAAAGGTACTAAGAGACCATTATCAGCTTGAATATTAATCAACAATTATCATTCTGTCATTCAGACATAGAGTTAGGGTAACAACATCAGATTTGTCACCCAGATTTTGACACTTAGATGGATGGGTGTTGGATAGAAAATTTCCAAGAAATAGTCTAAAAGTATGTTACTTTAGTATTTAAACACTACACTATGTTTGCATGAATTTTTCTGATGTTCTCATCCATACATATATGAATATATGTGTGTGTGCATATGTATACATGACCTAAATATGACCTAAAATTACAATTTTAGTCTTTAAATTATTTCCAAATTGTGTATGAATCAGCATATCATTTTTTCTAGGTTTGTTTATCCCAAAATGAACTCTGTATCAGAAAAAAACTACATAAAAATGATCTCTTTTAAACCAATCCTGGTGGTTGGAGACACAGCTCAGTGACAGCTTTGAGTCCAATATGTAGCATAGCAAAAAGAGAGGGGGGAAAGAAATGATTAAAAACACACACACACACACACACACACACACACACACAAACACACACACACACACACACACGTAAGTCTTAAGAAAATACAACACTGGTCTTCAAGTACAATGTTTCCTTCCCTGCCAGTGTCCTGGTCAATGTGGCCTACCAAATATTTAAGTTTCAGTCACATTTTTTTCCTGCAAGAAACCCATTTGATGAGCACTCTTAAGAACTGCAGCTTAAAATGGCTGAACTTGTGGTTGGTCTGTATGGGTTGTTGCAGCTCAGGGTGGAACCGAGGATGCTCTGCTTTTTTAAAAACATGCTGTTTGCCTTCAGAGTCACAGTCTCTGAAGCCTGGGGATTCTTAAACAAGGGGAAAGGAAAGGGGAGCTAAGATGATGAGAGAGAGAGAGAGAGAGAGAGAGAGAGAGAGAGAGAGAGAGAGAGAAGCTGGGTGGCTGGGTCTATGTATGCCTCTGGATGTTCAGTAACATCGAGAAAGGCATTTCTATATTGCTTACATGTATTGAGGTGACGTCACCTGCTATGGATAGAGTTATGGTCAATAAAGATATCTTCTTACCATGGAAACCACTATATAAATGATAGAGTGAGTGGAGTGGAAGAAGACGGGAGTCTTCCCCACTGGTACGTCATAGTTGAGTAACCTGAGACCCTGGTCTCTGATTCTTGGGACCTAGTTCTATCTTTCAGGCACTGTAAAAATGAGCAGTCCTACCACAGTCCTTCAGGGCTATGCTGCAGGGCTAAGCTTTGAATGGAAGGAAATATTTTGATTTGTCCAAACGATTTGAAGACTGTTCCACAATAGGAGAGCAAGCTGCGTTTTACCACTGCTATTCCAAGGAAGGACTTCTGTGGTGAACAGGAGCTATTTCCCCTGAACTAAAATCTCCTCCCATTTCCTGCTAAAATACCTTAATTCTCCTTCTCTCCACTAATTCATATAGGGAAGCCAATTAAATATGAAATTTTTTATGTAGGAATGTAAAAATGTAGCAGGTTTGGCTTATCTTGCTTTCTCACTGCCCCAGGCTCAGTAATTCACTCAAGGTGAGACAATTTAAACTAAACTGAACTAGTAACAGGCAGGCTTCGGTGTTTTCTTTTTTTAAATAATTGTGATTGTGATTGCTCTGAAAATTGTACAAATTATACAAATTGATGAGGTAGCGTGTTTTTATTTGTGTATACATTGTATAGTGACTAAAGCAACTTTGATCTAAGATGAGAGAGTATGCTGGAGTTACGGAATGTGGTCAACATTATTTTGAAGCCATACTTTCATATATTAAATTTCTCATCTCTCTGTCTTTTCCATTAACATATTGCCACCACACAGAGCAAGTGTTTCTACATAAGAATGTAGATATGATTCAGGAGATGGCAGGGCAAGAGATGTGAGGAGGGAAAAATATGGTCCCATCACCAGAGCCAATAGTGTCAGCAAACGGTGTATCACATCATGGGAGTTAAGATATGTACGCTTTTAAAGTTACTGTTTTTGCAGTTCCTGTTTTCTCTAGCAAAATACATTTGGGAGTTTTGTCCTTGATCAATTAAATTTTAGACCATAACAAACATAGCAGCATCTTTGGAGTGAATCTGAATGCAGTCATGTGTGAACATGCATTTTTGTACCTGTGGGCCTAGGAAAAGCTGACTATCTCAGAGAAATGTTAGGTAGAAAAAGGAGGTTAATCCTTCTGAACTGTATTCCAAACTGTCTCATGGGCACTCTTTAACTTATAGCTTAATTGCTTAACAACGCTACAGTCTCTGCAAGTCTTCTCTGACTCGAACCCCGAGGGAGAGAAAGTTTGGAAAGTGCTATAGATTTCTTGACAAGATAATGGTAGCTAAACAAGACAGAACATTTGCACAGTGCTTTGAATTTTCTAATGTTTCTTCTGATGGTTAATTTTAAGGTCAGAGGCTTTGGTTATATTTTAATGAATAGTTGAAATGATGTTATAATTGCAGGGAAAGTGTGGTACGTGAGAGAAATAAAATGCTAATAATGCTGATGCCATTTAAAAGCTGACTTATAGTGGAAGTTTGCATATTTCAAAAACTGGTTGCAATTAAAGAGTCAAGCAATGAAATAAAATAATGAAATGGAGGAATCTAATCAAACTGTCATAAGACATTCTGTGTACAGATGCTCCAGGCATTCTGTGATTGATTACACTGTGGCTTTGGGATGTTGCCTTGTCAAGTAGAGTTTACAGGTAAGGAGAGAAGAGTCTGTATCTAGACCCCTTCTTCTTTCTCCTGCTCTTTGCTCATCATATGCATTGGCAGATGAAAGACAGGTCTGTTTTTCATTTACTGTCCTTGACCTCTGAACTCAAAACATGAGAGTACACCCCCGTCCTTTCTACCGTGGCTTCTCTCTTTCTCTCTCCCTGCCAGGTTATATGGTCCTGCACCTAGATGGCCCTGGGAATTAGCTGTGCACTCTGTGCCAGTGATGATCACACTGCCTCTAAGCAGAAAACCCATCCCCGATGTCTATCTTGTGATAATAAATTTGGATCCTTAGTCTTTATTCATTTCTGGGCATGTGACTGAGTTACACTTCGCCAAAAAGAGAGATTACAAGAAAATGACCAGAACAAAAAAAAAGGAAGGGAAAAGAGACTGTCGTGGCATCATTCATGTGCTTTCAGTTTACTTACTTATTTTTATTTTTATTTTAGAAGGTTATGGCCAGCCTAATAGAATGAAATTCACCCAGACAGTGACAGTGTCTGCATGTGTCCATGGTGGGGAGTGCTCCCTGGAGAGCCTTCTGATCAGACCAGTGGCTCACCTTCTTCAAGGAAGGCGGAGGAGACTCGGGCTTCATGCGCATCTCTTCCTTTAAGGGTTTTCTTCCTATCCTTTTGGATTCCTCTTAGGCTGAGGTGTCTGTTAATCTTCTGCTACTACATAACACACTGCTGAAAACCTAGAACTTCCCACACATCTTATTCAGTTCCCCAAGGCTGGGATTTTGGCACTGTTTGCTTGAACCTTCTGTTCGGAATACCAGCAGGCTTCAATCAGGGCGCAGCAGGGCTGTGTTCCAGGGCACAGCCATGTTGCAGGACCATTTGGGGTTGGGTCAGAATTTATTTCTTATGGTTATATGACTCAGGGCCCAGTTATTTTACAGAATAGTGTCTGAAGGCCACCAGCAGTTCCCCTGTCCTGTAACACTTCCGTGGACTGGCCACAAGTGACTGTCGGCTTCTTTAAGGGTTACCAGGGAGTTTCTTGCTACACTCTGCTTGGGTTTTCACCCAGTCGGGCCATCAAAAATTTCCAAACAATAATGTTTAGAAGAAATGCATGAGTTTCACATCCGCACCCAAATGCAAGCTGGTATCAGGGTGTAATGCACACAGAATCAACTTGAGATATGTCTGCGACAAGATGGGTACTGTGTCCTGACATTACTGTCTCTCAATCACTGTAGAGGGCTTTTTGTCCCTTTTAGTAATTAACTAGCTTTTACCAAACTGACAGTTCTTTATATTGCTATTTGTTGAGGTTGCTGAATGTAATTCTGTCTTATCACTAGATCCCAAATGACACAAGTTTCATCATTGACATGTCCCCAGTGCTACTTTCTAATTCAGTTGACTCTCTCGGAGGGAAATAAGATATTTCTATTATGAGGCTTGAAGTTCCAAACTTTGTCTTCCAGAGTAAAAGCTTATGATTGCAGTCAGCACTGCAGAGAAATCCAGACACAGCCATGCTGACTCCTGACACTTTCGTGGTGTCACATCCCATAAAGCTGATCTCCTGCAGGTGTCCTTCAGTTCCCTCCATTCCAGAGGGCAAGCAGGACCGAGTCATCTGTAAGTTCTGTAGGGCACATGCCCTTACAGTGTGATGGATTAGTGAGATGTTAGACTAAATGCTTCTCGACTTTCAAAATGACAACAGTAGGATGCTCCTTTAACATATTTATTTGCCTTGCTGGGAACGTAGTCAAGGTCTGCTGGATTTGTGGTGTGCTAAATGAGTGTGTAGCCGAGGTGCTCAGGTGGTTTTATTGGTAAGGTTAGCTGCAGAAATGAAGGTGTGAGGTTACCGGAGGACAACATGACAGCCGTTAAATTAAATACCTATTAAATTTTCTGAGTGGTGGAACAGGCCTTCTTAAACGCAGAGGGAACGAAACCTAGCCCAAAGTGAAGTAGCTTTACACTCAGCTTAAGCAACTTTTCCTCCTCCTATTGATGAGATTTCTCTTCACACTGTTTCTGGATGCTGTTTTGCAGCAATTGCAAACAGCTTGCAGCTGCTGATGGAAATAAAACAAGGATGATGGAAAGGCAAATGACGAGGCTATTTCAGATAGAGGGCGCTGATATCATCACTTCTTGTCTTGTATTTTTACCTGCTTTGGTCCTGTCAGAATGGTGCATACCAATCTTGCTTTGCAGTTTCTTTTTAATCATTACCATAGTGACTTTCAAAAGTAAAGCACTACGAGGTTAATTAAAAAAACCAATCAGTCAAAACACATCAAAAGAGGCCTAACACACTGTTCAAATGTGCTCTGTTTCTGAGGAAAATCCATTTTTTAAGATGATGAAATGATTTGAAGCCATATTCAATAACACAATTGAATTTACTCTTATATTCTAATCATTTTGGACTACGGACAAAATATTCTGAAGTTCTCGTGTGAGTATGGGCCTGATCTTGAATTATGAACCTTCAGTTCTGAGAAACAAAACCTCAACCACTTTAAGCTTTGCAAATTAGGGTCTCTTCTGTTTAAAGAAATTATTTCCAACTACTAGTGAATTTCAGAGAGGTGTGCTGCATTGATATAACTTACATATATTTTTTCTCTGATTTGTTTTTTATCTCATGCTATTTTTCATTGCAATGAAATCCTGAACAAAATTTTAAAAATACCTTTACTAAAAAAGAATCAGTTTCATACCAGAATCCATATAGCATGAATTGACTTAACTACTACAGAAATTTGAAAGGCCTTTGGGGAGTTAGATTTATGCTGAAATTTCTACCAAAAGAATAAGTTGGCAAACTCTTCATCAGCTATTTGCCCAATACCAATTTATAGAGTATCTTACTGATAACTTTTGTTATCAGCTCAAATAGGAAGTTTTAGTGTCAGGCAATCAGTTCAGAATACACATTCATTTTGTTTCAAGAACTCTCCTATATGTTGATGCAAATTTGGCCAAGATACAATCACTCCCCTGAAGGAGCCTCTTTTTTTTTTTTTTTTTTTTTTCCCATTATTTGCCTATCCTTTATCTGCTGTTTGGAATGTACCAGATAGGGGAAAAAAAAATGAGAAAACAAATACCTCTCTCCCAATGTCTGCATGTGTACAATGGCAGCATGTATGTAAATATTTACTGGGTTTGTGGGATGATGACAAAGTTGACAGAATACAGATCACTGAGGTCTTAGACACCTACCACAGGAAGAGAAAGACTATGACGCTGGGTTGTGTATAGAAATGAGCGATCAATTAGTTCTTGTCCTACTCAGTGTCCCACGGCTGTGAAGAGACAGCATGAACACAGCAATTCTTTTTATTTTTTATTTTTTATTTTTTATTTATTTTTTATTTTTTTATTTTTAATTAATTTATTCTTGTTATATCTCTATGGTTATCCCATCCCTTGTATCCTCCCATTCTCCCCTCCCTCCCATTTTTCCCTTATTCCCCTCCCCTATGACTGTTCCTCAGAGGGATTACCTCCCCCTGTATATGCTCATAGGGTATCAAGTCTCTTCTCTGTGACCTGCTGTCCTTCCTCTGAGTGCCACTAGGTCTCCCCCGCCAGGGGACATAGTCAGATGTGAGGCACCCGAGTACTTGAGAAAGTCAAATCCCTCTCTCCACTCAAGTGTGGAGACTGTCCTGTTCATGGGCTAGATCAGGGTAGGGGTTTAAATTTTTCCGCCTGTATTGTCCTTGGCTAGTGCCTTAGTTTCAGCGGGACCCCATGACCCAAATCTGCCTATCATAATGTTCTACTTGTAGGTTTCTAGAACCCACTGGATCCTTCTACATTGCTATTCACCCATTGTTCTCTCATCTAGAGTCCCAATAGGATGTCCTCCCCTCGGTCCCAGCAATTCTTATTAAAAACAAAGTCATTTGATTTAGGCTTTCTTACAGTTTCAGAGGTTTAGTCCATTATCATTATGGTGAAGAATATGACAGTACATAGGCAGACATGGTACTGGAGAAGCAGCTGAGAAGTCTACATCTGGATCAGAGGTACTGAGCCTACCCCTGGGCTTTTGAATCTCAAAGCCCACCCCCAGTGACACACTTCCTACAACAAATCTACACCTATTCCAACAAGGTCACACCTCTTGATCCTTCTCTTGTAGTGCCATTCGCTGATGACTGAGCATTCAAATGTATAAGCCAATGGGGGCCACTCTTCTTCAAACTATCACATTCCACTTGCTGAGCCCCATGGACTTACGGCCATATCATAATGTAAAAATGCATTCAGATGGACTTCAAAAGTCCACAGTCTATTACTGTCTCAAAGTTTAAAAGTTCAAAGCCTTTAATCCCCGCACTTGAGAGCAGAGGCAGGTGGATCACTGTGAGTTCCAGGCCAGGCTGGTCTGCAAAGTGAGTCCAGGACAGCCAAGGTTACACAGAGAAACCCTGTCTTGAAAATCCAACCGAACAAAAAAATAATAATAATAATACCAAAACAAAATCAAAAGTTCAAAGTCTCTTCTGAGACTCAAGGCAATCTCTTAGCTGTGATGCCTTATAAAACCAAAATAAAAAAGGAGATCACTTGATTCATGGCATTGGTTAATGGTGTTATTTCTCGGCTTAGTTTCTGTTTCAATGACCTATCCTTCAGTGAGAGTGGGATGTTGAAGTCTCTCACTATTATTGTGTGGGGATCGATGTGTGGTTTAAGCTTCGTTAATAGATCTTTTACAAATGTGGGTGCCCTTGTATTGGGAGCATAGATGTCCAGAATTGTAATGGCACTCAGAGGAAGGCTAGTAGGCTGCCAAGAAGAGACTTGATACCCTATGAATATATACAGGCTGAGGAGGTCCCCTTCAAGTCACAGTCATAGGGGAGGGGAGTAAGGGGAAAATGGGAGGGAGGGAGGAATGGGAGGATGCAAGGGATGAGATAACCATTGAGATGTAATATGAATCAATTAATAAAAAACATTTTTAGAAAAGGAGATCATAGTTTCAACATGTAATGACACAGAACATATATTACCATGCCAAAAAAAAAAAAAAAAAAAAAGAAAGAAAGAAAGAAAAGAAAAGAAAAAGAAAGAGAGAGAGAAAAGGGAGTGAGAAAATGCTGGACCAAAGCAAGAACTAAAGCCAGAAAGACAGAGAAAACTCTGCAGTATGGGTCTGCTGTCACAGTGCTCTTTAGAACTCCAACTCCTTCCAGCTTTGCTGACTGCAGTACACTTCTATCTCTTGGGCTGGTTCCATATCTGGTCTGCAACTTTTCTTGTCAGGTATCCAATGACTCTGGCATCTTCAATATCTTGGAGTCTCTAGCACAATCCACACTTCACTTTTATACACACAATGGCCTCTCTGGGCTTCCATACAGGGTCCTCCCTAATACCTCAGCTGATATCCTTAGCCTCAGAGGGAGATTCCACCACCCTTTTTTTTTTTTTTCCTTGAGTCTAATGCCTGAACCGCATGGCAGAAGATGCCAAGATCTGCTGCTTGATTGGACTGGACGTTGGACTACTTGTTCAATTACATTTATCTTGGCTTTCTGTTGTTGATGGTTTCTGTCACTCGCTTAAGCTTTTCTCTAATTCACTTTCACAAGTTGGAAGCTTAGCTGGGTGGGGTCTTACCCCTAATATCACCACCTCTTTATATTCCATTTAGCAGCAGACTTTTCTTTAAACTCCGTGAGCACTGGACTTAGCTCTACACATTTCCTAGTGCTCCTTTTGTCCTCAAACTGTACATTTTATATTTTTACATGCTCAGCTTTCTCCATTTCATTATAAATATGCATAAGAGTGACAACTAATAACTATGACAGAGTCAATACTAGGTTGCCCTGAACTCTCTTTCTCTTCAATTTTGTCTCAGGCAGATTTTTTTGGGGGGAGGGACAAGGGCACAAAGCAGCCACGTTCCTTGCCAAAATATCAAAAGGATGGCCTGTAAGCCACTTAATAATATTTTTTTGCTCTGAAACCTCTTGAGCTGGACTACGATAATCTACATTTTTGAGCATCACTGTCTTCCGTGCTTCTGCTAGTGTGGCCCTTTAAGCCCCACTTCCAGCCATTCCACGTCTTTCCTAATCCACAGTCCACATTCACCCCAACAGGCAGCACTGTCAGGCCTGTCACTGCAGGGAGCACAGCAGCGGGCAGGTAGGTATGGTGCTGGAGGAGGGGCTGAGCATTCAAGGTCTGGATGCATAAACCATAAACCGCAGAAGGCAGAGATCGTGGCTTGACTGGCGTGTTGAAACCTCACCGCCAGTGACACACTTCCTCCACAAGGCCACACCAACCGCAACAAAGCCACACCTACTCCTTCTCAAGCAGTGCCATTCCCTGATGACTAGGCATTCAAATATGTAAACCTACGTGCAGGGATGGAGGGGAATGGGGGGAGGGTTGGGCTGGGGGCGGGTATTCCTATGCAAACCACCAGTGCTTAAGATAGCAGCGAATATTGAGAGTTATCCTTATCTCAACACCCTGTTAGCACGTGTGTGTGTGTGTGTGTGTGTGTGTGTGTGTGTGTGTTCTTGCAAAGAATGAGGTGTCTGAATTTAAAGATCTGTCACTATAAATTCTGCATCACTTTTAGGGCCAGAGTTACCATATTCTCCTTGCCATTCACATTTTGCATAAACATATGAAAGAAAATCCTCATTGCTTCCTATTCCACAGTCACCAGCATGATCAGCAGCTTTTTTTTGACAGTCCTATTTTAAGGGAGTTTTGGTAAGTTTGCTATTGGAAGCAGAGTTCTGAACTTAAGAAGCTATGAAGCTGCAAAAGAGGTGAATTATATGCTCAGAAGCCACATTACCAGCATCAAGAAGTACTTGTTACAGACAGTCTTATGAAACTCTCCTGGGTGCTTTCATGAATACTTGGTTAGGAAAGTTTCATAAAAATTTTATACTTCCACTTGAGCATGGGGCCTTAGAGCATTAGACTTAGGTCTCTGATAATTTTATTTTTTCTGACTCGAAAAGTTTGATTTTTATTGTGAACATTTTTCTTTTTGATTGCAAACACCGAGGCCTAATTGTCAGAGAACTTTCAATTGTATTTATAGTCTGGTAAAATATGGAGCATCTTGTTTGAAATGCTCACTAGCAAATCGATGTAATAGTCAAGAAGAAATTCTTAGCAAAATACTATGAATGTCTATTACTCAGACTACATAGGAAGCTGGGTGTGGTGGCACACACATGTAAGCTCAGTACTCAGGAGGCTCCCAGAGGACTCTAAGTTCCCAGACTACTGATCTGCTTGATCATACAAAATCAAAAATAAAATAAATGACAACCACATAAGAACGTGTGATGTCAGCTATGTAAAATAAAAAATAAAATAAATGCCCTGCTTATAAAATTTGTCTAATGCAACAAGGCAAGGACAGGGTATTTAGTCAGTGATCTGGGCTCAGTGAACTATAAGCCAGAAGAAAATAAAAATGGGTTTCTTTTACAATGCACACAAACTGGCACATGTAAAATAAAGATTAAAGTTAAGGAATTAAAATAAAAGAATCTTGCAAGATTTCTAGGAAAATACTGAAACAAGACTAAGAACCTAGATGTTATTAAAAACTGACAACTGCAATAATGTAAAAGCAAAAATCCTTGACAGATATTATATCCAAAGCAAAGGTAAGGAATAAGGAAGGACTCAAATTATTTGTGATATTAATGACCTGTGTTGGATGGTTATTTAATGTATAGAAAGCTCATGCCAATTGACAATAAAAATACACGAAGTCCATGGAAGTGCAACAAAACCCGTAAATAGAAACAACATAAACAAAATATAAAGAAGTACAAGTCCAAATATCCAACAAAATATCAAGTATTTCCAAAATTATGTAATATATAAAAGAACAACGAAAATGTCCTATTGCTTTGTTTCGATTAAGTTTTAAAAAAAATCAGAATCTCTTAATGAAAGAATCTGGAGATAGGCCGATAGGTCCTAGTTTATAGGACTATCAACATTTTTGGAAAACAATGTGGGATTATACGAGGCAGAATTCTTCCAACCAGCAGGTCAGCCATTAGAAACGGACAACGTGGAGAAATAATGTATTACCCTGTAAAGTAAGGATGCAGAAGAACGCCATTCACTGTGCTAGTTACAAGAAGCATACACAGTCTAAAACAGGGTTTTTCTAACCCCAAGCTCATGCTGAAATTTAAATTCTATGGTCATAATAGTATGATGTATCGAGCAAGCTTTGGTCAGGTACTGAGGTCGAGTCTCCAGGATGCTGTCATAACTGCTGCTCACTGTCAGCTGCCCAGACTCGGCAGCACAAGAGGCTGACTAAGCTACACATCAGGAGGAGAATGACTGGACAACAGGCGGCCAGGAAAGACAGCATCTGAAGACTAGCATTTGCTCAATAGTTTTTAGTCTATGTGTAACTATAGAAAACAATAAAGAAGAAACAGCTTTTTAATATGACTCCTTATGGTTTGAGGAAGGTGTAGAGTAAGCAAATGCATGAGTTTGTGCTGTCATGGAAGGAGACAAAGAGGACAGGAGAGATTGTGACAGCCAAAGCAGAATGCATGATGCTTTCTCAATGCCCGGGCACAGGGACTCATACAAATGAGAGCCTGTCCATGAGAACTTGCAGAGGTGGGGGACTGCTAAGTCTCTGGGAGACCAAATAACTTTTGATTTCTTCTTACATTCTCATATACTGCTTGAATAATTTTCAACAAGTATATGCTATTTATATAAAAACCTATTTTCGCTGTGTGAACAGAAGGAAAATATATCTAGGGTTTTAAGCTATATTTGTCATATTTTAAAATGAAGCAGAATTAATTGTAGAAAGTTAATGTATTAAATGCACATTCTTTTCACTTTTATGGATCATGCCAAGTTTTTCCATGAGGGCGATTTGATCTGTGCACAGCAGCAGTCCTCAACAATGCTCACAGGAGAAGCGAAATGACAGTTTAAGCAGAACGATTTTAAAGTGCTTATTTTAAGTAACTGTATTTATTATTTGTGAAAGTAATTGAAACTTTCATTCTGTCAATACCAGTAGCTGTGGGCTTTGCATTGCCCACAGTCTTGTGATCCTTAAAAATGGGGAAATGAGACATTCTCAGCTGTGGCTGGCATGGCATGCACGTTCTTTTTCAGCAAACAAATTTTAAAATATTTCTTTTATTTTTGGGGTTATGATATAATAACTTAATTTCTCCCTTAACTTGTTTCCGTCCAATCCCTTTCACATACTACTTCTTGCCCTTTAAAAATTTTTGGTGTCTTTTTTTATTAGTTGTTATTGCATGCATCATGTATATGTGTATGCAAATATTCCTAAATACCTGCTTAGTATGTATAATGCTCCTTCTATGTATTCAGGGATGGCCACTTAGTAACTGGATAGCCAGCTGGTGAGTTTTTCCCTGGGGGAAGACTAGTTTTCCTGTTCTCAGTATCCCTTAGTTACCTACAATTCTTTACGTAGGTTGAGACTTTGTTGTCTTTCCTCCATCCACTTTGGCATATCTATTGCTTTTTTCCTTGTTGGGCTCAGTTTACCAGTCATGTTAATGTAGCTTTTTCTATAGATCAGTAAAAGGAAACATTATAAGGTAATGTATATATTATAAAAGACAGTCACATCCTCCTCACTTACTATCTAGGGTTCCATACTACATGTGCCTGTGTGTCCTACACTTTCCCATGACTGGCAGCACAAGAGGTGTGTTTACATCACTACAAATCCATGAGAACCTTTCTTTGACTTGGTGGTGTTACAATCATTTAATGTCACTGGCAATAGGGGATTTTCAGTTCTACTGTAATCCAGTGGAATCACAGTTGTATAGATGATTATCAATTGACTATAATTCTTTGGACATAAGATTAAAAATTTACATATCAATTAGCTTTAGTGGGGCTTGTTAATAAAAATAAAAAAGGAAAAAACAGAAAATATTTCCATTATGGCTACACAAGTTTCTCATTCAAAAAGTCAGTTATCTTAGGAGACACCATCACACAACAAACTTTTAATCCTCTGGCTTATAAAAATTTTCTAACTTCTCTTCCTCAATGATTCATGAGCCTTACTTAGGTGTGGGGCATGTACTGGTGATGTTTTCAGTGGAACTGACATTTGCACCTCTTCATTTTGATTGGTTATGGTTTTCTGAAATTGTCTCTGCTTATGGTGAAGAGAATCTTCTTGATGAGAAGTGAGGACTGCACTCATCTGTGGATATAAGGAAAAGTATATAGAATGTGGTTAGGGATTTTGCTGGTTTAGTAAAGTGGTGGTTGTTGGTTCTTCTCTGAGGTCCATGACTTCACTAGCCCTATTTCGTTGGCTAGGCATCCAGTACCAGCTATGACTTCCTTCCTTCTAAGCTGGCCTTAAGTCTAATTGATGAACTGTTTGGTTACTGCCATGTCATCTGTGCCACTACCAATTCCGTAGGGTTTACTGCATCATGCTGGTCATCGTCGTGGCTCATGGGGAATGTGGGGAATGTCTACGAGACCTCAACCCTAAATAAAGAACTGTGAGCCATATGGAATGGGGAGAAATGGTTCTCTCTATGGAAGCTCGTACTCAACACTAAATGGTCAACCCTAAAAACATACATTTATGTAACATTATAGAGACTGAGTAGGTTGCATTTATGTACTTAGGAATTGATGTAAGTATATATGCAGCAACAGTTAATAGGAAAAAGAGGCCATGGATTAGAAAGGGAGAAATGGCAGGATTTCTTTTCTTTCTTTCTTTCTTTCTTTCTTTCTTTCTTTCTTTCTTTCTTTCTTATTTTATGCACATTGGTATTTTGGCTGAATTTCTGAGAGATTGGATCCCCTGAAACTGGGGTTAGAGATAGTTGTGAAGAGCCATGTGGACACTGGGGATTGAACTTGGATTCTCTGTTTCTCTGGGAGAGCAATCAGTGTTCTTAACTGCTGAGCCATCTCCCCGGCCAAACGGCAGGATTTCGATGGGAAAAAGGAAAGGGGAAATGTTATAATTGTATTATAATCTAAAAGAAAAATAAAAGAAATAATTTTTAAAAAGCCAGTTACCATAGATGTCATAAGCCACATTTGATTTTTAAGTTGCCCGCAATTAAGCCCAGGTCCTATTAATTTGTAGAGTGATTTTTCAACTTATTTAATATCTTTCTCAGTTGACTTATCTATAACGTGTCCTAAAATAAGAACATTATAATGAAAGCAACAATGGAAGAGCTTTTAAAGATAGCATCTAAAAGCCCTTAGGAGAAAGGCTTCAAAATTCCACCTGAAATATGTGAACTTTGGCCATGCCTAATATTTGACTATCTTTTATTCTTTCATTACTGTCATCTATCAACCTGAACAATCCATCACACTATGTCAGAATATCAACTATGAAAGTCTATTGGGTTTTGTTTGTTTGTTTGTTTTCAAGACAGGGTTTCTCTGTGTAGCCTTGGCTGTCCTGGACTTGCTTTGTAGACCAGGCTGGCCTTGAACTCACAGCCATCCACCTGCCTCTGCTTCCCAAGTGCTGGGATAAAAGGTGTGCGCCACCATGCCTGGCTCCTATTCGGGTTTTAAACTAAGTGTTTTAACTATTTATGCATTCTTTCCTTGAAGGTCTACCTACTTTTTTGAGTTGTCCTGAATTGGAATTATTTTACTTTTATATCTTAGTCCATATTAATTGGCAAGTGTGAAGATTTAAGGAGATAGCAATTTTGCATCCAGGTCCATGTGCCCTCCACTCAAAAGCCAATACCTGAGATAAGAAGTGCCAGGAAATGGCTAATAAGATGGGTCAGCATGTACTAGCTTGATAACTTGAGTTCAATCCTTGGAACACACATGAAAGTGTGAAAGGCAAAAACTGATTCCACACAGTAGTCCTCTGCTCTTCATATGCTTATTGTGGCATGGGTACCCCTAAACCTAAACACACATACACACATACATACACACACCACACACACATACACACACATACACAAAGAGAGAGAGACAGAGAGACAGAGACAGACAGAGAGAGAGAGAGAGAGAGAGAGAGAGAGAGAGAGACGGAGGGAAGGAAGGAGGGAGAAGGGAGAGGTGGAGGGAGCGAGAGAGAATTGATATACTTATTATATAACTAAGTATAATTATATAAATAAGTATGTTAGGCTCTTACCATAGTTGTGCTCAGAAAGACTCCACCCAGCAGGGCATCAAAGCAGAAACTGAATCTCACAGTCAAACTTTGGGCAGAGTCCAGGGAGTCTTACGGATGAGTGGGGGATAGAAGGTCCCAGAGGGGACAGGGGAGCCATGGGAAGACCAACAGAAGCAACACATCTGGGCCAACAGAGGCTGGAGTGGAGATAGATCCACCAAACAAAGACCGTACACGTGGAGGACCTAGGCCCCCCACTCAGATGGCACCAATTGGCAGCTCCGTCTCTATATGGATGCCCTATTACCAGGAGCAGGGCATGGCCCTGCAGTAGACTCTGTTGCCTGCACTTTGGTCACTTCCCCCTGGTGGGGCAGCCTTGCCAGACCACAGAGGAAGAGAAAGCAGGCAGTGCTGATGAGATTGATAGGCTGGGGTCAGTTGGTAAGGGCAGAAGGGCTCCTGTCTCTGAGGACCAGGGGAGGGGAATAAGGGAGATGAGGGAGGAAGGGAAGGTGGGACCAGGAGGAAATGAAGGAGGGGGCTATGATTGGGATATGAGCATATACAGGGGGAGGTAATCCCTCTCAGGAACAGTCATAGGGGAGGGGAATAAGGGGAAAATGGGAGGGAGGGAAGAATGGGAGGATACAAGGGATGGGATAACCATTGAGATGTAACAAGAATAAATTAATTAAATTAAAAAAAAACCTAAAAAATGTAAATTAAAAAATAAAAAGTAAATAAATACGTAGAGTTGGCAGAAAAGAAGTTAGGTTTATTCAAGGGCAGAAACTTTGAGAAGATTGGGGACAGATCTTTGGTACACCAGAGAGGGCTTTTATAGAAAGTGATAGGAAGGAAATAATAGCAAAGTCATGGGCAATGACACCATGTGCTAAGCAAGGTCGTTGTCCCTTTGGCTTTTTCAAAATCCTTTGGCTTTTATCTCTTTGGCTAGAACATTGCAATTGACCTTAACCTTCTGGCATTAGTTCTTACAATTCTTTAGATAAACACATCACTTTTCTGCAAGTTAAGCATCAATTTATACATTCTGATATAATCTGAAGGTCACTAGATGGTCTGGGCTCTATAAATTTTAAAAAAGATAATTTAACAGTTAACATTTTAAGCATGTTGGTGTGATTTTTCTTTAGAAGTTAGAAGGAACGGGAGGAAAGAGCAGTAGCGCTCGGAGGACAACTTGAAAAACAATGGCCACTGTTATAATGATGTGTGGAAAGTCCTTAAAGCCAGATGACATACTGCAGGCCCATAATATGCATGAGCTCTTATTGCCATATTATCATTATAATTGTCATCTACAGGATCCTCACCCTGTATTTACTGATAGTTAACTAGAAGAAATAAGTCTTGGAAATGTATAGCCTGTTATTCTTGTATGATGCACTAATCCTAATTAACTAAGGTAACAAATTCATTATGTGAAATTGAATCGGTTTATGCCCTAAAATGAGCTCAGCTTTAGTGTTTACTTAACTCTTTATTATATATAGTATAGTTTGTCCTGTAAGGAAAAACTCAGGTTTCTTGGCCTTCTTCTTTTCGAATGGTAAGAAACAACAAATGAGAGTTGTCTGCAAATGACTCGAACAGAGTCAAGACAGAAAGCCTGGTTCTTAGACTGTAAGCCATGGGGGAGTACTGTGGTGCAGATGGAATTAGGGAAATGCGGTTTGGTAAAACACCAAACCACTGTTGATTTCATGTAATCGTGGCGATTACAACTTACAACCAGCATCATTAATAAATAGAGGTTCATGTGGGTTTGAACCCTGCTTTCCCTCAACTGCCAACTAGTGACAATAGCAAATTAATTTCTTTAATCCTCCACTTATCTCTAAAATTGGAGTAATACCCTCACCGTACACTATAAGATGGAACTAGAAACTGGGTAGAATGCCTTCTATAATTTCCGGTACTGTTACTCCTATCATGGTTGCTCTTTTTCCTTCCAATCTCATAAATTAAAATAGGTATTTCTAAGTACTTCCTTTAGCCTGTCTACTCCTCCCGCCCTACAAGGCATTTCAAATTCAGTCAACATAAAGTCAGTGCATTCCTTTTTCGTTAACCCCTTTCTTCGTTTTGCTCCCGATCTCAGCAAGTAACCAACTTGAATGTGCTACTTAGTTTACACACCTGGAAGTCATCTGCATACTTCTTCAACAGCCAGCTAGCTGCAGAACAAGGAAGCTCACACTGCCTCGAAGCCTTTTATTAAAGTCTTCTGCCCTCCGTTTCCCAAGTCTATCAGCTCGATCCCTTCTCTGGCTTAATATTCAGGCTTGATTCTGCCCAGAACCCCTGTGAATCCCTCACAATAGCTTTCAGAATTCATACTAAATCATAAAATCTGCGATGGCTAGATAGAGTTCAGGATTAGACATAGACTCCGGATCCACACCTAGGTTTTTTAATGCACTGTCTTTTCTCCTGTCACGGCCCACGGTGCACCCATGGGGAGGCCCAGAATTGCCAGCACGCAGGGTTAGGACTTGTTTCTCTCAGCCTAACTAGCTCAGTTCAAACACTGATCATGCTGGGGCCCCTTGTGAAAGCCACTGTCTGGTTTTCAATTTCTCTTCCCTGTGTGCCCACGGACTTTTGTGGGAGCCTTTTAATCAGAGAACTTGGCACGCAGATTTAACAGCCAGTCTGAGGACAGGGATTGTGCCTTGTCCCGTTTTGTGTCTGAATATAATTCCCGAACCATGGTAAGTGCAGAAAGCTTTACGGATATGAGGATCAACTAAATAAAGCTACTGTGAGTTGAGTTTTATTTTTGTCACCAGAAGCGGCCAAGAATCACTACCCTGTGCCCCATTGCCTGTTTCCTACTACACAATGACTGGATAAAAAAAAGAAAAGCATGCTTTAACCTGAGTTTGATTGAGAATTCATGAAGCTCAGCGAAACTGTAATCCCAAAGTACATTTTATGGTCGTAAGGTATGTGTGCTGGGGAAATCGCTCTTCCATTGAAAATCCATTTATGGCGTTTCTTTCTGATGTACAGCTTCCATAAAAGAGGCCTAGTTTGTTCCATTAGCACAGATCAGATGTATATTTATGTAAATATATTTATAGTGGTTCTAGAAAATTAATCCTCTAGATTAGTCTTCAGAAGTGGGAAACTTTCATTCAAACATCTTACAATACTTTAAATGTTAGTTAGAGTCAGTGTAGTCACTACAAAAATTAAATGGGCACTTAATTTTGCCATCGGTCCTCTTTTGTAATTGCTTAGGAATGTGCCTAATCAGACTTGACATTCACAGTTAACTTACAGGCTTCCACATCATTGGGCATATTGATTTACCTTTACTAGGGCAGTTAAAATTGTCTGTGAAAGTACTAATTCCTTGGCTCGTAAAACAGAGTTGCCTGCCTGTAAGGTTTCTACTGCTGCTGCCGCATGCCTCACACTCAGGGTTACGCCTTCCGTGTTCTTCTTTTGTTCTGCAGTTTAGAGAAGTTCAGTTTCCAAGAAGTTGTCTCACTGTAAGCAGCCGTGCCCACGCATTTAACTGTCCCTTCTCAGAGCCACGAGACAAGACAATCTTAGCTTGATTTTGTTAAGCCTCTATCACAAGCAGCAGCATTTCCTTAGGTATTGGAGAAGAGCTGTTCTAGGTTGTTGCGTAACGGCCCCTAAAACCACCTTACTTTCTTTCCTGTTTTTTCTGTACTCTTCCTCAACCGGAAGCATTCTTTTCTAAGGGCTTTTTTTTTTTTTCCTTTTTCAACCTTTTAAAGGTAATGGATGAGTAAAGTGTCGCCTCCACAGTGGTAGATGTGGTGGTTCATTCCTCAAGTCTCACTCAGCACAGACCTCGGTTCCCTCAGGGTGAGCCCCTGGTGAACAGGGCCTGTAAGCGGGTTTCCATTGTGGTACCCACAGCCCTCAGGGATTTGAGATCCTCTTAGCACTTCACCTGCGGAGGTCAGGAATCCTTGAGAGAGGAGCCTTCAGTTTGTCTCGCTGGCATCCAGAAACCTGGGCTTATAGTTATTCCCATCTCTTCTCTTTTTGGAGTCTCCTGCTTCTTTAGATTTTTGACTTGTTAGTTGACTAACCAAAATTTGATATTTGTCAGATCTATGACAGGGTCAAGGAAATTATAAAGAGATTATTTTTAGAGTAGTCATTTTTAATCTTTATAGCTATTAGAATCATTATCTCTCCATTTTTTGTATAATATGGGTAGAATCTAGAGTCTTACCTTTGTTTCTCACTATGAATATTCACAGAATATTACCAAAGAAATGGCTTATTTATTGACTGGTTCATATACCTACGCATTTTTAGAATAAAAATTATGTGTAAGGATACTAAGATCAATTGAATAAATAATATTTTTGACTATCTTGAAACCAGTTGTTCATCATTAAAGAGTGATTTTTAAAAATCATTTTGGTAAGAAAGAGGAGGGTTTCATTAATAAATCCTTCTCAAAATTTGATTACTAGAGCTCTTTGAGAAGAAAATAATTTTCATGCTTTTTAAATTATATTAATTTGAGAAGTATTTTAGAAATTGTTCTATTAAAACACCTCAAGTTGCTAATTAGCTGTAAAATGTAGTCTTTGTAACTAGTCAAATAGTTTTAAGAAATTACCACTACTAGATTGAAAACACAACGTAAAGCTCTCATAGCCTTTATCAACCTTTAATTATATGCCTGATTCACCAGTTGGGATAGTAAGCTATGTTGATAACCAGATCTCTATGTATCGAAAGAAAGAAAGAAAGAGAGAAATAAGGAAAGAAAGAAAGAAAGAATGAATGAATGAATGCAATGTAAGGAATAAATGTCATTTCTTAAGCATCAAAGCTCTTCCTAAAAGTTTTTTAAAAAGGAAAAATAATAAATTATCTTTTATTCTTTTAGTCATAGAGTGGCAATTTTTGTTTGACAAGGTCAATGATGTTTGAATGAGAATTATTAAGTCTCAGTAGAGCCAATCAAATTTTGGCATACGGTCTAGAAATGTTGGCTGGCAAATAGTAAAATAATAGTGCTGTCAAGTTGTTATTAAATCTGTAAACTAAACAGTGTTGCCTTTGAAGGCGTTGGGAGAGCTAGAGGTTCAGTCAAGAGTCAGCAGGCTTGGAAGTGCACAGTTCCACAGCAGTGATCTCCACTGCCTTGTAAATATCACACTTGCGTGACTGTGGCACTGGGGATGTTGTGAGTTGTGCCTTTGAATGTTAATCTCCATGGCATTATAAATAATAAGATTAAAGTGACAAGACTTTTAAGTTACTCCTAACAAAAATAGTTTAGCATGAAATAGTTTAGAATTCAGGTTCAGTTTGATCATTCAGAAGTTATCTTCTGCAAATGATTGAGTACCATTATTAAGACAATCAACTAAAGAGACTTCCTAAAATTTAACATAAACTGCAATGGACATTTCCTCATTGTGAAAATCATGTACATGATAATCATATATCTCACACACATAATATTCTTAGAGATACTTTAATAGGATGCCATATCTGGGCCATGTAATATACTGCAGCATTTCCAGTACTTGGGAGACTGAGGCAGGTGGGATTGCAAGTTGGAGTCAAGCCTGGGCTACATAGTGTCACCATGTCTCTAGAAACCTAAACAAATAATCAAACAAATAAAACCCCTATTATAAAAACATTGTATCAAATTTATATCCTATATATAATATTTAATCTAGATAAATTTATACTAGCTATGCTGATGTATAGAACTATATACGAGAAAAAAATGAATGACTTTAGTGAGTTTTATACAGCCACAACATACATGTTGAAAACCTTTATGTAAATAATGATATTCTGATAAGAAATGATGCTATATTTAGAAATTATTTTAAAGGAGACATTGCTAAAAAAGAATCTGTGCTTGATAAATCTAAGAAACCAGCTTATATGGAGGGATAATATAAGACTCAAAACCATAAAGACAATGTTCCAGATAAAGGCAAAGTGATGGCACCAAGTAGAACTGAGAATGCTTCAAACTATTATCAAGAACACTGGGCAATAGGGATCAGTGGGGCCTTAGCCAAGACAGGAGTGCTGGCAATGATACATTGATACATAGAATTTATCAGAGTAAGTACATTTAAATGTATATGCACAAGTCTGGCCGAAGTGCTAGCACACAACAAAACTAGATTACTATGCTACTAGATTTCATTGTCATTACTGTTGCATTGTTGTTAAGTTCATTTGTGTATCTGCGTGATCATTCGGTTCATTTGGAGTGAGGGGGAAGGATGGAGACAATGCTTTTTAGCTCATCACAGTGATGAAAGCAGGTGTGCTATTGTGTTTAGTGTTTTGGGGGCTGTAGATAACAAGTGTCTTACTATGTACAGGACGCTTCATATTACCTGTCTTACCTGAAGTGAGAAATGTTGGGACCAGAATAATGAGTATGTCCATGTAAACAAGGGTAGACAACACCATGCCCCACAGTAAGTACTTAGTTCTTGCTCACTCCTTTTATGTCCTTTTCTTTTGTCTCTCAGGCCCAGTTACCTACATATAAAAAATATCAGTCTGTCTGAAACCTGGGAAAACATTTCAAAGAAAGGGCAGTAAAACTGACTGCTCTCTAGGCCACTTCTCATTCTGTATTATACCAGGGGAGACATTCACTGTTTTAAGCTACTTTTGCAGTTAATATGAAAGATACATGAGTTCAAGTATAAAGAAAACCTTCTGAGAAACAACTGTGCTTTGGCCCCAGTACATAGGTGTTTAATGACACAGAGATCAAATTAGTCCTATTGGAGAAAATAAGAAGCAATAATAGGAGGTAGAGAGGGTAAAGCAACACTGAGATACTGAGGGGCTGGAGAAGTGTCATGGAGCCTTGAGAAAGAGGAAGAGAATGAGGAGAATTCTTTTTTAAAACATATTTTATTAATTTATTCATATTACATCGCAATTGTTATACCATCCTTGTATCCTCCCATTCCTCCATCCCTCCCATTTTCCCCCTACTCCCCTCCCCTATGTCTGTGACTGAGGGGGACTTCCTCCCCCTGTATATGCTCATAGGGTATCAAGTCTCTTCTTGGTATCCTGCTATCCTTCCTCTGAATGCTGCCGGGCTTCCCCATCCAGGGTACGTGGTCAAATATGGGGCACCAGAGTTCATGAGAATGAGGAGAATTAATTGATGTCTTCCAGCCACATTCCTATTTCATCCTAGAGCAGGGCTTGGGGTTGGGAAAGTATTGTGATGATGGATAAAACATTTTCAGGAGGTAGAATTACAATATCTTTCATAAAGCAGGAAGAAGTTCAGATTTTAGATAAAGCACAGGTGTCTATTAAATAGAGCTGTGAGGAAGTAGAGCACTCCTGTTATTGGGTGAGTGGGTTATAACAATCCTAGGTTTCCAGTGAGGAACTATGAGACAAACAAATCAAGTGAGAGTTATACCTTATTTTGCCTTTAAAATGCCTAAGAAGACTCTTACATGGTCAAAAGTTAATAAGTTACTTGTGCTTAATTTTTCTCAGTGAACATAAAAATATTCATGAGACTCTGTAGGATTCTCTAGTCTCAGTTTCCCTGAAAACTTTATCTTGAAGAACTTGTTAACTGAAAAATTTCCACCATGAAACTATTGCATAACCTAAACTGAACATTTTAATATTTTTTGCTTTGAACTCTTCATAGGCATGATACATATTTTAGTAAACATTCTAGCTTTTACGAGTTATTCATCTGTATAATATATATTATATCCTATGTATCATGACATGCTATTTTGGTAGTGACTTTAAAAATTATATAAAATATTTATAACGGTAATAATAGCTTTTATTTGTTTGGGTTTACTATGTGTATGGCTTTTTACATACATTCTACCTAATTCTCATAATAACATTGCAAGGTGATTTCATCATGCCTAGTTTAACAGTAATTGCTAATTTAGAAGGAAAAATATGTGGAAGTTCTGGCCTTAAAGGTCGAAAGCATTATTATAGTTTACCCTTTATCCTATGCAGGAAACAAAAACTACTGGGTTTGAACAAAGGAACAAAAAGAGGGGCATGAAGAATTTATTTCACAGGTCTCATCTTCCAAGATTGTGGGAGCTGGCTAACTGCTCATTGTGAGCCTATGTCTGCTGTGTTTGGGCCACGCCTGCAGTGAGCATGTGAAGTGAAGGGCAAAAATGAAATGGAAGCCATAGGCTGAGGGAAAACACTGCATAGTAAAGTAGAACCCATCCGTATCCTCTGCCTTCCACCTCAGCCATGGCACTAACAGCCATGGCACTAATCACCCATCCATATCCTCTGCCTTCCACTTCAGCCCTGCCACTAATCACCCATCC
>OU015750.1:54108450-54119739 GCA_907169655.1 Acomys percivali
GTGTGTAGCATGCAACAACAATGAATGAAAAAAGAAGCCATTAATTTGAAGGAGAGCAAGGTGGAATAGTTGTGATGGTTTAGAGGAAGAACAGAGAAGGGGAAAAGATGTAATTATACTATAATCTAAAAAAAAAAACGAAAGGATTTTTTTAAAGTGTCATTTTTCAAACTTCCTAATATCTAATAAATAATCACAATTTGAGGCAAATAAATTAATTTTATAGGATGAAGTTTTCTTTATTTAGTAAACCTTCACTTAGCTATTTCTCAACTTGTACATTAGAGTCTAAAGATCAAGTTATTATAGATATTTAAAAATTGGATCAACACGTTAAAATACAATGTGATAGAAATCGGTTCATAGCAAAGCTTAATGATGCAGTTTATATGGCGCACAGCTAGGATGAGCAGTGTGAGGTTGGCTCGGTGCTCTTTACTGACTACAAACACAAAATTTCGTCAAATAGGAATATTGCTCTCATGTCTTGGGGCATGAAATGTATTAAAGGAAAGTTATTTACTGCCCTGCTGAGCAAGTAGGTAGTTAATAAAATAGATGACTAGTTTTGATCACGCTCTCACCCACACATTTTAGTATAATCCTGTAAACCAAGCATTGATCCTTTTTCATTATATATAAATTTGTTCATTGAGAGGTGAGTGTTGTTCATGGGAAAATTAGTACACTTGGTCATGTAAATGAGGTTACAAGTGCATGTAACAGAATTAAGATAATCCTAATGAACAGGAAGATAAAGCATCTTCTATACTGGCTTCTAGAAGAGTCCAGAGTCTAGGTGATTCCTACCAAAACATTTAGATTCTTTTTTTTTTAATTTTTAATTTTTTAATATTTTATTAATTTATTCAGATTACAACTCAATTGCCATCCCATCACTTGTATCTTCCCATTCCTCCCAATATTTTGATCCTTATGATGTGGGCAAATACGTAGACAGAGGGGTGAACCTCAGTCTCAGTTCCCTAATGATGGTAGTTTGGTGGACCATGGAATACAGCTTCATGGTGGTCTGAGGCATGCAGAAAAGTGTCTGAGGATCAGGGACCTTAATTAATCATCTGCACGTGTGTAATCAACGTGCTTTTATTGCTAATATTAGAGGCTCCCTGTGTAAGCTCCACGTTCCCATTATGTTGACTATGCACCCTGTCATGTCAAGAACAGTGCAGGGGAGGGAGGAAAGGTCAGGGAAAAGTGATGTAACTGGGTTTTAATTGACATTTAAAAAATGTGAAATAAAAAGCCAACTTTTGACACTCACACAGACCCAAGTGAAGAGTTAATATTTTCATCTGGTTCAAGCTACCACCAAATCCCGCAGAAGAAAATTGGGTAACAGTTATTACTGTGATCTGTGGGCCAGGGGTGTTATCTGTAGCAAACGTAATGGGGACACACGGCTTAGCTAGGTGACCTCTAATATTAGCAATGAAAGCAAGTAGCTAAAAGCAAGTGAAGTTAGAAAGTTTATTCAGGTTTCTGATGGCTCCAAATCTAGTGATCTTTGATGCAGACTGACAGAGGAAAGGACGGGTTTTGGGTCAGGCAGCTGCTTGATCTAAAACTAGCTAACAACTTTGACTGCCCTTTCTTCTTAATTCTCCAATATACCTCCCAACAAAACACCACCAGGGCTGTCTCAAGGGCAGTTCATAGCTCTGCCCTATCCTTTCGCTGGCCTTTCTCAGATCATTACCCTCTCTTAGATCTTCACCCAGATCTGCTGGTAAAGAGCATCTCTGCCCGTTGTCATGACTCCACTTCCACCTAGTGCATCCTTTGTATTGCTGGACTGACAATTCCCTTTCAAAGACGCCTGTCACTTCTCTCATCAGTGTAGTTATTACTCTACATTTGAGACTTACTTAATCCCATGTATGGTATCCAGGACAAATGAGACCTAATTACAGGGCAGGGCACAGCACAGGTAAGATGTTTAGTGAATAGTCACTGATTCACTAGCCCACATGGGATAATGGATTATTTCCACCTATTCTGTACTACCTCTAAAAAGCTGATTTTAAGTAATCATCATTCCGATGGATGTGGATTTATTACTATAATCATAATTGAAACTAAATGTAATTAATATGCATTGAACTTTAAAATTATATTATAAAACTTGGTTACTATATATTGTTAATTAAAGAAAAGTTAGGGGAGAATATAGAATTCTGATATTTTTGAATCACTGATTTAGTGTTCCTTATCCAAAATGGATTCTTTGACACTGTTATTAATCAAAACGCATTGAATCACTATCATATAACTCACACAGGGAAATAACAAGAATGAAGTTGGATGCTTCTCTTTTAAGTATGCTTCTGTTATTCAGGTGAAAATAGCATCTTTCATGTGTTATATGAAGACTGATACCTTGTTTCTAAAGCAGCACAATTTCATAAACAGAGCATATAGATTATGAAAATAATGAGGACAGTGCCATTTATAAGGAAATATTCCTATGAATATTGTATCTTTGCTTTAAATTAACATGTAAAGCAATAGAGTTCATTTTAGATTTCTTGTATGTACATTGTTTTCTGTTCAGAAATGTATTTATTTTAAAAAAATCTTCAAATTTCAGAACAAAAAATTGCTTTTTTAATTCTTTGCCTTTAGCCACAAATCCACAGAGAAGAACTTATTTTTCATAATAAAGAAATAGTTCCATGTCTAAGTCAGTTTAAGGGCACTGAGTCAATTTTCCTTTCTAAAATGTCATGAGTGAATTGGTTTTTTAATTAAAGTACTTCAGAAAGAAGAAGGAGAGTAAATTCGTTTTCCCAAACCCTTTGCTAAAAGCAGTGTATCAGCATGCCATTGGGTAAGTATCAATCTTTTAGTTTTAGTTTGGAAGTAGGATATGGAACAATATAAAAACCTGCCAATAGCAAAACGATTCTGAGCAAAAACAAGGAATCAGGGAGCTTTATGCTACCTGACTTTAAAATCCAGAACAGAGCTGTTCTAAGGAAAATAAGAGGATTAGCATAACAACAGACACGCAGACCAAGTGAATTGTAAGTCAACAGAAAGCTTAGAAATAAAGATACATATCTACAGAAGCAGAGTTTCAAGAAAATGGCAGGAAATTCATATAGAACGGCAGTCCACTCAATAATTGCTGTTGAAAGAATTGGTTACCTACACACAGATGAATGAAACTAGACCCTTGTCTTTTACCATTTGTAAAATCAATGTGAAATGAGTTTAAAGCTTCAAGTATAACACTTGAGTTGAAACTACCAGAATAAAGAGGGGGATTACTTCAGCCTATTGGAACAGGCATTCAGGGTGGGGGCGGGAGGCAACACCTCATAGAGAAAAATAAAGAAGGTAAATAGGACTGCATAAAACTGAAATGCTTCGGTGTGCACAGGACAGACTCCGCGTAGTTCATAGCAATTCCCCGGAGCCCTGTAGCCCCTGTCTCCCCAGCCCTGGGATTACACGTGCATACCAGCTCACACAACTTTTTACATGGGCTTTGGTGACCTGAGTTTAATTCCTCACACTTTTATGACAACTATTTTTGCCAACTAAACCATCTCTTCTGCCTCCTAAAAAGTCATTCCTTAAAAGCAGATGTTAAATTGCCCAGTGGGTACACATAGACCAGTAACATAATCGTCAGGGAAGTGCAGAACCAGTACGATGACTTGGCATCGTAGGGTGAGCCTGTCAAAGAGATGGAACATGACAAGGGCTATCGATGACGTGCAGAGAGGGGAACCCTTAACACATTGTTAGTGAATATGGAAAATAATACAACCATTACAGAAAGTACTAAGCACGTCCCCCTCTGAAAAAGAGGAAAACTATCTTATGGACTAGCTGTTTTTATACCTAGGGGTATGGATCCACAAGTAATGAAGACGGTGTGTTGAGGAGACAGCTCCTCTCACATTTTTAATTACAATGCTCTTTGTAATTGTCAAAAAATGAAAATGACTTAACTGCCTTTTAACTGATGAATAGACAAAGCAAATGTGGTCCATACACATGATGGGAAACTATGGGTAGTCAAAGCAGAGGGGACTGGGGATCATTGTGTTAAGTGAAATAGTCTAGGCAGAGAAAGACAAATACTTGTAATCTCCCTCATGTGGAATCTAAAAATAGTATCTTATGGAAATTGAGAGTAGAATGGTGGTTACTGGAAGCTTGGCAGGTTAGTGGAGGTAAGGGCTGGGGGAAAGATGATTAACTGGCAGTTATATAGGGATAAGACATTCTAATGTGTCTTGGACATTAGGGTCAGAGGGAGCGAGTGAACACATGGCTGTGTTAAGTATGTCCTGTTGTCCTTGATGATCCCAAACTAAGAGTTTGATGTTGAAGGGGAGGAGAAGATAGACATTCAGCTTAAACAGAGACGATCTTGCCTCCCTCTGCCTCGTTTGTTCTAATAATATGCTGATGCACCCTCTGTAGAAGCTAGAAATCTGACCAATATGGATGGTAAGATCTTTGCTAAAAGTGATTATACAGATCCTTTTTAGAAAAACCTTCATAGATACATATGGAAATAATGTTTTCTATAAGTCTGAGCATCCTTTGACCCTGTCAAGTTGACACATAAAATTTTCCATTATTACCCTTTCCTCTGTGAAATACATACTATTACAAAAAGTTATATATTTACCTGTGCTTTTAAGGGTGAAATATTCTTTTTAAATGTTGTGGATATGGTTCTAAGACATATCTGTTACTTTTTTTTTTTTTTGAGACAGAGTTTCTCTGTGTAGCCTTGGCCGACTTAGATTGACTTTGTAGATCAGGCTGGCCTGGAACTCACAGCGATCCACCTGCCTCTATCTCCCAAGTGCTGGGATTAAAGGCATGCACCCCACGCAGGGCTTCTCTGTTACTTATTCATAAATGTTAGATGCATTGAACTACTTAATGTTTTAAGATAATGGTAGCTTATTGATTCCTTGAAATAGTGATACTGATGTAAAAAGGATCTTTTCCTGATAATCTACACATGGTTGTTTATTTTTAGGAACACTTTATTTCAATGTATATTGTCTTCCATCCTTAATGGAAGCCAGGATGGTTGTGTGCCTATTTTCATGTGCTTCCTGGTCTTAAAACCCACCTTCTGTATACTGTACTGTCTGGAAATAATTCCCAATTATAGTGACCTCAGTATAATTTCATGCTTTCCTTCATAAGGAATATTATAATCAGCATTATCATTTGATTACTTATTTTGTGCCACTTTTGATTGCATCATAATATTGGGTTGATTTTAGATTCCAATTGTTGTAATTATATTTTGACAATCTATGATATACCTAAACATTCTAAAACATTTCATTTGTCTGTTAGCATAAATTTTACTTCAATTATCCCTGATTGGTTTCTAATCATAGGAATAATATCTAATATTAATGATATTTCTAAAAGTAGAATATTATTGTTTTAATATTTTATATTATTTCTGTTAGGAAGCATTGATTCTTTGTTTAAAATTGAGGAAAATAGAATAGTAAGTGGTAGATGGTCCTCTTTGTTTATGCAACATATAAAATATATACTTACATAAATAAACATAATGATATGTATCACCTTCATGTTCACATTTACTCACAAAACTCTGATTTGCAAATTTTCAACTCATACCTGAATATCTTGATACTAGAGTAAATAGACATCAACTAAATATAAATATACATATTATTCCTTTCATATCTAATCAAAATGCCAGTAAAAATTTTAGTTTAAAACAATTCTAGTTTGAAAGCAAAGCTATGCACTTATTTTGATAAAAGTTTCTTCAGCAGGTATTTAATCTGCTGGTGATGATCTTGCCTTCAAATTATAGTAACAAATAAAAACAAAGGACTGACAAAGGTGGACCAACATCTTCAGATCAAACAAGAACCTTTTTGAACTATGTAGGCCTAATACAATGTTAGTTCATAACAGGTGGAAAAATCTTAGTGGATGATTGCCAGGTGGCACACTCCTTTAATCTCAACAGAGGCAGGTAGATCTCTGTGAGCTCAAAGCCAGAGTAGTCTATGGAGAGAGTTTCAGGATAGCCAGGCTACACAAAGAGAAACCTTGTCTCAAAAATATCTAGAGGAACTGGCAGAAAAAACCTGAACCATTTCTTTTTTGATCCGAGTGGAGACATGGTTTAAAAGAGTTCCTTTGAGAGATCCAACACAACACTTTGACTGGACTTTTTCCTTCCCTTTCCCTTTCTTTCTTTCTTTCTTTCTTTCTTTCTTTCTTTCTTTCTTTCTTAATTAATTCTTTCTTTCTCCCCCTCTCTCTGTGGTTGTTAGAGATCATTTAAGTGTTGTATAGTGAAATACATTCATCCTTGTGAACTTTTCATATACCTGGCATAAGCATGATTTTTTTGCTTTACAGATACAGATATATGCAGCAGTTATTGTCTCTGGGTTGAAAAAGAGCATAAATCAGGGCCAGAAACACAAAAGCACTGAGGATGGTAAACTTCACTCTCCAATTTTAGGAATGCTGGTTTATGCTGATGCGTCTTGTTAGTATGCTTGTAGAAAAAAAAAACACCCCAAGTCTTTGATGTCTTAAGTATCATTCATCACTCAAGGTAGTGATCCAGACAGTTGGAGTTTTAGCACCAGTTTTAGCTCCACGTTACAAAGGAAAAAGGCTCAACTTTGTCAGGCTTGATAGAGCGCATGTGTAATTCAGGTACTCAAGATATGGAAAAGGAAATTTGATATTAGCGTGGGCTACATTAAAAAAACACTATCTTTTTTTTTTTTTGACCTTTTAAAAAGAGTTTAAGAGGAAGGCCTGCATGACAGCATATGTCTGAACTACAGAAAGATAGACAACAGAGAGACAGATACAGATATATTTAGTAAGGTCAACAAAGCTAATAAAATACAGAAATCTGACTATCTTAAAACACACACACACACACACACAGAGACACAGACAAGGGAGGGGGCATAAAACCTCTCCTACCAAATCTTTAGTTCATTGTGGACAGCATCTGGCACTTTCTACACCTGTTTTTCTCATGAACAATTGCTTTCGAATTTTCTTAGTGGGCATCAAAGGATTAGGGACATTCTGGAGGTGGTTTTGAGGGTGGGGTGGGGTTGGGGGTGATGAGAATTTTGGCTCATTGCTATAGAACTTAACACTGAAGAAGTCCTATGTTTTGTGTTTGATCCCTAGTATCAAAAACAATTAATTTATATTCTTACTGGAGTAAATGGTACGAGCTTATATTGGGAAGCATCAAAGTTCCTGCCATTTCCTGGTAGCTCATTTATCAGAACAACTGCTCATTGTTTCTGATAACTTCCAAGTTGGAGGCCTAATTCCATTTTCCTATGTATGAGAGTGAAACACAAGCTTTCAGAGACCTCGTGGGAGAAGGAACAAGATACCATTTCTGCTAGGTCTGTAGAGCAAACAGGCAATATTTAAGACTCTATGCAACACTAAGGGACTGTCCATACATTATCTGACCTATAATATACTTCATTTTGATTTTCAATGTTTAACACATTGATCTAGCTATAAAATGTACTTCCTACTTGATTAGAACATATAATGTTATATGCATGTAACCCTTTGCTATAACTATTATTTAAATGCAATTAAAATAAATCATTACTTGATTTATTCTCATGGTAATTTAATTTCATAGCTAGATGAGTTGCAATTGATTTTGTTCATATCTAGAATCAATTTTAATACCAGGGAATTCTTGTTTGGGCAATATTTTTAAGCGTGTCGAATGTGACCTTTTCACTGTTAGCTTTAGAAATTTATTGTGGCTTGTCCTCATCTTTTTTTTAAAAGCAATAAGTCTTGAAGTTTATTATTGTTTGGACTCATCTGAAGTCTGTAAAAGTTTGTACATTTATATTATTAAAGAAAAAGAAGTTCACAATGATAGTGGATTTATTACCATTTTTCAACCGATCAGATATGCACAGTCAACACTGAAGGTAGACAAACTAAAGTAAATTAGAACCCTATTTGCAACCTAGAGACACAGTGTAACATAATAGGCTGTGACTTTCAATCTTATAGTTTATGATAATTACATGCTTTGTATTTGGCAGGACTTTGACACACCTAATGAAAAACCTCTGTGATGGCACTGTTGTTCATATGGGACTTTTAGGGTTCCTGTGCTACAGTTATAGTTGGAAAAGGAAAATTGAACTAATGAAGTTAGACACTGTATTGTCTGCAAATTGAATCCCTAATCTCTTTTCCATTTTGTTTGTATGTTCTTGTGACTATATTCTGAACTATAACATGTTAAGTGTCTAATTTGTGGCTCAATTGATTTGTATTTCTACTATAGGTATCCAATATCTGTTGTGATACTTAAAAGTAGCAACAACCTGAAATATCTTTGACTTTGAATAAGATGTGGATGGAAAAAATATATGGTTTGTCTTGGTCCTCGGATGGCTTTTGTGAGCTGTTACCTACCTTCCTTGGACTGTTCTGTGAAGAATTAATTAAAATTTAATTTCTATATTCTTCAATAAATGTTTTTCTGTTTCTTGGTTATAACATCGCAGACTTCAGTTAACTAATACAATTACTCAGGAATTCTTTTGGGGTGGTTACAGTTAAAGAGTCCATATAGTTGTGGAAAAGGAACTTTTGAGAATTAGGACTTCAGATAATAATGTGTGTAGAAGGACAGCTACAGTCTGAGAGTGTTAGGTGGAGCATGAAGGGAGAGTAAAACAGAGCTGCTGTGGTTTGGAAGTCTAGCATTCTTTCTCTAATGGCAGCCTTGCTGTGTCACTCACCCAAGCATTTCACATGACTACCTTACCTACTGATGTCTTTCTGCATATATTTTATAATAAGCAGGTATTATTATTTTTATGAATTTTCTCTTCTAAAAATATTTTTAATAATGGGTGAGGAAAACTGTACTGCAAAGACTCACATTACCCCAACTCTGTTTCCAGTATCCCTATGGGCTTTGCAGTTAGCTAAGTTTCTGGTCCTGGAATCTTGCCTCTGTCTACTTAACCTTTAAATATGAATTCGTCCTTTATATACTTTTAATCTTTCTCTTAATATTGAGTTTGAACAGAGGGTCTCGTGGCTGACTAGGCTAGCAATCCAATTTTGAATTATACCTGTAGCACAAGGTACTGTACTTAAGAAATGATGTTAAGACTCCATATTTTTATTCTGCAAATGAAGTTTAAAAGAGATGGTGAATAAAGAGTTAATCACAGAATTCAGAAATGCAAGCCAGTCAAAATGACTTGGACATGACCAAATATAAGTGAATCATATAATGCTAAAAACTAGGTACCCACAAAATAGAATTTTTCACTTTAAAACCTGTACATGTATCCACACAGGATTTGGCTTTACTTGTATTTTCATTTCCTCTGTCTCCTGTCAATTACAGTTGGTCACCACAATTCTTCTTCTATCTTGAATATAATACTCTTCTTCCATTTGTCTGGCAATATAACATGCTCTTTATTGAATGATAGTAGCATCTTTTATACCAGTCATTTGCATTTTTAATCATTCTCCCCCCCACAATCAGTTATTCATAAAGTACTTAGAATTTTTTGCTAAGAAAATAAGTTTGTTTTTTTTTTTAAGATGAAAACATCTATTTCTAAAAGATAAACTTGAGAAAGGAAGAGTGTAGCCAGACTCTTTGGCTATTTACTACAGTCTTCCATGTAACACCTTCTCCACCCTTCCAATCCCCCAACGCTAGGTAGGAGAGAAAGAAGGACAGAGAGGAAACGCGACATCATTATCTTTAGACTGCTTCCTGCTCATTAGAGGCATTGAGTTCCCTGGGAAAAGTTTGATCTTCGCTGTCACGATATTCAATTTCCTCTTCTTGTTTCTTTGTACACAACTACTTGACAAACCACCACAAACTGCAGCCACAGCAACCAGCAATAGCAACCAGCAACCACCTCAGCAGCAGCAGCAGCAGCAGCCACTTCTCTTAGGGCTCTCACATTTATATACCCTCTCAAGAGTTCCCCAGTATTTCAAATGTCATACACTTGCAAAAACTATCTGCAGCTAGCAAAATAAGGCTAATCATGAGGCAAATCATAGCTAGCTGCTGTGGACAATATAAAGCAACCCTATATCCCATGCCTGAGATTAAAAGAAAAACATATTTCCATAACAGTTCTGTGTTTTTAAAGAAACCAAAAATTCTCACTACAGCAGAGTACAAAATTCCATATATAATTCCATTATTGCCTACAGATAGTTGTTTTTTTGTGCATGCAAGTGTTATTTGCCATTGTTCCTAGGGAGATATGAACAGCTACAAACTCCATATAGAAAACCAATGTTCTAACTCAGGATACTACCAAATTCCACATTGAGGAATTGATGAGTTGTATTGGGGTTACTTACAAGAATACAGATGAGGGGTTACTTACATGAACAGGAAAGACCCAAAGACAGCTGCATCACCAAAGGCACACCCCACCATGGATAACAAAAGCTGTAAGTCCAGAGCTCAGGGTACCACTTTTCGGAAGCACAGCAGGATGCAGACTATTTCTTCCAGGCAGCTTTGTGTTGGTCTGAGCCTCTTATAGTTGGGTTTACCAGAAAGTGCCCCTCTGTGCACCTTCCAGTTCACACAAGCCTGGGGGAAGGAAGGGCTTAGAAAATCTAGGAAATTTCAGGAACTTCCTGAAGCAATTGCGTTGATTACATGTGAGTTTTAATGAGCTTTCTTGTAGGATGGAATCTTACTAGTCTTTATAACAGTCCTTTTCTTAATAAACTTTCCTCCAAAATAAAATGTTTTATCTCAGGGATATTTGTAAAGAGCAGTATATAGTCATCCAGGAATGTATCTACTCAGGTGAAGGCACAGTATATATTTTGGATATTCAACACCTGGATAAAAATGACAATAGATGTTATTAATTGCTTAGATTTGTGGTTTTACATCTAATATGTTTGATAAAATTAAGAACTTTTAAATCGCTGCCTCTTACAAAGAGGCCAATTTTTTGTGAGCATATCTACAAAAATAAATATTTCAGGATCTATTTAATTATATTCCTTACATATAGAATGTAATTTCCAGGCATGGAGAGTTTCTCTGTGGAGATTGTTGCAGTCTCCCAAGGCCTTTATTTTATCCAAACATAAACCATAGATTGTAGTTGGCATTCTTGGTCCTTTGTCTTAGGGAGTTATTGTATAGCTGTGTGTGTGTGTGTGTGTGTGTGTGTGTGTGTGTGTGTGTGTGTGTGT
>OU015750.1:54133939-54149498 GCA_907169655.1 Acomys percivali
AGAGAGAGGATTGATGAGCTCAGGTTGTGACCATAAAAAGGATAAAAGGTAGAAACTCACAATGAATGCTATTCAGCTTGCTTTTGTTGATGGTATTTTATTGCTTGACTCTTGATACATTTTGTTTTTAACAAGTAGAAAGACATTCAGTTTCAGAGCAAAAACATATGATGCAGTAGATGAGGATATTTTTATCTTCTCATTATATATCTTCTCATTAGAACAATAGAGTAATACCTGTCTGTTCTACAGAGGAAAGTTTCTTTTAAAAAATACAATGTTAATTGTGTGTAGCAAAATAAATTTGTTCCCTTACTCTGGCAGGCATTAAGCTACTTTTCACAATTCTATGCGTAAGTTTGACTAATTACCCAATGCTTTTAAAACTGTCTTTGAATTATAGAGACCTTTGCCTCAGATTTTTTTCTTTACCTGTCCACTGCTGCCTGCTAATATTAATTAGATTGTAGCCACTAAATTAACATGCAGCAAAGGAAAATAAATTAAAATGTGTTCATAAGAGCTGGAAATGACATGGCCTTGTTACATATTTCATGTTTTTTAGTTCAGCCACTAACCTAAAATATTCCTCTCAGGAAAGTGGCTATATAGTAGGGGAAGGCTTTTACTCAAAAATTGTAATGATTTAATGATTTCAGTAAATCATCATTAATCTTAGTAATGAAATTTCTGCACTCTAAATGGTAATCACAATTTTTGCTCCAAAATGTTTTCATAATTTGCCTGTGTCTAGTCTTCTGCTCATTGTTTTTAATGCAACAAACTAGAGTGTACCATTTGCGCAAACTTTAACAAGAGTCCCTTTAACAAGAGTCTGGCTACTGTTGCCCATTCTGTCTTAACAGAGTAGATATACCCTATGGAACTTGTTTGTTTGTATGTTGCCTGTTAGTGTTTTACTAATGCTAGATTTGACAGTGTTCCTAAAGTCTGTAAATTCTAATCAGAAACTATTTGTCAAGAAGAAGTTTAAATCTTATTTTCTACATGGGATTTACAATGAATGTTCTTTCTGCTATTTTTGTTAATAGTATTAATTTATATTTTATTTTTATTTGTTTATTAGAATTTCCCATTAAAAATGGACACAATTATGTTAATGAATTTTTAGTTTTCAGTTTATTTTATTTTATTGTTTGTTTGTTTATTTATTTATTTATTTATTTTGGTTTTTTAAGACAAGGTTTCCCTGTGTAGCCTTGGCTGTCCTAGACTCACTTTGTAGACCAGGCTGGCCTCAAACTCATAGCAATCCAACTGCCTGTGTCCCAAGTGCTGGGATTACAGGCGTGCACCACCATGCCTGGCTAGTTTCAAATTTAAACTATCTGAAAAATCTTCTTTGTTGTATCATATGATTACAGTGTATTCTGTGAAGAAGGGCTAGGATGTCTTCTGGTGTGGTTGGTGAATATCATTAATGCTGCAAAACTCATAACCAAAAATTCTCTTTTTAATTACATATTTTAGAAATTATTTTAAAATTAATATGTTATATATAAGGATCATTAAAGTTCCTACCAGGGGCCTCTCTAAATGTTTCATACACATTACTCCTTTATTTAAAATAATTGAAATCTGAAAGTTGAACTGCACAGATTTTCATAATTCCACCTACACCTATTTGTTATTAACCTTTCATGTTTCATCTTTTGATGAAATGATGAATACGATAATTTTTCAGAACTAAGAATGCCTGGCAAGCTTTTCATCTTAAGTATAAAGGTAAAATAAATAAATAAATAAAATAAAACAAATGAAGAAACAAACCAATAAGAGACTTAAAAACCACTTTGTCTTAACCAGGTCCCAGAAAGAAAATATTTCCTTTTCAAGCCTTGGTTGACCATGCCATGAGGGCCTCTCAGACCCCTTCCATATAGTCCTTGACATGAAAGCTGTCATTTAGAGCAGCATGGACCATGGTTGGCAATGTGTATGGTTGGAATTGTTGTATCCCTTGTACATTGATGAAATGCTGTGACCTAGGAAGGCCTGATAGAGTCTTTCACCTGGCTGGGGGTTACCTGGCAGACAGATTCCCCTCTAAGTTGACCTGGAGAGCCAGCTTGTAAGTCAAGCTGCAGTGGATGACTATTTTACTGATAACAGATCATTCTCTGTGCGGGGCCGAGCTTTAAGAGGGTCTGGGAGCTGCCACACATTGAAGAGATTGAAGAGGGAGTGTGTTGTAGTTACCACTTGGTTTAATGCTGGCTACAGGGCTGCTGGCTGATTATGGCCTTTATTATGGTGAAATAAGATCTTTTCTAGTCCTGCGAGCTTCTGTGCTTTCATGAAAAGGGTCTCTAAAATATTTTTTGCACACACGCTGAGAAAATCATGTGATTTCTGTCCTTGAGCCCATTTACATGATGCCTTTGTATTTATTGATCTGCAAACACGTAACCATCCTGAACAAAAAGAGGAATTGCCGAGGGTATCACCATACTGACTTTAAGTTACGCCGCAGAAGCCTTAGCAACTGAAACAGCAAGACCGTTGCACAGAGCAGATGTGAAGATCAATGGAATGAAGATATATATATATATATATATATATATATATATATATATATATATAATGTTACAGCTACTTAATTTTTGAAATAGTTGCCAAAAGTCAGTCTTTTCAAAAACTGGTGTTGGAAAATGTTTTTGACTCTGTTGGGAAAAAAATCAATTGCAGGTGGATCAAGTACTTTAATAAAAGTTCCAAAACTTTGAAACTTTTAAAGGAAAAATACTTCAAGATGTAGGCATAGGCAGTGACTTTCTATATAGGGCTCTAGTCACTCATGAAATAATGCCCATAATTAGTTACATTGCATTTTATGAAATTCGCACAGCAAAGGATACAAAGAGGTAAAAAGAGGTTACAGAAGAGCAGAAAATCTTTGCTATGTATACACTCGAGAGAGGATTAATATTTGGAATATACGAAGCACTAAAAATGTCTAGTTTGTAATCAAACAAATGAATTGATAAAAAAGGCTAATGAAATGAACAGTTTTCCAAAGGTGAAGTAGATGGAAAAAATTCAGCTTCACTTAGGCATCAAAGAAATTAAAATTAAAGTTATAATAGTTCAGTCAAAATATACTAATCATTAGGAAAAAAAATCACATAAAACCAAATGCTGGTGAGGATAAAGGGAAATAAGAGTACTTATGTACTGTTGGTGAGAATGCAAGCTAGCAGTTTATTAGAAAATAATACAGGAATTTAGGAGGACAGTGTATTGGAAGAGTATAGGGATAAATTGGACAGTGATATGACATCTGTAGATGATTATATATCATTGTATAAATGCATGAACTTCTGACTATTCAGCTACCAAAATAAGGAAATCTTGAAAATTGTAGGCGAATTGATGGAACAAGGAAAGATTATCCTGAGATCAGTAACCCAGACCCAGAAAGACATGCACAGTATAGATGTCCTTTGAGAGACTCCACCAAGCTGGGGATCTGGATAGATACTAGGACTCGCAGCCAGACTCTGGGCAAAGCACTCCAAGTTGTATGGAAGAGTTGGGGGGATAGAAGGGGAGCATTGTCAGGAGCTCCACAAGGAGACTAGCAATGCTGGTGGATCTGGACCCAGGGGGACCAGCACAAACTGATGCACTAACCAAGGACATGGGAAGCAGAGAACCTAGACCCCTGTTCAGATGGAGCTGATAGACATCTCATTCTCCACATGGGGAAGGGGATGGGGAGAGTGGGGAGCAGTGAGGGTGAGGGGAGACTGCTTGTGACATGAACTGTGGTGCCTGGGATTTGATCACTGACACTTGGCAGAGAGGCCCTGTGGGAACACAGAGGAAGGTGAAGCAGGCTATCCAGATGAGACCTGATAGGCTGTGGTCAGATTGTCAGAGGTCTGGGGGAGGGGAATAAGGTGGAAGAGAGAAGGAGGGTAGGAACAGGAAGATAAGAGTGACAGGATTAAAAGCAGGATGCAATGTGAATAAATTATAATAAAATGAAATAAAGAAATTCTGACAAAAATTATAACTAAACAGTCAGAAAGTACTATATCTGAGTGGCAGAAGGTCAGAAACTACAGATCTGGTGAGTAACCTCGCAGTTGACTCCAAAAGACCTATGTCAGTGTTTCCCTTATGGGAGAGGACATCTGGGAGTTGGAGAGACACAGTTCCAGGCTCCTGTGTCCTTCTGGGTCCAAGAGTTGCAAATGTTTGGGAATCACAGGGCCCACCCAGCACTTCCACTTACTTGAGACTTACTTGAGTGTGTGTCTGCGGCCCTTGGGGTGCTCCAATCCAGCAACCAGATGTCAGATTGCTCCTGCTTCCCCCATGAGAAACACCTGGATTCTTGGATACCAGAGGCATCACCCCAACCTCCAACCCACAGTTCCCAAGTCTCCAGGGGAGACCAACTGGACAGTAGGAGGATCCAGAGTTCTGGGTCCAAGATGGAGAAGCCCAGCCAAATATGAGTGCTGGAAACACAGCAGCTACTGGCTAGAAACTCACTACATGACTGACTTTAAAATGTGCCTAACTAAATAACCCAATTCAAAAATGGGGTACAGAGTTAAGCAGAGAATTCTCAACAGAGGAATATTGAAAGGCTGAGAAAAACTTAAAGAAATGCTCACTGTCCTTAGTCATCTGGGAATTGAAAGGGGAACACTCCTCCATTGCTGATGGGACTGAAAACTTATACAACCGCTTTGGAAGCCAATCTTGTGCTTTCACAGAAAATGGGGAACTGTGCTGCCTCAAGACCCATATACCACTTCTAGGCATATACCTGAAAGATGCTCCACCATTCAACAAGGCTTGTTCAACTATGTTCATAGCAGTGTTATTAGTAATAGTTAGAAGCTGGAAACAACTAGATGTCCCTCAACTGAAGAATGGATAATGAAACTGTGGTCCATTTACACAATGGACTACTACTCAACCACTAAAAACAAGGACCTTTTGAAATTTGCAGGCAAATGGATGGAACTAGAAAACATCATGTTGAGTGATGTACCCCAGGCTCAGAAAGACATGTAGGGTACATACTGTCTTATAAGTGGATATTAGCCCAACATAGATGTCCTCTGAGAGACTCCACCCAGGGGATAGTGGGACAGATGCTGGGACTCATTGGTGGACTCTGTGTGAGAGTGGTGTGGAAGAATGGGGAGATGGAAGGACCCAGAGGGTTCAGGAAGCCCACAAGGAGACCATCAAGGCTCGTGGATCTAGAACCCAAGCCAGCATACACAAACTCTTCCACCAACCAAGAAGAATGCATGCAGTAAACCTAGACCCCATGTTCAGATATAGCCAATGGACAGCTCATTCTACACGGTTGTGGGGAGAGCAGGAACTGCCTCTGATGTGAAAACTGGTGTCTCCAAATTGATCAGTTCTTCTTGGTGGAGAGGCCTGGTGGGTGCACAGAGGAAGGGGAAGCAGGCTATCCAGATGAAACCTGGTAGGCTGTGAACATATGGTGGGGGAGGAGGTCTCCTTCTGTCAGAGGTCTAGCGGAGGGGAATAGGGCAGAAGAGGGAGGGAATAGGAAGATACAAGTGAGGGGCTAACAATCAGGGTGTAATCTGAATAAATTATAATAAATTAAAAATTAAAAAGAACAAACAAAAAAAAATACATGCCCATTTAGTTCCTTTGAACTTTCCCCACCATTCTGAAGAGGACTGTAGATTCCAGAGGCCTGCAGCTCCAGCCTTCTGTTCAGATCTACTAGCTGTCTTGAGGAGACCAGCAGAACCTCACTGGATCTCAAAAGCCTGGGAAACCCAGGAGGTTCTGGGAACAGCCAATGCCACTGAAAACCAGATGGCTAAAGGGCAGCATAGGAGCACAATCAACAAAAACTAGGGCAACTTGGCTTCACCAGGAAGCCCCAACTAACACTGGATATTCCAAAGCCACAGAAACACAGGAAAATTACCTTCTATCTATGCTTATGAAGATGTTTGTGGCATTTGAAGAGGAAACGAATAAATCACTTAAATTAATACAGGAAAATGCAATTAAACAGAGGCCATCAAAGGCAGACAGGAAAATACAATCAAACATGTGAAGGAAATGAATAAAACAGTTCAAGACCAGAAATGGAAATAGAATCAATAAAGAAAACACACATTGAGGAACTCTTGGAGATAGAAAAGTTAGAGAGGAGAATAGGAATCACGGAATACAAGGGATGGAGGACAGACTCTTAGGCATGGAAGGTGTAACTGAAGAAATCGATACATCTGTCAAAGAAAATATTAAATTAAAAATTCCTGACACAAAACATTCAAGAAATTAAGGACACCATGAAAAGACAAAAGCTGAGAATAATAGGAATAGAAGGAAAAGAAGACTCCAGGCTCCAAGGATCAGAAAATATTTTAAAGAAAATTTCTCAACTTAAAGAAAATGATGCATTTAAACATACAAGAGTCTTACAGAACACCAAATAGACATGATCAGAAAAGAAATTCCTCCTGCTAAATCCATAGAACAAAGAAAAAATATGAAAAGCAGCAACAGAGAAAGGCCAAGTAACTTATAAAAGCAGATCTATCAGAATCACACCTAAACTCTTAGCAGAGACTATGAAAGTCCCAAGGGCCTGGGCAGAAGTCATGCAGACACTCAGAGACCACAGATGACAACCCAAACTATACTCAGCAAAGCTTTCAATTACCATAGAGGGTGAAAAGATGATATTCCATGCCAGAACAAAGTATATACAATAAATATTTGCCAACACAGCACTACAGAAGGTACAAGAGCAAAAATTCCAACCCAATGAGGTCAGCTACAGCAATGAAAACATAGGATATAGATAATTTCAAAATCTATACAGAAAAATCAAAAGAAGACAAGCATACAAACACACTATCATTAACAACACCACAATAAGATGAACTAACAATCATTCATCACTAATATCTTTCAGCATCAATGGTCTCAGTTCTCCAATTAAAAGGCACAGGCTTGCCGAACAGATGTGTAAACAGGATCCAATATTCTGCTGCATATAAGAAATATGCCTTAGCAACAAAGATAGTCATTACCTCAGAGTAAAAGGATGGAAAAATATTTTCTAAGAAACGGACCCAAGAAGCAAGCTGGAGTAGCCATACTAACATCTAATAAAATAGGCTTTCAACCAAAATTAATAAAAAGAGATGCGGAAGGATAGTTTATTCTTATCAAAGGAAAATCCACCAAGGAGACATCTCAGTCCTCAACATCTGTGTCTCAAATATAAGGGTACACAGATTTGTAAAACAAACATTATTAAATATTAAATCACCCATCGATCACCACACATTCATAGTGGGAGACTTCAACACCCAACTCTCGCCAATAGAGAGTTCATCAAAACAGAAACTAAACAGAAATAATGGAATTAACAGAAGTCATGAATCAAATAGATGTCTACAGAACTTTTCACAAAACCCAAAATAATATACTTTCCTCTCAGTGACACAAAGAACCTTCTCCAAAATAGACCATATAGTCGGTCACAAAGCAAACCTCAACCTATACAATAAAACTGAATTAACACATGTTTTTTATCAGGCTACCATGGATTAAAGCTACCACAGAACAACAACAGAAATAATAAAAAAGCTTACACATTCATGGAAACTGAACAACCCCCTGCTAAGTGACCACAGGGACAGGGAAAAAAATAAGGAAAGAAATTAAAGACTTCCTAAAATTCAATGAAAATGAAGGCACAACATACTCAAACTTATGGGACACCAAGAAATCAGTGCTAAGAGGAAAATCCACAGCACTAGGTGCCTTCATAAAGAAATTGGAGAGATCACAAACTAGCAACTTAACAGCTCACCTGAAAGATTTAGAAAAAAAGTAGCAAACACACCCAAGAGGATGAGAAGGCTCAGGGCTAAAATCAATCAATTAGCAACAAAGAGAACAATACAAAGAACCAGCAGAACCAAGAGCTGGTTCTTTCATAAAATCAACAAGATAGACAAACCCTTAGGCAAACCAACTAAAAGGCAGGGAGACAGTACCCAAATTAACAAGAAATGACAAGAACAGAAATAGAAAGGGGAACATAACAACAGACATTGAGGAAATCCAAAGACTCACTGGGTCTTACTTCAAAAGCCTATATTTTACAAAACTGGAAAATCTAAAGGAAATGGACAACTTTCTTGATAGATTTTTATCTACCAAAGTTAAACCAAGATCAGAAAAACAATTTGAACAGTTCTATAAACCCTAGGGAAATTGAAGCAGTCATCAAAAGTCTTCCAAGCAAAAAAAAAAAAAAAAAAAAAAAAACAAGCCCAGGGCTAGATGATTTTAGCATAGAATTCTACCAGAATTTCAAAGAAGAGCTAATACTAATACTGTTCAAACTATTACACAAAATAGAAATGGAAAGAATATTTCCAAACTAATTCTATGAGGCCACAGTCACCCTGATACCTAAACCACACAAAGACTCAACAAAGAGAATTTCAGACCAATTTCATTCATGAACATTGATGTAAGAACACTAAATATAATACAAAACTAATCCAAGAACATATCAAATATATCATCCACCATGATCAAGTAGGCTTCATCCCAGGGATGCAGGGATGGTTCAACATAAGAAAATTCATCAGTGTAATCCACCACACAAGCAATCTAAAAGAAACAAAATCACCTGATCATCTCATTAGACGAATAAAAAACCTTTGATAAAAATCCAACACCCATTCATGATAAAAGTCTTGGAAAGATTAGGGATATAAGGCCCATACCTGAACATAATAAAGGCTATTTACAGCAAGCCTATAGCAAACATCAAATTAAATGGAGAGAAACTCAAACCAATCCCACCAAAGACAGGGACAAGACAAAGCTTCCCACTCTCTTAATATTTCTTCAATATAGTACTAGAAATTTTGGCCAGAACAGTAAGACAACTAAAGGAGATCAAAAGGATACAAACCAGAAAGGATGTAGTTGAACTGTAGCTATTTGCAGCTGACATGATAGTGTACTAAGTGACCCCAAATGCAGGAGAACAACTGCAGCTGATAAACACCTTCAGCAACGAGGCTGGACACAAGATTAAGTTTAAAAAATTCAGTAGCCCTCCTGTATACAAATGACAAATGGGCTGAGAAAGAAATTAAAAAACAAACTTTTCACAATAACTACTAATGATATAAAGTATCTTGGTGTAACTCTAACCAAGCAAGTCAAAGACCCGTATGACAAGAACTTCAAGTCTCTGAAGAAAGATATTGAAGATATCAGGAGATAGAATGATCTCCCATGCTCATGCACTAATAGTCTACAGATTGGGAAAAGATCTTCACCCATCTGACATCTGATAAGGGGCTAATATCCAAAATATATAAAGAACTTGAAAAAAAATCAAACACCAATAAACAAAAATAACCCAATTTAAAAATGGGGCACAGAGCAAAGCAGAGAATTCTCAACAGAGGAATATCGAAAGGCCAAGAAACATTTAAAGAAATGCTCATTGTCCTTAGTCATTAGGGAAATGTAAACTAAAACTACTCAGAGATTCCATCTTATGCCTTTCAGAACGGCTAAGATCAAAATTTAAGTGACAGCATATGCTGGTGAGTATGTGGAGAAAGGAGAACACTCTTCCATTGCTGGTGGAAGTGCAAACTTGTACAGCCACTTTGGAAGTCAACCTGGTGCTTTCTCAGAAAATTGGGAATATCTCTACTGCAAGACACAGCTATACCACTCCTGGGAATATACCCAAAAGATGCTCCACCATACAACAAAGACATTTGCTCAACTATGTTCAGAGCAGCTTCATTCATTATAGCCAGAATCTGTAAACAAATTCGACATCCTTTAACTGAAGAATGGATAAAGAAACTGTGGTACATTTACGAATGGAAAACTACTCGGCTATTTTAAAAAATTATGAAATTTGCAGGCAAATAGATGGAAGTAGAAAACATCATCTTTAGTGAGGTAACCCAGACCCAGAAAGACGTACATGGTATATACTCACTTATAAGTGCATTTTTGCTATATTGTACAGGATATACAACACAATACAGTACAGGATGTAATTAATATATTATAATGCACAGGCCCAAAGAAGGTAAGTAACAAGGATGAGCCGATGGATGATGCTTATATCTCACTCAGAAGGGGAAACAGAATAGACAGAGGTAGTGCTTGAAGAGAGGGAACAAGGTTGAAGAGGTAGCATAGAGAGATAGGTGGGGATATCAGACCTGGGGAGAGAGGGGGCAGGAAGACAAAGGATGGGAGTCCTAAGTCAGGGTAGGTGCCTGGGAGGTTATGAGGGAGACTCTAGCAGTAACTCCTAGTGCCAGGGGCAACAGAGACTGAAGAAGACTTAACCTAACTAATCAAGACACTCCTAGTAGAGAGAGGAGCACACCAACCCATGCATAGAAACTTTGACCCAAAAGTTATCCTGCCTACAACATGTGCAGGGATAAAGGTAGAACAGAAAGAGCAGAGATTGAGGGAATGTCCAACCAATGCTGGTCCAATCGAATGCCCACCAACGGGAGAGAGCAAACCCCTGATATTATTAATGGTACTCTGCTATGCTTGTGGACAGAAACCTAGCAGAGTTGTCTGAGAGTCTATTACCCAGTAGTGTCTTGGAACCGATGCTGGGACTCAAACAAACATTGGGCAATGTGTATGGGGTCTTGTGAAAAGGTGTGGGGATGGAGAAAAGAACCTGGAGGAGACAGGATCTTCACAAGATGACCAACAGAGCCAGCTAACCAGGGCCCAGAGGGCCTTGCTGAGACTGAAGCACAAAGGACCGTGCACGGATTGGACCTGGGCTCCCTACAGATGTAGACAATGGGCAGCACAGGCTTCACTTAGGTTCTCTAGTAAGAGAATCTGGGCCTGTCCCTGACAGGGACTCGGTTCCCAGCTTTTTGATCACTTCCTTCTGGCAGGACTGCTTTGCCAGGCATCAGGGGATGAGGATGTGCTCAGTACTGATGCTCTTTGATGGGGTTGGGTGGATGGGAAGGGATGCTCTCCCTTTCTGAGGAATAGGGGACGGGGTGTGGGAGAGGGAGAGAGGGACTGGGAGGAGAGGAGTGATGGGGCTATGACCAGGATGAAAAGTGAATAAACAAATAATGAAAAAAAAAAGCCCAAGCAAAGGCAAAAAAAAAATTATAACTAAAAATTTTAAAAATAAAATAAAAAAGAATGTGAACTATTCCAGTAACTGAATGTCCATAGAAGTTCCTCAAAATATTAAAAATAGGTTAACCTGGTGACCCAACTGTGTTTCAAATGTATATTTATTCAAAAAATTCCAAGTGAACAGATCACAGGTATACTTCTCATCATTTATAATAGCTCAGTTATGGAACCAGCTTATATGACTTAGGGCTTCCATCGCTGTCATAAAACACCATGAGTAAAAGCATCTTGGGGAACAAGGGATGTATTTGGCTTATACATCCACATCACTGCCCATCATTGAAGGATGTTAGGACGGTAACTCAATGCAGGACCCTGGAGGAGGGAACTGAAACAGGGCTATGGAGCAATGATGCTAACTGGCTTGCTCCCTGTGCTTTGCTTTCTTTTACAATCCAGGACCACCTGCCCATGGGTGATACCATCCACAATGGGCAATGGGCTCTGCTCACCCACATCAATCATTAAGAATGACAATACCTCAGAGAATTGATTAATAATACCTCATTAATCAAGATAAAACCAGCCAATTTTATGGAGGGATTTTTTTTTTTTATTTAGATTCTGTCTTCCCAGATACATGTAGATTTGTGCCAAGTTGATTAAAACTAACCAACACATCATTAGAGACATGGACAAATAAAATGCAGTTTATAAAGAAATGTATTTCAGCCATAAAGAAATAGATATATTGTTTCAGGAATATCTACACAGCAAGTCAATCATATGAAGCAAATTAAGTCAGGTAAATGCAGAATGATTGATTTTACTTATGGTCCTTGTATCTTATGCAGATCTACGTGAAATCATTTTACAGCATGGAAATGAATATTAAGCTATATACAGGAACAAAGAAGACTATCAAAAGGAGGGTAGCAGAAAAGGTGAGTCAGAGAACAAGGTGGAAACACTGTAATTGTATGAAAATGTTCTTATGTAACTCAGTGCCATTTACAGTAAATATCCATCAGTGGGAAAATAAATATACAGATTAAACACAGATACTTTGGAAATAACATTTATTCTACTGACTCAATCCTAATCTGGGAGCTAACTGCTTCCTTCTGCTAACCAAGGCCTAGTCCTGGAAGCTTCTAGCCTCTGTACAGTCTAATCTAGGCCTAGAATGTTTTACCCTCTGAGACTTACTGCTTAATAAGCTTACACTTACTTGTGGGTTTTTTTTGAAAGGGCTTTTGTTTTGTTTTTGGTGTTTTGAGCTCTAGGCTGGCTGGTTCAATTTAGCTGTTCTGCCTCAAACTCTTCTCCCAGCTGATTTATTTAATCTGGCTTCTCTTTTGGCCCAGAATTGCTCTGTTTGGCTTCAAACTAACTCAGCAGTCTGCTATAATCTTCTGGCTTCTTCTTGTTTTCTGGCTCATTCATCTTCACCTGAGTCCTCTCTCTCTGTAATCCATCTCTTTATTGCTACCCTGGTAAAACTGACTCTTCTCTCTGAAAAACTGACTAAGTAGCAACCCTTTCTACTCCTTTCTCATGAGAGTTGGGCATATCCTATTCTGCCAAATCTTCTCTGATTCATCACCTTTCTGCCACTCAAATAGACATCACTTTCTAATATGGGTGCTTCCTTCTATGAACTGTTTTATCCCTCCTCTGGGATTAAAGGCATGCATCACCATGCCTGGATCTAAGATTTCTTTACCTGATACTTGCTCTATACCAAGGCTGGCCTTGAACTCACATCTTTTTGCCTCTGTTTCCTGGATTAAAGATACATTTATATTCCAGCCAGATCACAAAGACCTAGAAGGTCTTTGGATATGATCTCTTGCCAGAACAGTCATGTTCTGAATTAATATTCCTCTACGATACTTCTCTTTCCAGTTAATCTCCTATTGTGTGTATCTGGCTTAATCATTCATAGTACTTGCACCCTGATATAATTAGCAATAAACTATGGTGGTTTCCCTCATTTTCTGCACCCTAAGGATATATCCGAGTCAAGCCCATCTTACTCATCACTGGAACTATGACTCACGCTATGTTCTTAATAAACCTTTTGTTAGCGAATAGATTTTCTTTTCTTTTTTTTTTTTTTTTTTTGAATAGATTTTCAAAGAAATTTCTTCACGTAGTTATCAGAATTGTCCTGACTTGACATTTAACATGTAAGCTTCCTGACCTGATGCTGGCACTTTCTCTTCAATGGAGAAGCTTTGGGGATTAGCACCTTTTTGTTTACAGGCATTTCTTTAGAATAGAGATAATTCCCCTAGTGATCATTTAGCTGTTTCACAAATGCTTTGGATATTTACTTACTTGAGCAAGCAGCCCCTTTACACATCACTCATGGCTTTAGAAAAATATAGTAGCTGTAAGTTAGTAAGTGGGACTTACATTATGTCCATTCTTGTGTTCAAAAATATTTATATTTTCCAGAACATGTATCAATTCACTAAACTGAATTTTAAAAAATATACTCAATTTATTTCCTTGTATAAAGGGTTATTGAGTCATAAAAATGATAAGTTAGAGCATGACTTGATCAACAAAGCTTACATATACATTCTGAGTATTGTTTGTACGATTTTTATGATTTTTTTGAGTTTCATATATTTTGATTATTGTCACTCTCCCTCAGCTCTTCTTAGAACCATTCCACCTTCCCTATTCAGTCAAATTTATGTTGTTGCTGTTTTTAACCCATCACGGCCAATTTGGGCCGTCCAGATGTTCTTGGGTGTTCAGTCTTCCACTGAAGGAGGTTGACTGACCCAAGGCTACACTCATAGAGAAAATTGTCTTCCCTCCTTCCCACAGCTAACACTTGCTAATAGCTACAGAGGTAGGTGTGGGATTGGGGTCTACCCATGCTGTGATTCTGTCTGGCGTGGGCTTACACAGGTTCTGTGCATGTGGTGCAGCCACTGTGAGCTTCTGGTAACTGCCGTGCTGTGTTCAGAAGACACTTACCTTATAGTCATCTGCTACATCTGGTTCTTAAAATCTTTCTGTCTCCCCCTCCACAGTGACCCCAGCTTTGTGTGTGACTATCTGCCTCACTTCGAAGAGCATTCTGCAGTTTCTTATTCTCTGTACCTTGGCCACGAGTGGGCCTATGTATTAATCATTATCTACTGAAAATAGAAGCTTCTAGGATGAGAGTTAAAAGATTCACTGATCTCAGTAAATGGGTGTAACAATAAATCATTATGAATCAGTTTATTGCTATGCTCATTTAGCAGAATAGTAGGTTTTCTAGGGCCTAGGACCCTCAATCCATAGGTTCTTGACCTAATAGTGCCATGCATGGGTTTTGTTCTGTGGCATGAGACATAAATCCCATCAGACAGTGTTGATTACTCATGGCTTTTGTGTCAGTATTTTACTAGTGGGAATGGCTTGCCAGGCCAGCCATTATTACAGCTGGTCGGCTCACAGTTGGACATGAGTGAAGATTAACTTTCCTTCCCTTGTAGCATGCACAGCACTTTCCAGCACTACAAAAGATAGCCATTAGCTATAAGGTTTCCAGGTCAGTGCCAGCTGGATTGCTCCATGCTCTATGGCTCAGGTGTGTGTGGTCTTGTCAGTGAACAGGACTGTAGTGCCAACTTGTGGAAGGTAACCAAGAGCAATGGCTGTGACCTAGAATGTTTAGTGGCTCTGTGAGAGCTCACTGGCCAAAAGATTCAAAAGAAGTAACCGATTCATGGCAGTGAACATTTTATTTGTTAGCCTCTGGTGACTAGAAGGGGTATTGTTTCTCTGTTATAGGGTAATTCCATTTAAAAAATTAGTATACTTATAAATGTTTATATTTACATCTTTAAGTGATTATATGTGCCAGATTATGCTTTTCTTATTAATTGATTAATGACATAAGTGCATATGTGTGCTTATGCATCATTCTATTTCCTCAATACAGCCAGGACTTGTTTAGAATGGATTTCTTTAAAGCTTTCTATGTGAAGATTAGTTGATTGTTTAGAAGTGTTTTAAAACTCTGTTTTGTTTTTTAAAATTAATTCATAAGGAACTTTAGTGCAAAATTAGGTACGTGCAAAATCAAGACATAAATATTTGATCAAGGCTTTAATTTGATGATGGGTGCATTTAAAAAAACCCTTAGAGGTAAATATATTTAATTCATCAACTTGTTCATTTATTGAATATTTGATAATCTTCTATATGGAAGGGATTTTAGACACTGGCATACAATAGGTGGAAAAACAAACATATTTACTTTCTTGGTATCTATCACAGTGGAAGAAACATGAAAGTATTTATGAGACTTGTGGCATTTATAAAATACTTGCAAGTGAGGTCATACTTTGAAGGATTCCCAAAAAAT
>OU015750.1:54149508-54177771 GCA_907169655.1 Acomys percivali
GTGTGTGTGTGTGTGTGTGTGTGTGTGTGTGTGTGTGTGTGTGTATGTTTCCATGACCTTTTAAAATTAGTCATTTTATATTCTTTATATTTCAAGGGAAGATTTTAAAGATGGGATCATGACTAAATTTTTAATTTTTTATTTATTTTTAATTCTTTGGAGATTTAAAATTTTCATTTTATCAGTATAAATGTTTTACCTGCATGTATGTAAACGTGCCACATGTATGTCTGGTACACACAAAGGCCAGAAGATGGCATCAGACCCTATGAAGCTGGAGTTGCAGGTGGTTGCTAGTCACCATGTGATTTCTGGGAAATGAACCGGAGTCCTTTGCAAGAGCAACAGATGTTCTAAACCTCTGAGCCATCTCTCTAGTCTAGGCATAGGTTTTGTTTGTTTGTTTGTTTTTTTCCGGATAGCATCATTTCATATGCTATGCTGAGGGTGTAAAAGGACAAATCTGCTATATTGGTTTGCTTCATATGCAGAGATTTCTATATGTTTTCAAATAAAAATAATAAGACAAAATATCTCCATATGCTGCACTATATAAAATGCAACATTAGCAACAATAAAGACCAGGGTTTCTCCAATACTTTAGTATCGGACTCTTCATACTCTACAGGTTCTTGTGGCTGGAGAAATGGCTTTGTGGCTAAAAGCAGGTACTTCTCTTAATGAAGATTCAGAGTCGGCTCACAGCGCTCATGTCAGGTGCGTCACAAGTACCTGTAAGTCCAGTTCCAAGGGTTCTAGCACCCTTTTATGGACAAATTGTAGCTGCACTCACATGCACACATATCCTAGACATACATACACATAATTCTGATAAATCAAAGTAAATAAAAATAAAAGTTGTTGGTGAACACAAAGAGCTTTTTTGTGGGTTTTAGCTCTTAGTGATTATAAGGAATAAAAATATTAAACATAATTTCTAACTATTAGAATAAAATACATCTTGTGGGCCTACATATCTTTCAGAAGATCTCACTATTTAGAGTGACATTATTTTTTTTTATAAATGTCTTTGGTATATGCTTTAATAGAAACAGGTCAATTTTTATATTTGCTTCTATTTGATCCTTTGTAGCTCATTGCTTTGGTAGGAGATATGAAACAATCCGGTCTTACTTGTTGTTGTTGTTGTTGTTGTTACTGTTGCTGTTCAAATTTCCACCATTTCACTATATCTGTGGGTGGTGAGTTCTTCCTTATTTAGGAACTCATTGGGCATTAAAGACACAAAGATTATTCAATAGTTTAGAAAATTTGTTTATTTCTTCTCTGCTGAATTTTCTGTTTCTCTCTATAATTTTGTGCTTAATTTTAATCTCTCCTTCACAGATGTCCTTGCATCCAGGAGCTGCATTTGCTACAATTCTATGAAGAGCTCTTTGAAATCAGCATCTTTAAAAAATGCCTATAAAAGTATCTTAATTTTCTGATTTTTGAGGAACTTCTTTTGTTGTCTAATAGTTCTAAAGTAAAGTTGTGCAATTCTAGTTTTAGATTTTCTTTTTTAAAAATTATTTGTTTATTACATATAGTATTCTGCCTGTACGTATGCCTGTACAACAGATGGTTTAATAGATGGTTGTGAGCCACCATATGGTTGCTGGGAATTGAACTCAGAACCTCTGGAAGAGCACATAGTGCTCTTCACCACTGAGCCATCTCTCTAGCCTGCTTTATATTTTCTTACATCTTTCTTCTTTCATATAATATCCTGAGTCCATAAGCATCTTATTTTTCTCTACAAAATATTTACTTATAACTACAATTTAAATTAAGATACAGAAGACTTTTACTTATGTTGACAGTCACCTGGGGGCACCACTAACCTAGAACTTCCCTGAAACCTCTGTTTTAAGGTTAAATTTTTTTTCTAGACCAGACAGTCACTGTGTTTTCAGACTAAAACTCAGTCTGTGTGTGTCTTTAGTTAAGAATTCATTGGAGAAAAAAAAGTCCCCATCCATTTTAAAATCAGATTTGAGAAATTCCTGTGTTGTCTAATTCTTTTTTTTAAAATTTTATTAATTTATTCTTGTTACATCTCAATGGTTATCCCATCCCTTGTATCCTCCCATTCTTCCCTCCCTCCCATTTCCCCCTTATTCCCCTCCCCTATGACTGTTCCTGAGGGGGATTACCTCTCCCTGTATATCTAATTCTTGTGACGGCCATGCTGTTTTTCCCCTTTTGTCTTCTGGGTGGCGTTGTCTAGGTTTGACATTTTGTTTGAGAGATCACCTCAAATGTTGTCATTGAGTAAGGCCATAGGCTGAACATTTGTTCCCAGTGTGTCTGAATTCTGGCAAAAGTACTAGGGAAAATATTAATGTTGGTGCTGAAAATCATACAAGACACCTTCATATATTTGGGGTGGGTGCTGCCTTTGTAGTTTCTCTGTTTTCATGTCTAATAAGCAATGTATTTAGAAACCAGCATTTTTAAAAATTCTTTTTCCAGCACTTCTATTGTTCTCATTCAGACAATAACTGAGGCGATGCAGTATGCAACAGTGCTGGGACAAAGTGGCTTTAAAAATGCAGTGTTGTATTTTTTTGGAACAAATATTATTTTCTAAAAACATAGTTTCTTCTTAAAGAAGGAGGAGTAAAGGAAGATGAACTCTGAGAGAAGAGAGGTTAATTACTGTTGGATGATTATTAATCATGAGTTTGTATGAGGAATTCTAATTTCGCATTTCGAGTTTAAGCAGAGTAAAATTAGGAAAAAAGTATTTATTATAAGTAAGCAGCTTTTACAATGGTAAAATAGTTACAAGCAGTATAATAGTAACTTGAAGAGATAAGGCTATAGTTCTTGTCCCTAGCTAGAGTGAAATAAAATGTATTCTGGAAGATTTACTTACTTTTTTGTTGGGTCAGCTTGGCTAGACTATAGTCTAAGTTCTCCAGCCAAACACTGGTCTAGCTGTTGCTGAGGAATGATTTTTAAGAGATGCAATTAAAGGCCCTAATCAGGTAACTTCAAGTAAAGAAGATAGATGGGCTGACTGTGGCACTTGGAAGGTATTAAAAATATCCCTGAATGGAGCAACAGCTTGAGAGAGGATGAGGAAGTAGCCCTGTTGTGGCCCCGCCTGCGTCTTCGGCTCTGACCTGCTGTAATCTCTTCTTCCTGGCTGCACGACCTGTGCACGGCTGTCTCTGCAGGTTCTACGAGGTGTAAGCTGAGGACCCTCTCCTCCAGCTGTGCACCAACCACTGTGGAACAACCTGCTGGCTGCTGCGTTCCTCCGAATGAACAGTGATCCCACCACCCAGAGCAATCGTTATGAACTTTCTTACCATGACTCTAGTGATTTTGTTTTGCAGAGACATGTTCTACTTTTAATGATCTGAGAAAATTTTTGCTTACCAAGACCTGTAGGGTTGGCACTATAGCTAGCTAGTAATGGTAGCATACTATAAAAGAAAATTGATAAACAGAAGAAAAGCATCCAGGAAATGGTATATACCTTCTTCAAACAGGAGAATGTTCATCTGTCTTTTTACTTCCTGTTAATGTATTAATAGGAACTAGCTCAACACCAACTCTGGACACGCCTCCCTTTCCTTTCTCAGTGGAGGTTTCCCCCCTTAAATAACCTTACCTCCACTCTTCTCTTTTCTTAGCTCACTTTTTGATGAAAGTCACCAAGTTAGTATCTGCTCTGATTGCTGCTTTTAGTTCATTCCTTTAGTGTTATCCAGGTAAATGAATTAAAATATGCCATTATCATGATGACTATGAAATTTACATCATGTCATGATTTTCTTTTAAAATGAGACCCTCATTTTAAATTTTTCCTAAAGGCTCTCTCCTTTTACCTGACACGTGGGTACTTTAATGTCTGCCCGTGTGAATTCCTGTCTGCCCGGTCTCCATCTCCAAACCTGCTCATTCTGCAATTATCTATTGCTTCATTCTAGTGCCAAGCTAAATATTTTCCTTATATTTATATCCTGTATGCAGCTAATCATCCAGAAAACCCTTTAATTTTTATCTCTAGGATAAAACTATCCTCTTATGACCTCTGCTGTTTACACTGTAGTCCCAACTTAAAATGCTTTTTGCACTGAATTACAAAAGTAGCCTTGCATCTGCCCTCATGGCTTCCAGCTTTGTTTGTTTGTTTGTTTGTTTTTTATAGTCCATTATATGCAGTATTGTGTGGTAAGATAGGAAAAGTCATGCCATCTCATCCTTTGTTCAGAATATTCTTTGGGAATCCATAGTTGATTTGTATAGAGTTGGGTGTCTAACCCAGGACTCCCACACAGCAACCAATCCTTCTCCTCCTGTTGTACTCACTTCCAGAGAAGTATCTTCTCATCTCACTGAAAGCCTGAGCACTTCCAATGACATGTAAATACTCCCAGGTGATTTTCTCCTATGCCACACTCTTTAGACTCAATTTCAGAAAAGTAAAAATTTCCCTTAACCTACCCTACTTACTTAAGAGAAATGTTTAAGAATGGAGTTTTGCTTAATGATAAATGATATTTTAGGGGAAGTGATAAACTATGGTTGAGCTGTCACTACAATTTTTAGACAGTAACTTAGGATTCTTGATCAATGTTTAGCTACTAAAAGACAGCAAGAAAGACAATAAAACACCCGCTTTAGTTTTAGCAACGTGACCTCCCCTAACAGACATGCCAAACCGTGTAGTGACAAGATAGACTCCAAACTGGAATGATTGTGTGGTAAGTGAAAAGTGATAGCAGTGTAGAAACAAGTGTAGAAAAGAGCTCAGCAGGAACATTCTGGGAAGGAAGAGTAAAATGGTAATCAGATGAATATTAAAAATATCTTAAATACCATACTAGTAATAAAAATGAAAGGCAAGTGTTGAATATATATACATGTGTATATTTATCCAAAATATCTGAATCATCTTACCACCCTCATTATTTCCATCTTTTTTTATATAAACTCTTTTTAAAATTCATTTATTCACTTTACATCCCAGTTGTAAGCCCCTCCCTCCTCGCTTCCTGGTTCCACCTTCCCTCTTTCTTCCTCCATCCCCACTCCACTATTTCTCAGAAAAGGAGAAGCCCCTCCCCCAACCAACCCACCCTGGCCCATCAAATCACATCAGTACAAAGCACATACTTCCTCTTCCACTGAGACCAGGCAAGGCAAATCTGAAAGCAGGCAACAGAGTCCATGTCAGAAACAGACCCTGGTCCTGTTACTAGGGGACCCACATGATGACGAAGCTGACCATTGGCTTCATATGCGTAGAGGGCCTAGGTTCAGTCTGTGCATGGGGTTTGATGGGTGCTTCCGTCTCCATATCCACCCCCTCATCAGGGCCTGGTTATATCATTTTTTGGCTACTGTGAAAGGTGTTGTTTCTCTAATTCTTTCTCATCCCATTTATCATTTACATAAAAGAGGGCTACAGATTTTTTAAAGCTAAATTTTGTATTCAACCACATTCCTGAAGGTGTTTATCACCCATAGGAGTTCTAGGGTAGAATTTTGGGGGTCACTTATGTATACTATCATATCATCTGCAAATAGCAATACTTTGACTTCTTTTCCACTTTGTATGCCTTTGATCTCCTTTAGTTGACTTATTGCACTATGACTTCAGGTACTATGTTGAATAGGTATGGCGTGGACAGCCTTGTCTTGCTCTTGATTTTAGTGGAATTGCATTGTTTCTTTCTATTTAATTTGATGCTGGCTATTGGCTTGCTGTATATTGCTTTTATTATGTTTAGGTATGGGCCTTGTATCCCTGATCTCTCCATGAATTTTATCATGAAGGGGTGTTGGATTGAGTATTCAAAACATATGACACCACTGTTTTCTTCCAAGTTGATGGTACATTCACTGGGTTTAAGGTTTCTACCTTGTTGTCTTCTGAAAACAAATAGAAGAATTCAGTGTCTACCAAATACTTAAACCTATAGCTTTTGAGATCTTTTTCTAAAATGTCAGTTATATTAACTTGTTTCCAGGATTCTTTAAAGTGCTATTGGTGCCTCAGTTCTCAATATGGTTTAAACTTCTGTCTGCAGTAGCTTGCTCATAGACTAACTTTTACTCCAAGGTACTGGTCTGCTTTGACTTTTTGATTCTAAGTATGGAAATTAGTCTTTTGTCTTTAATTTATTTCTAATCTATATATGACCTTCTAGTTTTCTCCTATCTTTTGATCTTTCCCTCAGTGTGAATTTTCATGTACATTGCTCATTTTTCTTAAATATTTCAAAAATAGCTTTTAAAAGTAATGACCTCAAGCTGAACGGGCTGAGTCACTTGAACACATCATAGGTGATGAACTTACTATCTAATGGGGTCAGTTTGTTTTCGTTTTGCTATGAAATGAACACTGGTTCATTCTTGTTTTGCTTTTGAGGTAGGATCTCACTCTGTGCTTCTGACTAATTTCAAGCTCAAAATAATCTTTCTGCCTCAGCAATCAGACTATTGAAATTAACAGCTACTATTTGTGCCACTATGCTTGGCCAAAGTTTATTTTAAACTGCCAAATGAAAAATGACTTCTTTGTGTTTTGATTTCTATAGCTTTACTAGACATCACAGATTCAAGAGATTCCACTTGTGATTTATCCATCACTTTCTCTTTGCTTCATTTAATTCATCCTCTATTGACTTCTGGGAGGAGACTCTTTGGACATTTTGATAGAGACTCCTCACATTTATTTTGTATATTAAAGGAAGTTGATTTTTAAGTATACTTTCATTATCTCTTTGTTACATTTCACAGAGCACAAAGAGCAGAAAACCAGCTTTAATTGTTCTGTGCATCACACACACCTTGTACACTTAAAATTTTTGGACTGTATAATGCTTGTGAGAAGTTGTATGCTTTCAGAACAAAAGAATTGGATGCTGACATTGGAACAGACCTGACAGGATTCATTCCTCTCAGCACGCTGAGGGACATGGCCATCCTTCATCCTTCATGTTCCAGCACCAAGTGCTTCAGTTGCTGTCTCCCATCAGAACAAGGCAGACCTCAGGACACCTTCAAAGAAAGCTTCCATTGCAATTGCCCCAGCACTTCAGACTATGCCGTACAGGACTCTAATTAAGACTGGGATTTCTCAACATTTAGAAACTGGACCACAAATGCTAATCCTAGCTTGTTTAACCATTTCCCCAATTTTGTTTGGGCCTCCTCAAAGGTATTATTTGCCCCAAACCATCCACCCAGGAGAAACCTTAAGAATCTGACAACCCATTTCCTTTAAAGGGGTTGGGTACGTTTTTTGGTTGCTTTCTTGGGCGATAGAGGGTTATTTTCAATGGGAGTTGGTTAAAAGTTATTATTGGTTTTATTTAGAGAGAAAATAAGGTTTGACGCAGGAATATCTCTCTTTTCCTTTATCTTACATTCTTAGGTTTGGAGATAGGAGTTGAAAAGAAAGCAAGGGGAATATAGAAATATACAGGGAAGATAGAACACCTCCTCAACTTCATGCCTCAATTCAATGCCTCCATTGTCACTCACAAGGTTATTTTTAATTCACTGGTATATAATTTTGCATATAGATGCAAAATAAATTTAATTCTAGAAACAGTGGTATAGAATTCAAATGTAAGATTATTCTTCACACATTAAATATATTTCTACTCTAATATGAGGTATTATACCTGTATAACTCAATTATAATACAAAGTTTACTTGCAATACTTTAAAATTGCTATTGCAGGCTTTTTAAAATAAATAAGATATACAAGTTAATTGTTAGGTTGATCAGATCATGGTCATGTCAATCACTAGTCTATTTTTATCACAAGAATATGCATCTTAGGTGCAACAGATAGCTATGATTCTCTAGAAAGATAAGGTAGGATATTTAGATAAGGTCTTCAAAAACCTCAGAGACATGCAGAATATGGCATTTAAAATGTTTTTATTATTTTAAAGATCCACTGAAAATGAGACCGGTTAACTCCTGGCAACACCCAGGCTACTGCAAAGAGGATGATAAGCATCAAAGTACCTTTGTATAGAGATGGCTTCAAATGTGGCAAAGAAACCACTGGGTGAAATGTCCTTGTTTCTACTACAAACAGAATTTTGCTTAAAAAAGGGCAAGCTTGGATGTAGGCAGAGTCGATGGCCAAACTCTGCCAAGACAGGGTAAGGAAGTTGTCAATAGTTCCTGCCTCACAAATATATCTGTAAGATGTATTGGGCCAGAAGGCTGAAGATGATGCTCCAACATTATAGAGAGTTCTGGGTGACTCTTCAGGTAGCAAACTGTCTCTGTCATCTTCTCATTTGGAAAGCTACTAACCTGAATTCCTGGCATACTCAGGTAATAAATTTTATTCCTTTTCAAGTCTCTGATGGGGTTGAAGACCAGATAGTTTAGTTCTACAATTACCCTTTGCTGTTTAGGGGATAAGATGTTTTTAGGTCTAGATAGATGTTTTAAGTTGATAATGACAAGATATGACAGATGTTGACTTACATTAAGAATTGTAGAAGCACCAAGATAGGAAAGATGTTTTCTTCAAGGATGCCAAATACAAATAGCCAAAACACTAAGAATGTAACATATATACAATATATATTCAAATACAAATATATATATACAAATATACAATATTTATACTATATATATATATATATACAAATATACAAATTCAAATAGCCAAAACACTAAGAATGTAACATATATATATATTTCCTCATTGTGGTTCTTCTTGATATAAGTAGTTGATTGTACATAGTGTAATAATATAAATGTATATGTAGAAATTAAAAATATTAAAAAATAAAGAACTATTATCAGAGAAAATAAACTCTGGATATGAATGATGACTATGATCCCAGTATTCAGGAGCCAGAAGCAGAGAGATGATTAGCTCAAGGTCATCTTCAGCTACACAGTGAGTTTTAAGGCCAACCTGTAGTTAGTGAGACTCTGACGCAAATATAAAATGAAATGAAAAAACAAACAAACAAAAAAACCCATTTAACAGTAGCATACTATCCTTACACTTTTATACAGCTATTGTTCTACGAGTCCTCCTCAGCTGCTAGGAAATGAATATTACAAAAGTGTCAAAACAACAAACAAACAAAAATACCTCCCCAAAACAAAAACAAGAGTGGCACCTGCTCTTTTTAGCCTTAGTGGTGGAAATTCTTGCTTGCTGAAAATCCAAGATGACTATGAAGATTTTACAGAATGTGTGAATTCCTGCATCTGAAAATAATGAGAATGTATTTCTAGTGAATAACACAAAAAAGAAGAAATCATCATTATTCTTCTTTAGGGGACTAGTATATAGAAAAAAATCTTACATTGTATTTTTAAGGTGTCTATACTATTTCATATATATGTATGTATGTATGTATGTATGTATGTATGTATGTCCTAAGCACAGATAAATAATTGTTCTTAATGGAAGAATCTTAAAATTTATGCATTTGGTTTTCATGAGAAAGTTATAGTCATTATATAGGGTTTCAGGTTAAATTTTTTATTCTCATGCTAAATACTAAATTCCATTGTGTTTTGATGGCAGCTTAAATGTTTTGAGATCAGAAATATAAGATAAATGCTTTCATAAAAAAACAGTGTAAACTAGATCAAAATTATGAGGTTAAATTTTATAAATACACAGGTATAATTTGAATTTGAATTGTAGTACTATACTTAAGATACTGTAGGTCAAATGACCTCTGCTCTTTTGGAGAGAAATAATATTATTTGAAAAGTAAGAAAAGAAAATCATAGTAACTGCTTACAAAATGACTCACAGTACTTTGTAGTGAGCAGAATAACTTAAATCTGACAGCAGCTAGATAGGTCCTGGTTAGTGGGAACGGGGCTTCAGGAAAAGGCATGGTGGAGAACAGCAGATAAAATCATAAAGGGGGCGGGGCCTCAGGAGAAGGCATGGTGGAGAACAGCAGATATAATCATAAAGGGGGCGGGGACTCAGGAAAAGGCATGGTGGAGAACAGCAGATCTAATCACAAAGGGGGCGGGGCCTCAGGAGAAGGCATGGTGGAGAACAGCAGATATAATCATAAAGAGGAAAATTAGAATGCTTGCTGGGGGAACATCTCCTGGAGATTGTTCCACACAGCAGATCATCCTCATGGATGAATCCAGGAATTGTATTTGGATTCATAAGTTTGTACACAGGAGGGTATGCTTCTGCTTTGGGAAGAAGTGGGAAATGGGCAATGGTTTTTACAGGGCATATTGGACAATCAGCTAGAAATTGAAACACTGCGATTCATGTATATTCCCACAGTGTGTGAGTCCAGAAAAGATCAGGAGCAGTGGTTAACTTGATGCATCTGTAACTCAACTAAATGTTCTATTTCAAGGATAACTAATACAAAGTCTGTGGCCAAAATGTGTGAGGACTAAAGTCTCTAGCAGTGACTGGTGAAAGGGAAGAGGAAAAGTGTTCATGCACTTTGACAATACACTGTCTGTGTTTAACGCCAGAAGATAAAAGTGAACTGGAAAGACAAAGCTGCTACCCAGTCTGACTCCCTGTGTACTCTGAAGGACTTGAGAGTTCTGTAAACATCCGCGTCTCCCAGGTGAACCTAAAGATTCAGCTTCTAGTGCCTAATCTATTCTTTTGAAATGATCCACTTCCTTTCTCTGTAGGTAACAGAATCTGCATTTGTAGTTTAGTCACAGGAATGTAAATGATGCAAAGAATAAGAGCAAGAATAAGTCTTATCTCATTTGCCTAAATACAGACCACTAGGTTCTGACTTGTTTGGGGGTAGTTAAGTGATTATGTTTATGAGTGCATATAAAAGAAAGCACACACACATATGCATGTTCAAAGAAGCATTAAAGCAACTTATTTTGTTCAACTTTTCAGTTCAATTGAGCTTGCTTGAGGGGAAATTATGCATTCTGAGGGATGAGTTCATTAGCTCAGTACTATTTATTTTTAAAATGATAAATAATGTGTTTTTTTTCCTCAGAAATTCAGAGAAAAATTATTATTGTAGAAAATGTAACAGAAATTATTAAAGGTCAAAAGTTTTCAACATTACACCTTTTAAAAGTTAAAATGGCAATAAAAATCTAAATACTAATAAAAATCTGAAGCTAGATCCTCTGATTTAGCATTCTAAAACGAAGAAGTCTTTTTGTAAGGAGATAGAAGACAGACGACATTTGCAAAGAAAGGTAAGACACCTTCCCTCTTGGCTCCGTAGTAACTCCCTTCCAGGTTTTCTTCCTACCCCTCCGGAGTCAGTCTACAGCACAAATGAAGAGAAGCAGCTGTATTAGCGTTGTCACCCGGAAAGGTGAATGGACTGCCATTTCCAATTTTGTTGCCTCTAACTTATGTAGCCGAGGGTTGGAATGCCTGGGTGTTGTCTTTCCGTGATAGGGTTTTATATTGCCACGGAGAGCTGCAAATGATGGCACAGGCTAATCCCTTCGAGATTGGGTTTCTGTCACACCATATTTCTTATAAAAATCGGCTAAAGAAATTATAGTCCACTATGTTCTAGATAAAGTAATAATTCATTTTAGTCAGTGGCTATGCAGAGGAGTGATGCACGATTGCTGAATATACATTTAAAAAGCAGCCAGTTTAATTAGGTAGCGGTGGATATTCTCATGTTTTGGGCTTTTAATAAGAATCACAGTTGGAAGCTTTTGGCTTTGGGCCAAGTCAAGTGAAGGCCAACTTGAAGAGCAATTTTTAGAGATGAATGAAGGAGAGTTTAATGACATAATAAAGCGAATTGAAAGGGCAGAGAGGAGGCCATACGCTGGCTTCTCCAGTTCTCTTAGTTTGAGTTGATAGCATCAAGTTTCTCAATAGTCTTGTAGACTCCTTTCCTGAGAAACGATCTAGGAAGCCTGCCTGGAGCAGGATTCATTCATCCTTTCACTAAAACCCTCCTCTGCACAGATGGATCGAGTTACACTACTCTACCACGGTCTCAATTGCTTCGTGTAGCACTTGCTTTTCTCAGCAGATCAAGTGCGTTGTGGTTTTGGTGACCCCATAAACAAACTGTACCCCTTTCAGAGTGATGGTCTTCTATCACTCCTTTTGATTCTATTTTTTTTTTTTTTCGGTTTTTCGAGACAGAGTTTCTCTGTGTAGCCTTGACTGTCCTGTACTCACTTTGTAGTCCAGGCTGGCCTTGAACTCACAGCGATCCGCCTGCCTCTGCCTTCTACGTTTTTTTACAAGCAGTGTGTGTGGCTTGAGACAGGAATTGTGGGTTCCAAGTTGGCTCAGATTCCTTGACGATTCTACTTTATTAGGGATTCATTAAATGCATGTAACTCTCTTACAACCCTAAATAGGAGGGAAAGAGAGATTAAGGGGAACAAGAATGAAACCTTCTGGGTATCATTTCCTGGGGCAATTCCCCTGCCGTACTTCTCAGGAGTCTAGCAGATCCTCTATCCGACAGAAGAAGCTGCCCCTTCCGTGGTCCAAACTTGGAGGTATCCACCAAGATTGCCTCAGCAAATCCTCAAAACTCTCGGCCCCATCGGCTGGAACCTCAGGTCCCCTCTCCCATTCCCCAGTCTCCTTGCCTCCTCTTCCAAATCCATGGTCGTTTTTGCGATACAGTACCCCTACCGGAATCGCTGGCCCCTGTCTTTTGTCTTGGGCTGATACTTCCTTCCTCTCAGTCTATACAAAGATGCTTATCAATTGTAGAGACAAACTCTCAGTGGGGTCAAGCATCCCAAGACTTTTCACGTTGGACCCAGACTAAGGTAAGAATACATTCTCTTCACAATTACTGGCCAATCTGGGCTTCCTAGGAGTTAACTGCATGCTAGCATGAGTACAATGTAAAACCCACCCGAAGCAGTAAGCAAACCAAATCAGCCAATCAACTAAAGTGAGTTTTAAATATAGCTTATTAATTTATTCATATTACATCTCAATTGTTATCCCTTCCCTTGTATCCTCCCATTCCTCCCTCCCTCCCATTTTCCCCTTCCCCTTCCCCTATGACTGTGACTGAGGGGGACCTCTTCCCTCTGTATATGCTCATAGGGTATCAAGTCTCTTCTTGGTGACCTGTTATCCTTCCTCTGAGTGCCACCAGGCCTCCCCATCCAGGGGACGTGGTCAAATATGGGGCACTAGAGTTTGTATGAAAGTCAGACCCCACTCTCCACTCAACTGTGAAGAATGTCCTGTCCATTGGCTAGATCTGGGTAGGGGTTCGAAGTTTACTGCATGTATTGTCCTTGGCTGGTGCCATAGTTTGAGCAATCTTCACTTACCAGGAAAGTGGGACAGAGGGGAAGACTTCCTATTGGGACTCCAGGTGAGAGAATCAAGGGAGAATAGGGAAATAGAAGGACCCAGGGGGTCCTAGAAACCTACAAGTAGATCATTATTGCTGGTGGATCTGGGCCCAGGAGTCCTGCTCAAACTAAAGTGATTTTTGCTCTTACTACCAGAGTCACTGCCTACACGAAGCACATTGAATGTGAAGGTACAGCCTGTTGTCCACAGCAGAAAAAAGGAGAAAGCAGGGAACAGTTCCAGCTTTCAGAGTTGGCATTTCCTACAAAGTGCTAGCCATCTCCTATGCAAGAAATGACTGTTGGTCACCAGGGACACTCAAACTTTCCTTCTTTAATAAGAGCACAACCACGAAGGCCTCCGTTCATTTCAATGAATCATCGTGCACAATACTGAGGAACTCCAATTTCCTTCCAGAGAACATAGTGCAAACTATTCAGACTCTAAAGTATCAAATCTCAAAAAATTCTAAGTTACCAAATAGTGTCCACTATTCTGGATATTTGAAAATAAACATTCTTCGTGTTTATCAAAGGTTTGCTTCCAAGATACATAGCTGAGGAAAACACCTAGGATTTGTTGTTTGGGCCAAAACAAAGTTGATAACTGAACTGTGAACCAGAGAATTAATTTTCCCATTCCCCAACCCATTTACTAATCATTAACAGATTTTGTTTTCCTGAGAAAAAATCATTTTTATATCAAACTTCTTGTTATAAAAGCTCAAGCATCTTTCATTGATATTAGGGTTATTAACATGCACTTTCAACAAAATTTAAGCTCTAGCACTTATTTACCAATTAACATTTTTATTAATGTTTTCTTCCTCTATATAAACACGACTTTTCAAACATCAAACAGTGTAACATGAATAGAAGCAGTTATCATCTGGGAAAATGGATATGATACAGGTATTGACTTTTGTTCTAGTGAACATAGAGATTTATCGACCTGAAAGATACAGTCAATATTTGCCCTGAGAGATAATAAATCTAGATGTTCAACACAATATAAAGTCAATACTTGTATTAATACTTATGTTTTGAATACCTGTCCAAAATCTCTGGACACTTCACTGTGGCTGAATTTGTTGATCCTAGAAAAGTGTTTAATTCTAGGTAGACCTTGAAGCAAAGTTTGAAGCTAAGACTAAAATAAATATCAGCAAAAAGTTCAGTAGAAGAGTGGCAAAAAATCCAGCTCCCATTGTTTCCCTTTGCAACAGTGTCATTTTTTTAAATGTACAACTTTTTAACAGAATGTGATTCATTAAAATACATTATTTAGTTAGCACCATTGCATTAAATTGAAATTCGTAGCTATAATACTTATACAACCAACCTGGAATTAAAATACACACAAATAAAATATTGCTTGTCCCACCTGGATTCTTACTGCTACCTCCTACTGCTTCTTGTCTTGTGTGGATTCCTTTGAACTACATCAGTGGCTTTTTAAGTACAGCACACACAATGTTGCTGAGTTGCTTTCCTCTTTAGGCAGACTCATTTTATTAGGGAATACTCTCTCCATTAGGAGATACCATTTGTATATAGACTGCTTAGTAGTGATTTAGAGCCAAACCTTTTAGTAAGAAATTGCAATCATTGAAACTATGCTAAGCGTTATGACCTAATATTGCTCCCTGTCAACTTTCTGTCCCTGGTTATCTACCTTCTAAGTCCTCAGGGCTAATACATGCAGAGTTCCTTGACTTTTCTCTGTGTTTAATATGCCTTTGATGCACAATGAATATCACAACCTCTTCACTTAGCTTTTTATTCTTCCTCCATCCCTGAAATAGTCAGACATTTTAATAATTAAAAAAAAAAAAAAAACAACGAGAATTCTAAAACTGGAAACCAGTGTTAGGAACTAGACAAGGAAACTCAATCTAACAGGGGCTGAAGAAAACATTGACAACACACAAAAAAGATTATTTTACAGCATTAAAAAATGCTGATATGACAATGACAATTGGTAATGGTAGATCCATTTATATTTTTTAAGCTTTTGTGGCCAGACCTTAGAGGACGGTCATCTTTTACAAAACTCTAGTAGAACCTTCCACTCTGTCCCTCAATACAAGATGAAACAGAGGAGTAGACTCTTCAACTTTGCTTTTGCTCAGTAGTTCAGTCAATTAGGAGGTGTGGAAATGAAAACTGTGTGAATCTTTTTGGTTATTTCAGATAAAATATATTTGTAATTATTTGTCATTTGTACTAACCATCCATACCACATTACCTTCTCTATAAGGTAGTCCAATAACAATTTACCTGATTTGTTCTTTAAGAAATGCATCTAAGATGCTTCCACAGTCAATAAAGACTGAAGCATCTCTTCTTCTCTTCAACTGTCTTAGAGAATGTACTACAGAAAGCACTTCTACAGTGGTGGTCATGCTGGTTTGGAAATGCCTAGCCCAGGAGACTTTTGAAGAAACTATTTAAGTAGCAGCTAAACTCGTGTTCTTACTAAATGGCATATGAGTATAATCTTGCAGATAGAGGTTTAAACAAATAAATCTGCACATGGTACCACACACCTGTAATTCCACCACTTGGAAGATAGAGCTAAGAGGATGGGGAGGCCAAGACCAGCCTTTGCTACAGAGTGAGTTTAAAGCCATCATGCATATGTGAGGCAAAATACATTGATATGGGCAAAATAGAACAGCTCATTCCAGTTTCTCTGAGCATAAAGTTATCTTAAGTAACAATCTTAGCTCCAGACTGGACAAATACTGATGGCTCAGTTGCTTACTGCAGAGAGAAAAATTCTTATATATGTGAGGTCCAAAGTGCAGAAATCATCTCCATCTTCCCTTTCTGTGTCTGTTACCTGATTAAACTGATTTCTTTTGTCTAGATCATTTGACACTTAACAGCAATATATATATATATATATATTCATATCTGTCTATCTATATTCCTAGAGATTATACTTTATATAGTCATATATATATATAAAGATTATTCTCCCACCTTTCAATTTGTTTCTACCATAAACTGTACTTACTTTCTTTTATGAGTTATTTGTGTTATACATTTACTAGATAGACCCTTCATAAAGTTTACATAAGAAAACATTACTAAAACAATAAAATGAATGAGTGCATATTTGCAAAAGGTAGTGAAGACAATGAACAAAATACATAGAACACATTGGATCATATGATAGGGGGAAACAACCTGCTCTTATTAGAAAGGTGATATTAGCACTTATATCTGACCTTGCCAGGCCATAGGGGAAGAGGACAAATTCAATCCTTATGTGACTTGATGAGCTGGGGAGGAGGTGGGGCTCCCATTTTCTGAGGAATAGGGGAGGAAGGGTGGGATTTAGAGGAGAGGAGGGAGGTGGTTACAACTACAATGTAAAGTGAATAAATAAATGACTTAGTAAAAATAATTTTTAAAGAACTTACATCTGAAACACAATTACAGTATAAGGTAAAAAAAATGTGAGTGACTAATACACACACACACACACACACACACACACACACACACACACACACACATATATATATATATATATATAAGACCTAGAGACTGGCTAATAAAGAATCTGGCAGGAAGGAAATTGTTCAATAGTTGTGTCCTTATGAGAAGTCAATGCTAGTATTGGATGCCAACTTGACATGATCTAGTATTACCTAGAAGAGAGGCGTCTCGTCATGCCTGTGAAGGGTGTCTACATTAAGTTTACTGAGGGGAGAGCATCTATTTTAGCTGTGGCCAGCATGAGTGCACGCGTTGGCGTCCTGGATTAAATACAAGCTGAGAGCGGTGGCGCACACCGGTGATCCCAGCACTCGGGGTGGCAGAGGCAGGCATACCTCTGTGAGTTCAAGGGCAGCCTAGTGAGTTCAGGACAGCCAAGGCTAAACAAGGAAGCAAACAAATAATCAATCAAAAATACAAAGATGTATGCGAGATGAGTACCAGCCTCACTTCTCTCTGCTTTTCTGTATAGAATCCAGTCATGCATGCCTTTCCTGGCATGATGGACTGCACCCTCAAACTATGACCCAAAATCACCCACCCCTTTCCTAAGTGGCTCCTGTTAAGCATGAAAAATTACTTTTTGTTGTTGTTGTTTTCTTAAAAATACCAGCAGGCGGTTTTACATGGGAACCGAAGGCAGCCGATGACCCCATCGCCTTGCTGAACGTGGTAAAGAAGGAGGTGAGGAGGGTGATAGCAGAGAGAGGAGGGAAGTGTATGTGTTGGGGAAACATTTAGAAACAAACCAGTGTCACTCAGAGGTGATTGAAGTCCAATATGAAAGAGAGTGATGGGTCAAAAAATTGCTGAGTTTGGCACCTGAGTGAATGGCAAACTAGCTTAGCAAGAAGGAGAATGAGTATAATTTAGTATGCATGGAATCTCAGACATCTTTGTAACTATAACATTGAAGAGGTGGTTGTGGGAACAGGTTGGTGTTTACAGAATATTCAAGCATGGGATGAGTATACACAGATGAGGACAAGCCAAAGAAATGGAGACAGGAAGATCCAGGTACAATTCTGAAGATTTAAACAAGTGAAAAGCTTAGTTGAGTAAGAGGAGCTGATATGAGGAACGGAGGTGTGGATGAGAAAGATGACGACCGTCTTCATTAGTTTGGTTTGACAACTCATATGCCAATGATATCTTTACGGCTTGTTCTGAGAACACAATACAGAGAATAAATTGAAGGTAACTGGAGACTTAATTGAGTATGAAAAGTGAAAATATGAATATATATGACTTCATTTACTTCTCTTTGGAACAGTCTCCCATGGCCCCTGATGGCCCCAGCTTCCTATATAGTCCGAGACGGCTCTCATGTCCACCTCATGTTCTGGGATTGCAGCCAGGGTCCACCATATTTGGCTTTATGTAGCTCCTTTGCGAGAGTCAGGGTTAACTTATTGGAGCAAACAGAGAATACACATCCTGCAATGATCACTAATTACTTGAATAAGTGAATGATTTATATAATTTTAGAAAAAGGAGATAGTAGTGAGTTCTTGCTACTTAGTGGGCCTTTAATTTAATATTTCTTAATCACATTATAAAATGGGTGGCACTAAAGAAGATTTTACATGAGAAAATCAAGTCTGTCAGATGATAGAATTGCTTGGATTTTTCATATCTAGGAATTTTTCTGAGCAGGAATATGAACCAAATTTATCTCCACCACAGTCTGTTGTCCTTTCCTAGGAAACTTCAACTAATGTGACCACAAAATTCTGTTTTTCACATCTGGAGAAAATCTTAGGAATGCATTTTTCAGAAAGAATTTTCTCTGACCTAATAAACTAGATGGAGATACATTTTTGGATTAGATTCTTAGCCATGGCTGAAGAAGGTTCAACTGGAAAGGTTTTCATAATCATTATTTATTTATTTCCCTTTTATTTCTGAGATGGGTGTCTCATTGTGTCAAATTCTGCATCTTTGTGCCTCTTCCTCTCAAGCCCTACAGTTATGGAATGTGGCACCACGGCACCTGGTTAGAATGTCTTTCAAAATCCTAATGCCTTAATCTCATCCTGAAAACATCTCAGAGATACCAAGGACAGACGTGTAAAAAAGTTATTCGGATATATTACCCAAATAGAGAAAAACTGCATTTGACTGTTAGTAGATCTTCAATGAACAAAATCCAAGAGATTATGTAAACAAGTTTATTTGGAGGACATTTTATTTTTCTCTTCTTTTTCATTAATTTACATTTTTGGTTTTTACATATACATTTATATTAATAAATGCATATACAATAGACTACCTATAGCAAAAAGAATCATGGCACAATCAGAAATTATATAAATGTTACATTCTTAGTGTTTTGGCTATTTGTATTTGACATCTTTAAAGAAAATATCTTTCCTATCTTTTTTTAAAATTCAGATTACATCTCAATTGTTATCTCATCACTTGTAGTCTCCCGTTCCTCCCTCCCTCCCTCCCTCCCTCCATCTTTCACCCTACTCCCCTCCCCTAGGTCTATGACTGAGGGGGACCTCCTAGCCCACTATATGGTCATAGGTTATCAAGTCTCATCTTGGTGGCCTGCTTATTCTTTCTCTGAGTGCCACCAGGCCTCCCCACCAAGGGGAAGTGGTCAAATATGGGGCACCAGAGATCATGTCAGAGTCAGTCCCTGCTCTCCACACAACTGTGGAGAATGTCCTGTCCATTGGCTAGATCAATCCTGGTGCATCTAAAGTTCTGAATGTAAGTAAATCTCCATCACATCTTGTCATCATCCACTTAAAACATCTATCTAGACCTAGAAACATCTTAACCCCTAAACAACTAAGCTTCACTGTAAAAATAAGATACCTGGTCTTCAACTCCATCAGAGACTTGAGAAGGAATAAACATGATTTCCTGAGTATGCTGGGAATGCAGGTCAGTACATTTCCAAATAAGAAGATGACCAAGACACATTTTTTTCTCTTCTTGATAAATTTCTTCAGTGGAAGAAGATGAGAACCATATGCTGGCTGCAGGTAGGCGAACACATCAGACAGCGATGATGAAGAAACAGAATGTCAGCAAAGGCTTCCTAGGTCTGGATGACTTCTCTGTGGATTGTCTTGACCTGTTTCATTTATTCCTGTTTGTGTAGTGCATCTTTAAGAAGCTGCTGAAAGTGAGTTTCTCTGGACAAAAGGGCAGAAAGCTCCAGCCCAAGCAAAGATAGATGGAGGATGCTGTCTATTCTCCTTCGCTTCCTGTTACATGTATCCAAGAGGAGTTTAAACATGAGCAGCCCCTCTGGATAGAAATCTCTAGAATGTCTTCTGATGTGAAGGATGCTGGATGTTGGCAGTAACCTGAATATTTATCTATTTGTATGTTCCTCCTTGTAAGACAAAATTGAAGGCAATATGTTTAAAATATGTTTCTAAGACAAAATATATTTAAAACGTTGGCTTAGAGCTCATCTATCATACAAAGAAAACAAGGTGCAATGAGATTCTCTCTGATTTCAGTTGCCACTGTGGTGACACTACTATGCACTACAGTGGTGACTAAGAACCAGAGGCTACCAAGGAGGTAACATAGCTGACACCATCACACCTCAGCTGCTGTTAAAATCTTCTGCATAAATTAATTTTCATCATTGTGCCCTATGGTTTCAGTAGGTTTGAATTATAAACCCTAGTGAGCTTGACAAAAAACAGTGCACACAAAATTCACTTTTACATAGAATGGATGACTTTTATTCCCATAATCCTTATCATTAGGCTTTAATATACTATGTGTGTACCTTTCAAAATAGCTGGTATTTAGTATTTAGATAATCCTGTCTGTTCTTGGAGACTGACCTAAATTTGCTTATTTATTTTCTCATTAGGAATTGATATTCATGTATTATAAATAATGAGATAGTGAATCTGGTATTTGGGGATGGATAATTTTAGACAAGCCTCTTTCCTTATGTTTTTAATTAATTTCTCACACAAACTTCTAATTTCTTGCCCTTTCACTGAACTTTATTGTAGTCCAATGAACATAAAACATGAAACAGGAGCATTCTTCTGTAAGTACTCTTCAAAATGAAATGAAGGGCTAGAGACATGGCTCCATTGCTAAAGTGCTAGTTACCCACATATGAAGTCCTGATTTTGATCTCTAGCACTCATGATAAAAAAAGTTGATCATAGTTATTTCCCAGTGCTGGGGATATCCCTGAATTCATCAGCTGTAGGTTTGGTAAAAGAGCTTGTCTCAGAAAACCAGGCAAGAGATAATTTAGAAGATACCTGATACCTACTTCTGACTTCCATGTGCACATGCACACGTATGCCGATGTACCCAGACACACACACACACACACACACACACACACACACACACACACAAGCAAGAAATATAAAGTTAAAAAACAGCTATTACTCGTAAGAGTAAGCAGAGCATTAAAGGTCATAACATTTGGATTTTATGAGTAAAATCACTTATAAATAAGTGGAAATTGAAATTACTGTTCCCTTTTTCTTTTTCTTAAAAGACAGAAAGAATGTGTGTTCAAATATATCTTATAGCAATAAAGACTTTCATGTACCATATAATCTACAGTATATATTTCTTGACAGATCAGTTAAATAATATCCTATTTGAATACTTCCTCTCTAAAAATTTTATTGACTATAAATTTATGATTTAGGATTATAAAAATAACATATGTATTTTTTTTCTTTAGACCACACTGAGCCTCAGAAAGCCTCAGAAAACTGACAAATTAGCACTTTTCGGTCATGTTTAGTATCTGTGGCTCTTGGGATCAGCTAAGCAGCCGCTTCAGCAAATGCTTCTGATGAAAGCACTGTACAGGAGGTTGTGGCCCGTGCTGAAACACTCTTGTGTGGCCCGTGAGAGGAAAGCACTGTACAGGAGGGTTTTTTTTATTATTATTATTAATTTATTCTTGTTACATCTCAATGGTTATCCCATCCCTTGTTTCCTCCCATTCTTCCCTCCCTCCAATTTTCCCCTTATTCCCCTCCTCTATGACTGTTCCTGAGGGGGATTACCTCCCCCTGTATATGCTCATAGGGTATCAAGTCTCTTCTCGGTGACCTGCTGTCCTTCCTCTGAGTGCCACCAGGTCTCCCCCTCCAGGGGACATGGTCAAATGTGAAGCACCAGAGTACGTGAGAAAGTCATATCCCACTCTCCACTCAAGTGTGGAGACTGTTCTGACCATTGGCTAGAGCTGGGTAGGGGTTTAAAGTTTACCCCCTGAATTGTCCTTGGCTGGTCCCTTAGTTTGAGCGGGACCCCTTGGCCCAAATCTGCCTATCATAATGTTCTACTTGTAGGTTTCTAGGACCCACTGGATCCTTCTACATTGCTATTCTCACATGGTTCTCTCATCTAGAGTCCCAATAGGATGTCCTCCTCTCTGACCCAGTTTCCTGGTAAGTGAAGGCTTTCGTGGGACATGAAGCGACACCACATGCTGGAGAGGAATGGGGAGAGAGGAACACTCCTTCATTGCTGGTGGGAATGCAAACTAGTACAACCACTTTGGAAATCTATCTGGTGCTATCTCAGAAAACTGGGAATAGGGCTTCCTCAAGACCCAGCTATTCCACTCCTTGGAATATACCCAGAAGATGCACCAGCACACAACAAGAAAATTTGCTCAGCCATGTTCATAGCAGCCTTATTCATAATAGCCAGATCATGGAAACAGCCTAAGTGTCCCTCAGTAGAAGAATGGATAAGGAAACTGTGGTACAGGAGATTTTAGCCCGTGCTGAAACACTCCTGTGTGGCCTGTCGACTTCAGCTTCTGGACTTGACGTGTGTGTGCCTGGTTACTGGCTTTCATGGCATCTAGCCCTCTCTCATTCTTGCTGTTTATATGACTTGAATGGATAATTCCACTGTGGCTGTCCCATGCGCCATCTTTTCTCTCCTGCCCTAAATGAGTGCACTGCCAGCTTTAGAGCCACAATGGATAAGCACATTAACTAAAGAAGTAGGCATGGTCTTGAAATTTAGCCATACCTATTAATTACTGTCAACAGTTTTGAAAGTCTTCACCAATTCTTTTTAAAGTTATAAACCTGCTAAATTCTCAAAGGATCTCTTGCCCAACTTTGAAATGAGTTTGAGGTACCTCAACCCTAGGCTAATCTTTATCTTTATAGTGTGTCATTTCTCCAGCCCCCGCACCTCAGAGAGCCTTCAACAGTTTATCTTAATCCAGAAGTCTTACTCTTAGTGTATGTGTGCTTTTAGCAAATGGGAATTTCCATTACTGTAATATTTTTTAAATGATAGATGAATCTAAAAATATTGAATTTTGGCTGCTTGGTCAAGCTTCTATACCTGGATAAGGAAGAATGAACCAGAGAGAGGAATCCTTTGAAGACACAAATGTTTTAAAATGAAAAAATTAAATAATTTATATTATGTTTCACATTCTATTTTCAAGATAAGACCAAATTTCAAAGACCCAAAGCACATAAAACACCCAATAGCACAATGAATCTTCAAACCAGTATTTAAATGTTTAAAGTTATATGCATAGATATTTATGAAAGCATATCAATATAAGTTTTAAATCAACAGACTGAGTTCTTAGCTCCCAAAATTCATGTCAAAATCTAATCATCAAGACTATGGTGTTAAGAAATGTCTTTCTGAAATCAGAAATGAAAAGGGGGCCATAACAATAGACATTAAATAAATACAAAATATCATTAGATCTAAATTCAAAAACCTGTATTCCATAAAATTGGAAGATCTAAAAGAAATGGTCATTAACTTACCAAAGGTAAATCAAGATCAGGTAAACAGTTTAAACAATATTATAAAGCCAGATACCTAAATCACACAAAGACTCAACAAAGAAAAAGAATTTCAGACCAATTTTAACCATGAACATTGATGCAAAAATACTCAATAAAGTACTCATGAACTAAATCAAAGAGCACATCAAATATATTATCTACCATGATCAAGTAGGCTTCATCCCAGGGATGCAAGGATTGTTCAACATATGAACATCCATAAATGTAATACACCATATAAACAATCTGAAAGGAAAAAAAACCCACATGATTATCTCATTAGATGCAGAAAAATCCTTTGACAAAATACAATACTCTTCATGATAAATGTCTTGGAGAGTGGCTGGGGAGATGGCTCAGTGGTTATGAACATTGGTTGTTCTTCCAGAGAACCAGAGAACCCAAGTTCAATTCCCAGTGTCCATATAGCTCCTCACAATTATCTGTAACCCCTGTTTCAGTAGATCCAATCTCTTAGAAATTCAGGAAAAATGCCAATGTACAGAAAATGAACAAAAATATCTTGGAAAGATGAGAGACACAAGGCCCATTCTTAAACATAATAAAAGCTATATACAGAGAGATGATAACCAGCATCCAATTAAATGGAGAGAAACTCAAAGTAATTCAACTAAATTCAGAGAGCCTCCCACTCTCTCCATATCTCTTCAATGTAGTTCTAGATGTGCTAGCTAGAGCAATTAGACAAATAAAGAAGATCAAAGGGATCTTGGAAAGGAAGAAGTCAAATTATCACTATTCACAGATGATATGAAAGTATACATAATAACCTCTAAAATTCTACCAGAGAACTCCTACAGCTGATAAACACCTTCAGCAATGTGGCTGGATACAAGATTAACTCCAAAAAATATCAGTAACCCTCCTGTATACAAATGACAAATGGGTTGAGCGAGAAGCAACAGCTTTTACAATAGCCACACATAATCTTTTCTAGGTGTAACTCTAGCCAAGCCAGTCATAGACCAGTATGACAAGAACTTCAAGTCTCTGAAGAAAGAAATGGAAGAATATATCCCATGCTTATGGATCAGTATGATTAACATAGTAAAACAGTCATCTTACCAAGAGCAATATACATATTTAATGCAATTCCCATCAAAATAACAACACAATTCTTGAAAGAACAATTCTACACTTTATATCGAAAAACAAAAAGCCCAGAATAACTAAAACAATATTATACAATAAAAGGACGTCTGGAAGTATCTCCATCCCTGACTTCAAGCTATCCTACAAAGAAATAGTATTTAAAACTGCATGGTACTGGCATAGAAATGGACTGGGTAATTAATGCAATCAAATTGAAGATTGAGAAATAAGCCTACACATCTATGGACACTTGAGTTTTGACAAAGAAGTGAAAACCATACAATGGAAAAAAAGACGGCATCATCAACAAATTGTGCTGATGTAACTGGATGTCTACATGTAGAAAATGCGAATAGATCCATATTTATCACCCTTCACAAAACTCAAGTCCTTGTGAATCAAAAAACTTCAACATAACACCAGACACACTAAGTCTATTAGAAGTGAAAGTGGGGAAGAGACTTGAACTCACTGGCACAGGAGACAACACCAACAGTTCAGACTCTAAGATCAACAATTAATAAATGGTGTTCTTGAAACAGAAAAGTTTCTGAAAGACCAAGGACACTGAGATTCCTAGCACAGGGACAGGAACACCAACCCACTCACAAAAACTTTTACTCAAAATGTACCCTGCATACCAGATGTGCAGGGATAAGATAGAGCAGAGATTGAGGGACTGTCCAACCAATGCCTGCCTCAATCCAAGACCCACACCATGGAGGGAACCAACTGGACACTGTTAATGATACTCCGCTACGCTTTCAGGCAGGAGCCTAGCAGAACTGTCCTTTCAGAGGCTCCACCCAACAGCACCTGGAAACAGATACTGAGACTCACAGCCAAACATTGGGCAATGCGTAAGTATCCTTGTAGAAAAGTGCGGGGGGGGGGGCGGGGGAGGAGAGAAAAGGAACTGGAGGTGACAGGAACTTCACAAGAAGACGGACAGAGCCAACTAAACAGGGCTGAGAGTGGCCTGCTAGGACTGAAGCACAGACAAGGACCTTGCATGGACTGGGCCCCTACACAGCTGTAGCCTATGGGCATCCTAGGATTAGTGTAGGTCCTTAGCAAGGGGAGCAGGGGCTCCCTCTGACATGGAGTCTCCTGAGTTTTTCTTTTATTACTTCCCCCTGGTGAGACTGCCTTGCCAGGCCACAGGGGAAGAGTAAATGCTCAGTCTTGATGGGAGAGAGGGGCTCCCCTTTTCCGAGGAATAGGCGAGGGGGAGTAAGGAGAAGGAGGGAGGGTGGGACTTGGAGGTGAGGAGACATAGGCCTAAGACCAAAATGTAAAGTGAATGAACAAACAAATAAATAAATAAACCTGAAAAAATGTCTCTCTGGAAAGAGATGGGATCATGAGGCCCAGTCCTCCATAAGCTTCAGAGGCAGCCTGATTTCTGAACCACTGAGCCGCCTCTCTAGGCCTTTAAAACTTCTTTCTTAACCATATTTGTTTATGGCAATAGAATTTCTTAAAGTGACTTATCTCAAACATATGCAAATATTGTATATAATTTAGTAGAATTTCATCTTGCTCTGTAAATGTATGCTTTGTTTCTTCCTGAATGACACGCAAAATTGCATTAATATGCCATAAGACAGGAACATAATGCTGCACATATTTTAAGATGTTTGTAGAAAAAAACTATGGAAAGGACACATTGAAAAATAAAAGACACGAGGCTTAGAGGAGAAAAACGTGGCTTTGTTTTTCCATTAGGTACAAGAGAATAACGGCTGTCAAGTTCACAGCACATCAGCAGTGACCAGTTGTACACACTGCCTTCTCTGTGCTGACCCCCACATGCTCTCTAACTGCTACAATTACCAACTCTACCTTGTAGACAAAGGAGGATGGAAGTATGGTGAACCTACGTAATTTTAACATCAGGAAGGAGATAGAAAGCAGTAGATAGAGGTTAGACTTGGGCATTTGCTTTGGAGCCCATAGTCACCATTACCTTAAGGGAGAAGGGAGCAGTTCTGTGTGCGAAAGAAATGCAAGAGAAAAGTAAGTCAGTGCACAGCAGCTGATATGAACATACAAATTTATCAGAGCTCCTTGTATGAGTCTCTCTTTGACTTCTGAATATGATTTGGACATACACACTCCCTTGTGTGTTCTCTTGTACCTAAAGTTTTAACCACCAAGACTTGATTATTACAAGGTGTCTATAGTGTTGACTTAATAACTAGTAAATCACAACGCGAAAAGTTGTGTAGTCTTGGTTATAATTTATATATATGTGTATATATATATGTATATATATATATTAAAAAGCTGTGAAAAGTTGGAAAGCATTAATAAAATGTTAACTGTGAGTAGATACATCATCAGACACATGCTACAATCCTACACCTGGTTAGTAACTGTGACAGGCAGGGTTCTTCAATTTTCCCCCTTTGCTTCATATAAAGATCTAACTTTTTAAAAGAATGAATACCTAGTTATATGTGTATGTGATGAATTTCCTACTGTTCTATCACTGTTTTAAAGACTGGATAAAAGACATTTACTCAGGCAACTTCTATTTACTGAGCACTCACTTTGTAACAGCCACCTTTTTATTTGCAGTAGAAGCAGGCTAGAAAGACCTCAGTGAATTTAGAGAAACTTTGGAGGTTACCATTTTCTTTATCATTCCCATCTCAGTCCAAGTCTGCAGTAGAAACTGGTGCAATTAAAACAATATTGAGGAAGCTTCTAGCTCCATAGAGATTCTGAGTTTTTGTTTTTGCATGTTGGAATCCAGAATATATATGACCCAAAAAAGAAGATGCACTGAAAGATATTAGACAAGTCCTGTTTTATCATTTGAAAACATAAAGTGCCATAATACTGTGAGAGGAATGTCATTTTAAAGGAAATTGAAAATAAATACATGTTGCCTGCCTTCTAACAATTCCTGAGGGGAATGTCATATAGGGCCATTTCTTCTGTTCCTCCTACTGTGCGTAAGAGTCATCTCTGGTAACTAACAAGGGGCAGACAAAGAAGAGCCCTGAGTGGCTGTGGGACACTGAGCTTCTTTGGGATTGGAGTAGGTGTGGTGACAGGGCAACTCGTATCTCACTCCACAGGAATCCTCCACTACGGTCAGACCCGAGACTCATGACAAAGCATCCAAGCAAAGTAAAAATGAAAAAAGATACGTGTTCTGTGGAAGATAAAAATCACAGAGCCTGACATCTGAGTTTGCAGCTCATCTATCATACAAATTTTAAGATGTGCTCACTGTATCCATCAAAGCATAGGGTGACTGGTGCACACCTTGCTGGGGAACTCTGCATTCTTTCTACAGGAGTGAAATGAGAATAAGGAACTTTTACAGCAAACTAGGAAAGTCTCTAAAACAAAGGAAAACTTAGACCATCACTTTCAATTAAGCTAGGTTTTGATAAGCCCCTAATTTCTGTCTCATGAAAGGGTTTTGCAATAATAGAATATTAGGCCATGGTCTTTTACATTTACTTTACCTGTCATCCATCCATCCATCTATCTATCTATCTATCTATCTATCTATCTATCTATCTATCTATC
>OU015750.1:54177781-54231326 GCA_907169655.1 Acomys percivali
ATCTATCTATCTATCTATCTATCTATCTATCTATCTATCTATCTATCTATGTAATCTATCTGTCTGTCTACCCTATCATCTATTTGTCTATTTGGAATGGAAGGAGTTTATTTCACCTGACATCATGAACAAAATTATGGCAGAAACTAAGAGGCAGAAACTGAAGCAGACACCATTGAGGACTAGTTAGCTCCACATGGCTCATAAATCTTCCTTCCTTCCTTTTCTTCTTTTCTTTCTTTCTTTCTTTCTTTCTTTCTTTCTTTCTTTCTTTCTTTCTTCATATATAAGTAATATATTCTTGCTGTATTTTTGATGCACAATTTCATTTACTCTTTTTTACAATAAAATATAATAAGATGAAACAAAACTCATCATGTTGAAGTTGGACAAGGCAAACCAGTAGAAGGAAAAGACCCCGAAGAGAAAGCACAAGAATCAGGGGCCCACTCGTTCACACACTCAGGAGTCCCATAAAAATACTAAGCTGAAACCTATAATACACACACACACACACACACACACACACACACACACACACACACACGATCTTGTGCTGACATTGTAAGCCCTGTGCTCGCTCCAGAGCTCACATGACCTTTGTTTGGTTGATGGAGAAGGCATCGCTCTCATGGTGTTCTTCACTCGCTCTGTCTCTTATGCTCTTTGCTGCCTCTTTTTCTCTGAGTTCCCTGAGTTCTGAAGGGAGGGATTGGGTGGCTTATTTTTTTTTAATCCCTTTTAATCTGAACAATTTATCCTAATTTTAAAAAAAACTTTTTTATGATTAGGTTATATTATGCAGCTCTAGGTAGCCTGGTTCCTGTTTTCTATGCCAGGATGGCCTAGAACTCACTGAGCTCCTCTTGCTTCTAAATCTCCAGTGCAGGGGTTAAAGGTGAGTGCCACCACTAGACCTGGCAACTTTCCCTAAGGTTAAAACATTATACTCATCAGGGAAACTTCTCTCCACAACAGACAGAAACAATTATAGGAAAATATAGGCAATCAAAATGCAGAGTTGTACAGCCTGGTCCTACTGGATGCGTCAACGAAACATTCTCACTTCTAAGACTCAAGGATCATTGTGGAAGAAAGGGCAGAAAGACTGCAAGATACAGGGAGTCAGGGTATTTGCGGAGAGGTGGGGGGGGGTCTCCTAGTTAGACAGAACATATACTCATAACGTCCCACCAACGTGACTGCTCAAATGTGAGCTGGGCAAGGATGACACCAATGGGCGATCCAAACTGGACAGGGATAAGTTCATGAGGCCTCAGCCCTACATGAAAAATTACAGGTAGCTGAGTAAAGCCGAATGAGGAGATCTGGTCCTCCACAGAAGAAAGCACAATAACTAGGCATCCTGTGCAAAATGGTCAGTCCTGGAAACATACAGGCTGGCAGCGTTATATGGCCAAACAGGTTATACTTAGGAATATATAAATTATATATTAATACACTATAAATAAATTTATACATTTATAATCTTAATATGTAATACTTATAAATATATCTATATTTGCTTATATATGTAACAAATTATATTTATATGCAATAATAACTAGTAAATAAAGAAAAAGAGGCCATGAATTTTAAGGAGAGTAGGAAGGGGGTATCTGGGAGGAATGGTTTGGAGGAGGAAAAGGAAAAGAGAAATGTTGTTGTTATATTATAATTTCAAAAATAAAATAAAAAGGAGAAAAACTCTGTAATTCTGAATTTAGTCTTTTTACCATTTTATAGCACACACCACAAGATATTATCTCTGTGCCTTGTTGCATGTTGTAATCTTACATGAATTTTAATGAGTTGTTTAAAGTTTATTATGTCAAAGTTATATAATGTTTAATTTTTATAGAATACAGAACAATGCTTGAAAGATTTTTCAAAGCACTATTTTTGCTTTTTTTAACTAACCTTTTTTGCACCCTTATCTGCTTATTTATATTTTCATGAATTTGATGTTGAAGTTATCAGTACTATTCTTTTGATTAAAAAGCTTAAAAATGAATTTAAAGCTCAGCTAAAATTTGTAGACAGTAAGAAGCAATTCTTTCTTAGAAAAATAGGATTTCCTCACAAGTTTTTGGCAATTCTTGTGCCTATCTGAAGACTTTTGCTTGTAATTCATTTTAAAGAAAGCTAATTATTATTAAAAAAGATTAAATATTGAGAGATTTGACTCTGGTCATGTATATTACAGTCAGGAAACATGGGAAAAGATGTGAGGAGTACCTTTACCATGGTATTAGTGTGAACTCACACTCTGGGTGGGTGCTGCACCCTTCAACTCACATGCACCTGTGAACATCGGCTGGGCAGAGGGGTAGGCTATGAGGATTTCATACTTTTTTAAAAAAACCAAACTCCATTTATTTGGTTAATGATGGGTCTGAAGAAGGTTTTTTTCTCTGTGAAACTTGCCCCACTCATTCACAGAACATTTCTTTTATTTATTTATTTATTTATTTTATTTTTCAGCTCTTGAAACATGCAGTTGTTGGTTTGTGTCCTGTCTTGGCATATGTGAAGTTGTAAATATGGAAACAATCTCATAATGAACTGGACATGTCCCTGAAAGGACTGTTGAGAGTAATGGAACAAAGAAGACAGCTCTCTCTACGTTTTCTTTTTTATATTAATCTTTATTTATTTATTATTTATTGTATATGAGCATTTTATCTGCAGCAGAGGGCATCAGATCACACTATAGATGGTTGTGAACCACCATGTAGTTGCTGGGAATTGAACTCAGGACCTCCGGAAGACCAGGCAGTGCTCTAAACCACTGAGCCATCTTTCCAGCCCCCTCTACCTTTTCTTGTGGATAGATTCTCTCTACTTTACACAAGATTTTCTTTTAACATCTTTTCAGAAGGGCATCCCTGAAGAAACAGAGCGTGGAGAGCATAATTTACCCATTCTGGATGACTCAGACCCATCATAATGAACCCTGCTTAGTGTACTCCACTGTATTAGAAAGATGCCCTTAAGAACCATTAAGGTATGCAGCACTGTTTGCCCCGACTAACTGACTGCTCCCAAGTGGTGTAAATGTTCCAGACTGCAGTTGCTCCTCAGCACAGAGTACACTGATTAGAAAACATGTTTTGAGGACTGCAGGGAGATTGTGTTAGGCTAGATAGGAACAGGAAGTTGTTTGCCTGCGTCGGTTATTTGAAGGAAAAAAAATCTTTCCAACTGTTACCTACTTCATGAAGCTCATGCCAAGTTCAGAGGAGGGTGCGTGTGGACATCATAAGGAAAATAGTCATGCAGGCACATTTGTTGTTCATAATTTAAAGGGATAGGAGTAGACATTCACCACACCCACCCCAAACTCTTAATCTCAACTAGAAACCCAATTCCTGTATGTCACAATATCTGAACAGTGTTTGCCACAGAATCATCGGGGAATTCTTGGCTTCATGTTACAAATGCAAAACTCACGGGGAGGCTTAAACATCTGTCATTTGTTATGATGAGAGACATTAATTGAGTCATTTTAATCGTGATCTTCCTACAGCACTGTAAATTTTGATGGATGGTAAATATTAAGGAAAATGAAAGTTAGGTTTGAGGATTCAAGCAATTAAGGCTGGAGGATGTTTTCGGAGATATGTCAGTGGCAGCGTGGGCGTCATAGAACATGTAGACTTCATGAAGACATTGAGATACAGTATCTCGGAAGCAAGAAAAACAAAGGCAGAATCCTAGAAGTTTATTTCCTTCCCATTCCCCTTAGAAAAGTGATTATATGCCATGTATACAACGAAGTTTAGAAAACCCTGATACATTGCAACTGTAGGAAAATATACTATTTGAGTATATTGATTTGTTCTTTAAAGAAATTTTGCCTTTTACTTTTTGGCTTTTGAGATAATACATTTATTCCTTTTTTTTCTTTATTCCCTCCAACCACTCCCCATGCACTTGCTGTCTTTCAAATTCATGGTCTCTTTTTTCATTAATTTTTACTGAGTGTGTATATGCACATGTATATATCTATACATCCCTAAACATCCTGCTCAGCTTATATAGTGTTCTTATGAATGTATGTTTTCAGGGCTGACCACTTGATATTGAATTGGTCTGCTTTTCCCTGGGGAAGACTATTTCTCCTGCCTTAACATTGCTTAGGCAGTTGTTTATATAGGGATGAGGCCTCATGGACTTTCCTCCTTCCATTTTGGCAAATCTGTTGTAGTCCTGGTTCAGGTCAAGTTTAGATGATCATGTTGGTGAGACTTGCTGGGTGTCGGTTCTGAGTTTACTAGGAGACTGTGTCTCCTAGCAAATGCCTTTTACTTCTGGCTCTTACGATCTTTCTGTTCTGTCTTCTGCAATGGTCCCAGAACTTTAGGTGCAGGAATATTTTGTAGCTGTATCTTGTTATTTAATAATAACTCATTTCTAACTTAAGAAATTTTACTTGGAATTTGAACACAGGGCTTTTTATGAAGTCATGTATTTGTATATCCTTATGAAGTATGTCCTAGTAAGTAAACATGAACATACAATGCATAACAATCAAGTAGGTGGAGTAAAGACTTTCATCTCTCAATATTAAGCATTACATGTGTTGAGAATTTCACTTTCTAGACATTTGGAAATACATCACAGATTAGTTGATTCAACAACTACCCAATTGTGCCCTAGAAAAGCCAGAGCTAATTTCTTCCTTCCTGTGATCTGGAATCCCCTATTAAACTCGTTTCTGCATCCCCACTTCCCAGACCCTAGAGTTCACTGTTCCATCCCACTCTACTGTGAACCTGACGTCTTCATTTTGGTCCAACAATATGGTACAGTGAGTAAAGGAGGATAATTCCTGAACCAAACATCTAGGAAAGAGTGAGCTAACTCCATCAAGTTGTGTTTCAACTTACACGTGCGTACACACAAAATACATACAGAGACATTTATTTTTATGTATATTTTGATTATTTAAAACAATTCTAAATTTAAATATGTTTTGATAATACACTTCCCTTTCCGCAAGTCCTTCCAGATCCTCTTCCCCCTCCCTTTGCACCAAACTTTAAGTTTTTTTTTTTTAAGCAAACAAACAAAAAAAAAGACCTCAAAATCATGAAAACAAGATACCTCACCCCTCACAAAATCTGTAACCAAATAAAAGTACACACAAAAAAGTGTGACATTCATCATGTGTTGGTCAACTACCTCTGGGCATGAGTTCTGCCTTAGGGTGGTTGATACACCCAGTATCACTCTATTGGAGAAAAGTGATTTTTTTTTTCTCTCCCAGGAGGTATAAGTTGCAGTTCAGTTGTTAACCTTTATTCTAGTGGCTACGTTTTCATTCATTCACTGATTCATTCATCCATTCAATCATTCGTTTGTTCGTCTGTTTGTTCATTCATTTAAAAACATATAACAAAATAAAATGTAATAAGATACTATCACATAGAAGTTGAACAAGACAATCAACAGAAAAAAAAAAAAACCCAGCCCAAGAGAAGTCACAAGAATCAGAGACCTACTCATCTGCACGCTCTGGAATCCCATAAAAAACACTACCCTGGAAGCCATTCCTTAAGCACAAGTGACCTGGTGCAGACCGGTGGTGGCTCTTCCGGTGGAGGCTCTTCCGGTGCAGGCCCTTCCCATGTTGCATCAGTCTCCCTTAGTTCACACGAGCTTTGCTCAGGTTGAGCTGGAGGAACCTGTTTTCTTTGTGTCCTCCATTTCTGGCTCTCACATTCTTTCTGCCTCCCTTTAAGCAGGGTTCCCTGAGGTCTGAGGGGAGCGATTTGATGGAGACATCTCATTTAGCGCTGAGTGTTCCTAGGTCTCTCACGCGTAATGTAGTGTCTGGCTGTGGGTTTCTATATTGGTTGCCATTTGATGCAGAGGAAGCTTCTCTGCTAATTGCAGAACAAGGCACTAATCTGTGAGTATAACAAAATACCATGAGGAGTCTTTTTAATCATTACACTTTTTTTTTCTCTTAGGCCAGTATTATTTGGTTTTATCTTAGGTCTCTGGGTTGTCTAGTCTCAACTTTTGGACCACTCAAGCAGTGTTAGGTGTGGCTTTCCTCTCTTGGAGTGGACTTTCAATCAGTTATTGGTTGGGTGGAACTGGAAAGAACAGGCAGAGTCCAGTAGAAAAGGTTGATGGCTGCAGTGGAGTTGCTAGATCACTGGTCACTCGCTGTTGCTGAGGATTTTTCCTACTGTTTTCCATCATGGATGCGTTGACTTACTCACGTGCCTGCCAACTGCCTAAGTGCTGTAGTCTCGCCACGACCTCATCTGCACTCATTGCTCTTGTCTTTTGGGTGGTATTTTCTGGCATGAAATAATATCTCACTTTGGTTTGAATATTCATTTCCCTGATGATTAATGAAGATGAACATAGCTTTAATTTTCCTGTTGGCCATTTGGGTGTACTCTTTTCAGAAATGTCTGCCTAGTTCTTCAGCCTGTTTTAAATTGGATTATTCACTTACTTGATGGTTAGCCTCATTTTATTGTTCTATTGCTTGCTGTGAAGGAAAACCCTGACCAAGGCAACTTTTGTAAAATAAAGCATTAACTTACAGTTTTGGAGGGTTAGTCCAGGAGCATATGGGCCTATGAAGGCCATTTCTTTCTTTCTTTTCTCTCTTTCTTTTATTTTTCTTTTCTTTTCTTTTTTTTCTTTTTTTTTCTTTTTTTTTTTTTTTTTTTGACACAGGGTTTCTCTGTGTAACCTTGGCCACACAGCCTGGCCTCTAAATCACAGTGATCTACCTGCCTCTGCCTCCTGAGTACTGGGATTAAAGGCATGTGCCACCATGCCTGGCTGTGAAGGCCATTTTTATCCAAACCACTGCAAGGATCATTAGTTAATTATAATTTGGGGACATTATTCTTTCTGGTAAATAGTTCTTTTTTGTTGCCTTTGTCTTTGGTGATCTGCCTAGGAACATAATCACTACATATACCAGTGCCTTGAAGGGGTTGTCTTATGTCTTTTTGTAGTGATTTTATAGTTTCCCATTTTATATTTGGTATTTTAAAAACTTTGATGTCATTTTGGACAAAGGAAGAAAGAGCTCTGCTTTCCCAGTTTTAAGAGGCTTTATTTTTTATATGGTGTGTTCTTGGCCAAACACTAATTGGCTTTAAGAGTGTGGATTAATTTTTGGTTTCTGTTTGCTGTTCCATTGCTATGTCTGTTTTTGTGAAGTATTATGCTGCGTTGGCTACTATAACCTTGTGGCATATTTTGAAAAAAAAATGTATTATGACGACTCTGTCTTTGTCTCTTTGTCATCCATTCAGTCATTAATTTATTTAGTTCTTTATTGGTTTGTTCATATATTCCTCAGAATCACCTTGGACATTAATGGTGTGTTTTGGGGCTTATGTATAAATTTTGACATGATTTTTCTATTTCTGTTATAATATAATTACAATTTTGTGGTTACATTTCAATCTCTATAGTTTCTTTTTTACAAACACATATTACTTAAGTGGTCAGGTCCTCTACCTTCTGAAAGTATTATCCTAATAAGCTTTTCTCATTACTCTTTAATTTTCTAATGACTATTTTAATGGCTAGAAATAGATATTATAATATCATATTGAGCTTCAACTATGCCAAGAAGAAATAGTTTCATCCACTAATATCATCCTAACACATCTTGGAAATAATGCCAGTGAGACCAGATGACCAAGAACTCAGTTCAACAAGATTTTATATTGTGTGACAGTTTATAATTGTACAACAGGATTCATAATGTGAGTATTTTCATATTTATAAAACCCCATAGTACAGAAAGAATCAAGTTTCTTCCTATTTTAATGGAAAAATAAATACTGGTGACACGAACACTACATTGTGCCTGTGTGATTATTATTTAGTTTTGGTTATGGGAAACTGATGTTTTTACTAAAGCACTTAAATCTGTGCCTAGAGTGTACTATTACTCTTAGTGCCAGCCACACTACTCTGTTCTAGTGGAGAGAACAATTCAATACAATATATTCAATGTATAGGAAAGATGATAGGATGGTTTCCACCTGGTATTAAAAACACAAACTAATTTTTACTACTATAAGTTGCCAATAACTTGAACTATTTTTTAGATTACTTTATTAACATATATAGTCATATAAATAAAATCATTATTTTGTTTCTTGTGGATTACCTCTGTGTTTATTTACTATTTTTATTCTTTTTTTTTTCAATCTATTTTTGCTAGCTACTACAAATGGTGAAAAATGTTGGTCCAATGTTAACAGATATAACTGTCTATTCTATGCTTATTTACGGTCCATAGGCATAATATGGCTTCTTCAACAAGTTATATAATCAAGCTTCCAGTACCTTTGGCACAATTAGCAGCCTCTAACTCTAACACTTATAAAAATAACCATAAATATACACTGTCTGTACAAAAACACAGACAGAACCAAATAACAAAAATCAGAGCTATTTCATAATGTTGAAAGTAGTCTGAGGGTTACATATATCTAAAGAGTCTGTGTGTGCTTCTGTGAACCTGTGATCCCAGCAGATGAACTCTGGGCTGCAGACTGGCTTTGACTATAGAACAAGATCATGTCCTTAAACTCAAAAATCAAACCAAACCCAGACAAAACGGGAAGCTAGCAAATAAAGGAGGCAAAAATGAAAGAATCTAAATAGAAAGGCAGGGTAAAGTTTGTCTTTTCAATAAGTGTTCTAATGATCTTAAATCTTCAAGGAACAGATATTTTTAGGCTCTTCACATTGATTTTAGAGTGAATTGACAAGATGTGCTGCCTCCTTCTTTTTTTATTTATTTTTTAAGGTATTTTTTCCTTTTTATTATTTTTCTTTTTTAAATATACATTTACATTATTACACATATATACAATAAACTACCTACAGCAAGAAGAAACATGAAACAATCAGGAAAATTATATAAATGTTACATTCATAGTGTTTTGGCTATTTGGATTGGCATCCTTATAAAAAACATCTTTCCTATCTTGGTGCATCTAAGTTTCTTTTTTCTTTCTTTCTTCTTCTTGTGGGTGGAACTGGGATGAGGCCATCTCCTCATGTATATGTGTGTTTTATGTCTGTGTTAGCTCTCCTGTTGCATGGTGACTGTTAGAGCAATGTTGTTAGAAAGAGAAAAAGAACATATGAAATGAAAGTTTTTTTTGTTTTTTGTTTTGTTTTGTTTTTAAATGAAAGTTAAAATGCTTACTTGAGCAGTTAAGAGGTCTTGCTGTTCTGTAAGCAGACCTGAGTTCTTTTGTAGCCAACACTGGCAGCATCCTCAGGAATCATTGCTGAGATAAAAATCTTAGACTTTTATTAAAGTAGAAGAAAGAAGTAACAGAGACACCTTTAGCAAACAAATGACTGAAGGACCAAAGCTGGGGAGGTTCCATAGAAAAACCAACAGAAAAAAAATGTGGTAAAGTACACAAGTGTAATTAAGTTACACAACAGAAGCAATTTAATACGCTTTCTATGCATTAATGTAGGAATTAGAATTATGTTAGAAGATAAGCACACTAAAATGACAGGAATGCAGTATGTACTTTAGGAAGGAGTTTTTAAGATGTGGCAGAAGAAGGAAATAGGCACTCCGGGATGGTAAGAGAGAGAGCAAGGAGGGTTCACTTGGCATTAGCAGGGGTGAGACGTGGAGTTAAGGACAGGTGAGGAGTGTATGACTGTCCCTGAGATGGGGCAGCCACGGGGGATTTCGGAAAAGAATGGCCCGTGCTTCTTGTGTGGAAGCTCCAATGCACACTGAGCCAGTGGCTGCAGCTTTTGTTGGGTCCCGCCCCTGTGGCTCTGTGTCTGAGGAGAGTCCTGGGAATGGTTGATTGGCAGTCAGAATGGTGACTAGAGGAAAAAGGAGAGACAGACTGTGCCTCATCTCTACTGTCAAATTTGCCCAATCTGTGAAAGAAGGCCACTGGATCCATGGTTCTGTAGCCCAGGCATTTCCTATGTTTGCCAGCTTAATATTGTGAAGAGATGTGGCATGTGGATTTCTAGTCTGACAACAAACAATCCAGTGTAATCATCAACACAATGGAACGTGTAATAACGGAATTCTTCCTATAAAGAAGACTGCTGGTCCTGATGGATTTGCTGGCAATTCATGTTAAATATTTTAAAAGATCTGAGAGCAATATCACAAAAACCTAGAAAACAGAGAGAGGACATGTCTCACTTCATTTTGTGAGACACAATCCTGATATTCAAACTGAACAAAACCATTATAGGAAAAACAAGTTTAAAAAAAAAAAGAAGAAGAAAAAAAAAAAAAAAGAGAGAAGCCAATGGTCTAGTATGTATTATGAACACAGGCACAAAATATTTAGTATAGCAGCAGTCAACTGAGCTCAGTAGCATCTAAAAAGAGGAGCATCTCAGGTTCAAGAAAGGTTTATTCTAGAAGAGTAATGGTTTTTAGCTTCCCATTTATAAACCAAGTGATATAATTTACCATATTAACACAACAAAGAAGATTAATTAACTAATTTTAGGTGTGTGTGTGTTGTTGTTGTTGCGTGTGTGTTGTTGTTGCTGTGTGTGTGTGTGTGTGTGTTTATGTGCATGGCAGTGGACGCACCCTTAGAGGCCAGATAGCACTGTATTTCTTGGAGTTGGAGTAACAGGCAGTTATGAATGGTTTGATGTAGGTGCTGGGAACTGAACTGGGATCCTCTGCAAGTGTGCTCCACATCTTTCCAGCTCCGAGAAGAACATTTATATGATCAACACTAATGTAAAAAGATACTTTTCAGATTTGACCCATTGTGTAAACAAAACAGGACAATTGCCAGACCCCAGAGAATGCTAGACAGTTGTCTCGGTTCTGTAAGGAGCATTTGTGAAAGGCCCTCCCTGAGTCCTCATCACTGTCTGTGCAGCATTACACTGAAGTCTTCATCGGGGAGAAGAGAAGAAGAAATAAGGTGCATGAATACAGATAAGAAGGGGAGGCAGGACTCTCTGTGTACTTAATTGTGTGCTGCAGAAAATTCCAAGAAACATATATAATTATCAAGACTAATATTTTTATAAGGTCCCAGACTATAAAATCACTATGAAATCAATCCAATTTCTCCATATTTATTACTACTCTTTGAAGATCAAATGAAATGCTATTTATGAAAGTGGTTGAAATGTTATAAATTTAATGGCGTGCAATATTTGTATGAGTTGTACATGACAAATTTAAAATCACGGATGAGAGGAACTGAATGTAACCTGAATAATTGGAGAGACACACCATGCTAATAAATTGGAAGAATCAATATTGTTCAGTTGTCAAAATTTCAAATAATGCACAGAATCAAGGGAACTCTTTTCATATTTTTGGGAAGCTTGCTATGAAAATTGCTAAGATGAAAATGAGGTATATGGGAATGGAAGGGACCACGAATAGTGAAAATACTTTTGAGAAATAAAATGAGAGAAAAAATAACTTGCTCATTATATTATCAAAAAATAGACAAATAGTTTGGGAAGACTGACAAAGAATAAATATTAATCCTCAAAGATGTAATCAATTGGTTATTCTATTATGATGGTGATAATGATGATGATGTGTATGTGTGATGTGTGGAAGACAAGTTGGCACGTGCCATGCTGTAAGTGTGAAAGTCAGAGGAAAAATGTCAGGAGTCTGTTGAAGGAGTGCCTTCGGGACCAAGCATTGCACCTGAGGCCAAGACAAAGGCACAAATGCCACTGCCTAACTCACCCTAGACAGACATACTAAATTTGATCTGGCATGGAACATGATGACAGGATTCTGAGAATCCACCAGCTGAGATCGTGGGCTAAGGAGCTTGCTGGCAGGGTACACCCTGGGATGTCAAGGGAGGCCTTCCTCTTCTCAAATGTCTGTGCATTGAACATTTGGAAGAATATGTACAATCATTCTATAAGGTGTAATGGGGTCAGTGCCATGAGCTGCTGCAAAAATCATGTGGACCTTTCCTTCCTTAATAATTTCTACTGAAAAGGCCTGCATCATGACAGGTAGCAAAGAACAAAAGTACAGAGCTATGATATTTTTGCAAACCTGGAAATTACATACTTGATGCTGAGTAGAATTAAACTGAGAACTGCCACAGCAGGTATGTCTTGCATGCACAGACACTCATCCAAGGGTCAGGAAAAGAAGGCTCTAAAAAAATAACCTAGAAAGAATGTGTAATGTATATAGATTACAGATTGTGTATCTGATGTGGTATTTGGTACCCTTTTAAAGTGTGGAAGAGGCAGGACTTATCTACAGTGAACATGAGTAAAATCAATTAGTTATCTACTAAGACAGGAAAGGCTTTAGAAAGAACAGGATTTGGGACAGAGTTGAGAAAAGTACATTAAGATGTGACATCTACCTAAGAGGATATTCTGAGCAAGAGAGCTAGGAAGGAGATGAAGGAAGAACAGTAATCGATTTGGCAATGTTCCTGAGTTATTTTAGGAAAATACATTTGCTTGAATTTGATGGGATCAGAAATGGCAGCAATAGATTTTGAGAAGTCTCACTTTATTTTTTATTTTTATCTTTAGCTGTTTTTTTTTTTAAAGGAAGCATCCATGCAAGTCTGAGGCACATACATGGCCATTTTTGTCTATCAGAATTGACACATTAAAAACAATGTTCCAGTTTGACATAGTAACTTTAACAAGTATTTTGTTATTTATTGAAGCCATGCAGACCTTTCCAGTGGCATAATTGAGCCACATACCACTTGCTAGCTGGTGAACATCACAGATGGTTGTTCCTGATGAGGCTGTCCTTCTGATCTCCTCATGGGCGTGGTGAGGTGCTTCTCTTATTTTACCCTACTTGCCTCACCCAGAGCCCTAAGCAGAGATCGTCTCTCTGAGCAGGTTCCTTGTTTAATGATCTGTAAGTATGATGTTATTGCTTCCCTGCCTCCCATTTATGAGCGTCATTATTCCCCACAGTGGGTTGTCTTTGTCAGACAATAAAGGTAAAAAAAAGTTTTTCAGCTTGTCAGGGATTTATTGAAACAAATGAGAAAGAGGTTGGGTCAAAATTAATGACGGTGGTTTTCCATGTAGGATAAGAGTAATATTTTTTTAAGTGATGGCTCTTTTAAAGATATGTGGGCCTTCCTTGGAAGAGTGTCTTTGTCCTATTGCTGAACTCTGCATTTGAAGGGCACACACTCATTTACTGCACTTTTCTGCCATGCCTAAGAAAAGCAATAACAAATTGGTTGTATAAATAAGAAAATGTTACTTATGGCGAAATTCAGCTTTTAAAGGGTGCTGTAGGCACTAGTCTGTGACTATCAAAGCACATTATTTGGATTTAAGGATCTTTTTGTTCATTATCAAAATGAGCTAAGACAGAAAGCACAGACAGGAGAAAATGAGTGATTCTCAGAAACCAATCAGGTTGGTATTGTTGGTGGTAATTGTAGTAAATACACAATTTGAAGTCTTATTGCTCCCTTGTCTCTCATCAGTAAAGAGGAAGGAAATTGAAATCACACAAAGCATAAGTTTATTTGATATCTCACATTTTTAAAAGCCCCTTTGGAGCAATTTTGGTGATGATAACCAAGTTTCTCTAATTGGAGAACAATCACCACTTATATAGATAATTAGTCTGAGAAATACTGTGATATTTGAGTTGTAGCCAGAAATATTGTCTGGAAAAGCCACATGTGTTCTCTCACAGAATTTCTGTCCATACTAACATCTTCCATGTGATTATGATCTTCATTCATACTTCTTAGTGTCCCTCATATAATCAAATTCTTAATTGTTTACTTTATAGCCCACTCTTGCCATTTTTACAGATAAACTTTGTGATATGGTTTCTAATGACTTGATAGTTTTTCAGAATAAGAAAAGGCAGAATGAAATTTGAGTCAATGCCTTATTAGCAGGAACCGTCACTTTAGACAATGGAGTTTGATTTACACCAAGGGTAGATTTAGTGACAGGAAAAGGCGGCACACAGAGAATGCCTCTCCAGCAGCTCTCACTGTTTTCTCAGATCCCAGGAAGTGACTGACCTCAGTTTTAAGTGCTGGTATCATCACTAAGAACTCTGACACTTGGGAGGGCTACGGCAATACTTAGCTATTGCTGCTGACATTGCTTTGTGTTTTTTAGCATTCGCTTTAAATTATCTTATCGATGTTGATAAGTGTGCTTGCTCATGGGACTTTGTGGGGTATGAAAAGGATTGCTTGGTGACTCACACAAAATCTATGTGGGCTCAAAATGCCTTCCCCTTGTGCTGTGTGGTCAGGAACCCAGTGTTCAAAATAATTAAATTCTAATAAAGGCAAATACTGGTGTTCTTTTTGTTTTGTTTTTTTTGCTGAACTTTTGTTCAACCAATATAATTAATCAGATATGAAGTAAAATACATTGGGAAGCAAATTCTTTTAGAAAATTAATTATACGATTTAAAAGCAAATGAATTGGTATTTTAATAAATTAGTATCCAAATTTTCTTGTGAAAATGTAAAACAAGGGGTCAGTTTTCTGAGTTTTATTCACTGAAATTGAGTGTGTGTGCGAAAGTCCTATGAAACAGGTCACATGTCACACATATTAGGAGCAAGTTGACTTGTATTAGGTACCAGGAACCTCTGGTACATTCTTGACAATGGAATATCCTTATTGAGATTGCTTATCAATAATACCATGCATTTGTTCTTGCCAGCAAGACAGCAAGGAAACAGTGGCTGTTTGATTTTCTGTGTTTTGTAGAAATAAGAGTTCTGAGTTCTGACCTAGGTTAGTTTTCCCAAATGAAATTACGTATCAATGCTTTGCTTTCAGGCTAGGAAGCTGTATTGATTAATGAAATGCTTTAAGTATTTTGTGAAAATTGAATGTCCGGAGAGTTTTAACCTTAAATGTCAGTGGAGGCTCTATTTCTAGGCCTTCTCTAGTTCCCCAAGGCCTAATACTTCTTTTGAAAACAGTGTATGCCTCTGCTTAGAATGACCGACTCTCTGCTGGCAACAAAGACCAGATGGGTGGACTTCACTGAAGGAGCTCACTGTGTTTGGGTTTTAGTCTATTCCATTTTTTTTTTTTTTTTTTTTTTTTGTGAAAGTTACGCTTTAGGAAGTCAGTGATTTCCTTCTCTTAGTGTTGGTGGGGGAATATAGATTGTTTCCTTCTGCAATACAATATCATTTAAAAGCATATTTGTGAAGGAATGAAGAAAGGCCTTTAGGAAAGAGAGGATAGTGAAACTTGGGTGATATGCAGGGAAAAAGTGCAATAAATAAGGAAGAATGTTTAAATGGGAAAGGATGGGAGAGAGGGAGAGAGGAGAGGGTTAGGGGTAACTAACATGAAGGATGCTTAAAGATACCACAGGGAAGCCCATGATTGTATAAGCTTTAAACATTCTATGAGTAAATTTTATTAGAAAGTACCATAGATGTTCACATCAGAGGCTACAGTTTACCAAAGTTACAGCCAAGTATCAAGTGTAAGATGTCCTCCCAAGATTAAGCTAGCTGTTCAGACAAAGAAGTGTTTTCTCAGAGGTGTTCTGGATATTCCACAAACAATAGAGCTATTGGCATTGTTCCTGATTGCCTACCAGAACTACTTGATGGTAAAATCATATTGAAAATACTACACACAAAATAAATAAACGAAGGAAGGAAGGAAGGAAGGAAGAAAATACTATGCACATTAGCCATGGAACGTGGAGATATTAGGTTAGTTCTGAGTAGGATGATCTCTTCCTACCAGCTAGCTCTCACAGTAATGGAAGGTGCTATATAGGGTACTGGGGGAGGGGGGGAGTCAACAGTCTTACCCAGATGCGAGTAATGAAGGCTGCAATAGTAATCAACATAGAAAGCTAACCTCATGGGTACAGCAGCGGCCTGAATACTCTGGGTGTAATCAATTGCTTTCTTGTTGGATTTAAGGCCTGGTCCATAGAAGGAAACATAATAGCCAGCATGTCAACACTGACCAAGAACCTGTGGTTGCGGAACTCACAGGCTCCAGGAATGAATTTGCTATTGTAATTTTGCTAAATGGACACAAAGTATCAAACTAGCCTTTAACCTTTTAGTTTAATGCAGCTCTCAGACTTCATGAGAAACATTTCTCTGTGCTGCTGTGCATGGCAGAAACTCACAACTGGTCAAGGTGCAGCTTGATAATGTTGTAATGCTCAGTCACAGTAAGACATTTATATGATCCCCTTCCTCAAGCCTCAGGAGAGCAGAAAGATTATGAGCATTAGCAACTGGGGTGGAAAACAGTGCCTTGTGGGTATGACAGGACTAAAGAACTCACAGAGCCCACAGAGGCTGTGGTTACCTAGATGAGACCTTCACAATGTCAAGACACTCATCTTGCTGGCATGGAGGAAGAAGAAACTCAGCAGCTCCCATGCATACCTGAGCAACTGTGAACAGCTGCTCTCTGGGGCAGGAAAGTCAGTTCTCTTTGAGGGAATGCCTCCTGGTAGTGCTGATCAGGGTCACACCCAGAAGTACATGGGGAGCAGAAATTGGAGTTGATAGGTTATTAAATTTTTAAAAAAGGAGACAGTCACCGAGAAGAGACTTGATACTCTATGAGCATATACAGGGGGAGGTAATCCCTCTCAGGAACAGTCATAGGGGAGGGGAATAAGGGGAAAATGGGAAGGAGGGGAGAATGGGAGGATACAAGGGATGGGATAACCATAGAGATGTAACAAGAATAAATTAATAAAATAAAAAAAGGAGACATAAATTAATATTTTGTGCATTAATTTTTTTAGTTATTTGTATATTCTGGATATTAATGCTCTAGCAGATACATAGCCAGCTAGGATTGTGTTCCCACTTAGTGGGCTTCCTTCTTATCCAATTGATTGTTTCCTTTGATGTAAGGAAGCTTTGTAGATTTATGAGGTTCCAGTTAAGGTTAGCCTTATTTCTTGAGAAAGTGAGTCCTATTCAGAAAGTCCTTTCCTACATCTGTATCTGGTAGGTGCTGTCTATGTTTTCATACAGCTGTTTCCAGTTTTTTATTGAGGTGTTTGGCCTGTTTGGACCGTACTTTTTTGTACAGGATGATAAATATGGGTCTAATCTCTGATGACCCATTTTTCTCACCACCATACTTCTGGTTGTTATAAGATTTGTCTAATATGACATGGCACGCACTGAGTCTTCTACTCTATGCTATTGATGTACATGCCTGTTTCTGTGCAAGAACAGTGCAGTTTTTTTTATTACTCTAGTTCTGTAATTTAACTTTTAGTCTGTTGTAGGAATCCCCCTGTCCCAGAATGTTCTTTTTGCTCGGAATTGCTTTGGCCATCTGGGGCCTTTCGTGCATTCCTACGAATTTCTGGATTTTTTTTTCTGTTTCTGTGAAGAATACCATGTGGTTTTGGTTGAGGGTGCATTGAGTATGTAAGTTGTTCTTGTTAGAAAGGTCATAGTCAAATTACTAACTCTGACTCGCATGAGCGGTCTCCCTATCTTCTGTTGTCATCCTTAAATTTCCTCGGTGTGTTTATTTTTGGTGTATAGAAAGGCTACTTTTGGGTAAGGTGATTTTGTATCTTGCCATTTTTCTATAAGTGTTGGTCTTTTATAGAATTTTCATGGTGTAGTTCTGGGGCATCATTATAATATTATGTCATCTGCAAAAAGAGATAACTGAACTTGGTTTCCTATTTGTATTGCTTTGATTTAATTCCCTTACTGCTCTAGTCTTCGGTCCTGTTACAAAGACAACACGGAAAAGGGGTAGAGATAGAGAACAGTGATGCTTCTTCTTGGCTTTAGTGACACTTCCTTACCCTTTTCTCCACTTAAGACAAGGTTGTCTTTATTATGTTGAGATATATTCCCACCAGTCCTCGTCTCTCTTTGACTTTTATTGGGAAGGATGTCCTTTTTTTGTTTTTTGTTTTTTGTTTTTTTGTTTTCAACCTATACACAAAAGTGCCAACAATTGCAGCATGATACTCTGGCCATTCAACTCCAGCACAACAGTATCTCAAAGAATTCCAATTAAAGGTATTGAGTGCCACACTTAACTGCACAACTTCGACATATGAAGTGATTAAAAATATCTGGGAGTAGTATCAGTTAGAATGTGTATAACTGTCAACACATTTGTGCTTTAGTGAGGGATGAAATTTAGCACAAAACAGTGATTGTTTTGTGAGTCTGGCTTTGAGAGATGAGCAATCTGCTCTGGGGTCTCATCTTATGATTATCGTCTTCATGATGCCTTTGTTTTGTGATGTTTACAGCTACACACAGTTTTATGAACACAGGCATTATTTTAGTTTTTAGGGTATTCAATATGAGTTGAGCATATAAGGCATACTTTTTCATCCACACACTTATTATCAATGACAAATTCCCTCAATTTTATAATCAGCCTTGTCACAGAAGGCAGTCCCATCTCCTTTTCTCTAACCCATTGTTTGAGTGTGGAAATGCCGTTTTTGGAAATGGTCTAATAGGTCCATTTCTAAAAGTTGTTCCCAAAGGCATTTCTTTTCTGGAACTTAATTTTCTTTCTTTATCAAAATGGCATTTACAAGCTGTATGATTTCAACTGTTCTTTAATATATGTCAACAAATTCTGTATATATGTAAGTCTTAGATGAGGAAAAATCAGTTACGTCTTAAAATAGGTGGGCTTTTTAGAAGATTGAGAGCAACCTTTTTTCCCATGTTGTACACAGGCCTTCTAAAAGCAGAGTATCTTACCAAATGCTCAGAAGTACTTTTTGGGGGGCAAATGTGGCAGACCATTCTTTCTTCCCTGGCTCCAGATTTATGGCCTGGTAAAGTAAACATAGGTCACCTACCATCAACTCCCTCACCATCACTCACGTTCAGGGCTCTGTCACATTTTCTGCTATCTCTTTATTCACATAGGATCCATGTAACCCAGGCCTGAGGTAAACAAGCTCAAATCCACACTGCTTTCCCATTTCAGGTCATCAACCCAGGCTATTAAGCTGTTGTGGCTCTGCTAACAGTTCCTAGGGCATAGCTAAGACCAGCAGGTGTGGGGAGAGCTCTGGCCCATGACCTTGTAAGAGGCACAGCTGTTGCAGTAAAGGGGAAAGAGGTACAGACATCTGTATGTCCTGCCACACACTTTGATTTTTGAAACTGGTCTTCTTTTCAACTAAACACATTAGATATCCAAACTGTCTGTGAAGCTCTTCACAGAGGATACATATGAACAAAAACATTTGCTTTCAAGTGTAAGCTTTCTTGAATTTCCCAGCTTATTCGTGGTCTTTCATTAAAATTTCAAGGCACAAGAGTTAAGCCTTGCAGAATTTTGTATGAAGTGTTCATGTAAGAAAATAGAAATCACAGACATACAAAATATTCTCAAGCTTGAGCATACTAACCTTTTGATATTTTGTAAAATGAAACACAGTGATCCTAAAATGTATGATATTATATCTCCAAATCATTAATTTCTTCTTAGTTCTGCTTTTGCTAAGTCAACTTTAAATGGCATGTACATTAACCTGTCTGGTCAATTTCTTTAGGAGACTAGATTTTAGAAAGAGTACACATTACAGGTCTTAAAGTCCTGTCATTAACAGGCTTGAAAGTATGCAGTTTACCAGTAACATTTAAAGAATCAGTAATGTGTCTTCAACAATGAAGAAGCATCAAAGATTCTGCCAACAAGTGATTGTAGTGATTCCAAAAAGCTGAGCAAAAGATACAAAGATGAGTCACTCCCTGCATAAAATCTAAGCTACTTGAAGAGCCAATTCCTGTTTAGTGGCATCTGAGAACATTTCTTTCATTACAGTGACAATAGGACTGAGACGAAATAAAGAGAATCAGGAGTGCATGTTGTTTCAAGACTGACAGTTGGGGGATTGTGGTGGTGTTGTGTTTGCAGAGGAGTGGTAGTAAAGTCTTAGGAGCATAAGGGATGCTTTGATTTCGTGAAGTGTAGGAGGCAGTTAGAAGAAAGAAGGAGAAGATTCCTGAAATGATGGGCTATGTGTGAAAGGTAGGAGTGGAGGAAACTGAGATATCCCCTGAGGACTGTGGGCTATCCTGGAGGCTAGAGGGAAGGGTTTGTATTAACTGTCATCGTAAAATAGCATGACTTAATGTTAACCAGAAAAGAGATAAATTCACTCAAAAATTATGAAATAATATACTTACTAAGTGAAAAGGCTTTAAAAAAATCTCGGATCAAAGTTTTAAAGGAAACACCACCATTAGGGGTACAACAGACTACAATAGGTGGTCATATTCCCAGAGTTTGGCTTTCAAAAAAATGTAGTCATGTTAAGGCCTTCTGGACATAGGTCTATTCTCCACAACTCAGCTTCCACATAAAATAAGAACCCCCAGTGCTCCTAAAAGACCCAGAGCAGCCACCTTTGTTTTCTTGTCACCAGGCAGCCATTTTTTACTTACATCCTACATATTAACAGACGCCTTGAAGAAAATAGCAGCTATGTGCTGTTTCCTACAGATTATGACATGATAACTTGGTTCTGTAATTGACACATTGTTTTGTAATGTAGGAAATATGGGCTGTAATGGGATTTTTTTTTATATGAACTTAGAACAATCACTGTTATTGATGATTTATGGCCTTTATGTTTATAAATTAAAAATACTCTGACTAATATGGTATATACACATACATATCAGGTATTAATATTGTCTTATATACCACCTACATATATATGGTAAAGGTAGTCAGTTCTATTTAAAATATTACCAGGAATTCACACAAATGAAGTTAATTACATAAATAATTCAAATGCTGTAACTAAAATCTATGCGAGGGATGATAGGCACGGTTTTTTCACTGGTGAGATAATTGGTGACCATAATACCTGTTGGAATACCATTTCTGAGTGAACAGGATTCATTGCACAGGCCCTAAAGACCACCCTAAAGTTACAGTGCATTTGGCCCTGAATTTTTTTTAACCATTTCGTCTGAGTAGAAGTTCATAGATACAACACTGTATCTGTTTCCACCTCAGGGTGTAAGATTCAAAACAATACATTACATTCTATGCCATTTGCAGAAATTCTCTCTCAGCATACTTCATATTGAACATTTTATGCTTCAGGGACCCATTTTTTTCATATTTTGCTCTTACTGCCAACTAATGATATTCTAGTCGTTTTCCTTAAAACTTTGCCCTTATTTTCTGGCAAAGACAAATGTCTCAAAGAAAGAGAAATTCAGTGTTGCTTCCTTTCTCACAATAGCTGCAGAGAGGCAGCTATTCTTTCTGGTGCCACAAAAACAGTTTTAATAACATTGCATGGTGATAATGCCACAACAGTGTTAATCTTACTCGCTTATTCATTGTGGAGACCATGAAGACCAACGAGCAATCCGTCATTTCTGCCCTCTGTTAATAAAGTTGCCTTGAGAAACATTTATAGAAAGAAACCCATGAGGAAATGTGTGAAACTTCTACAGTCATTTCACAGACTATGAAATATCATCAATAACCTCAAAAAGTTGTCCATCAAGAAAGATTAGTCTTCTGCTCTTAATATTTGGATTCACATGTTAATTCGGAAATGGCATATGATTCTAAGGTTTTACTTAAGTCAAACTGACCTATTGCAATTTATGTTTATGTAAAATGGTATAGTATATTCTACTCATATTCTTTACTGGAAGACAGACTTAATGAATTTTTACCTCATTTAGCTAAAAAGAAAAGGTAATATATACAAAGACCTTCCTGTAGCTTTTGGAAACTGAGAACAAAGTCTTGCCAAGTCTTACACAAATATGGCTGTATCTTTAATGGAATTTTGTCTGAGTTTGCTTTTATTCACAGGTATACGGCCACACAGCATGTAAGAGGGTGATAGGGCTAGAATGACGATTTATTTTCTCGTGACAACTCCGACTCACGCTTTTGTTCTTTTGTTGGCATTAACAGTACCGCTCCTTCCAAGTGTCACCACTGTCTACGAATGGTGAGCTGTACAGCATGAGGAGCCTCCCCTGGCGCTCTGCCCTGCCTTTCTTTAGGGGCATTTGTGTAAGAAGATAAGAAATTAATTTCCATCTCGTCCTAACGGTCGCCCCAGCCTGTGAGGTATATAACACTCAGAGACCCTCATCCTTACTTTCTGGTACAGGTTTCTTCAGTGTGGGATTTTCTCTGGGTTTGGTTGGTAGCTCCAGGTGGAAAAGTTTTTGCCTATGCTTCTATTTTGGAATCATCCATTCTTATGATAGCACTAAATTCTTGGAGCATTTTTAGTTGGTAGTTTTATCCTTAAGGATAATTTTATTCCTTCTCAAGTCTCTGATGGGGTTGAAGACTAGATAGTTATATTTTCAAAATTAGTCTTAAGATGTTTAGGACTTAAGAAAATGCTTTAATGTCTAGAAAGATGTTTTTAAGTTGATAAATGGAAGATATCACAGAGATTGATTTAGGTACAAAACTTTAGACTCACCTAGATAGGTTAGATAGTATTTTCTTCAAGGTTGCCAAATACAAATGAGCTGAACATTTTGAAGGTAATTTTTACGTAGGCCTTCCCTGATTCTTTTATAACTTTTCTTACAGAATATAGCTTATTATAAGTAAATAGATAAAGTCCATGTGCAACAACATTCTGGATTGTATAATGATAGGCTATTGTTACATCAGCTTGTCAAATCCTCAATACATGGTCCCTTTAGAATAAACAAAAAATCAGAAGCTGAGTGAAGCACTGAAGTTTGGTGATATTATCTGGATATGTGTGTGTGTGCCATGTTGCTAATAAATGGAGGTATATGTGGTAGAGTTTGACCTGAAATATTATTTTGTTATAGGGGAACAGACCTATCTCACCTACCTCTGTTGGCAATCCCCTCAAATTAAAGCAGAAACTGGAACACTGAAATTCTAAACTCAATACATGGTGCCTATGTTCAATCTCTCTGTCTCTGTCTCGTGTGTGTGCGCATGTGTATGTGAGTGTGTGCATGTGTGTGCGTGTGTACGTGTATGTGTGTGTTAACTCTTACTCAGAATAATTAGTGAAAATCCTTTGGTCTCTTAAACAGAAAAGATAGTGAATAAAAAGATGTGTCCCAACACACAAACTGCTACTTAATAACTTAAAATATTATCTGGATGCCATCATTTTCAGATTTCAATATTAGAAAATACTCTTCAGGGACCATTAATGAGAAATATGCTAATTTTTAAGACGAGGCATTTAAAAGTCTTTTATTATAAGAATAAATTATGGACTAGGGAGATGGCACAATCAGTATTGTGCTTGCTACACAAACATGAGTGCATGAGTGTTGACACCCCAGACCCATGCAAACAGCAGACAAGGCAGTGGATGTCTATATCCCTTGCACTGCAGGGGTTGGAGAGGCAGGCAGCTTCTCTTGAGCTTTAGGGACAGCCAGTCCAGGAGAATCAGTGAGGTCCAGCTTTACTGAGAAACTTAAAAAATAAGATGGAGCAAAGATTGAAGGAATGGTAAACCAATGTCTGGCCCAACTTGAGACCCACCTCACTGGAGAGAGGCAACCTTTGTCACTATGAATGACATTCTGTTATGCTTTCAGACAGGACCATAGCATAACTGTCTTGTGCGAGGTTTCATCAAGCAGCTGATGGAAACAGATGTAGAAACCCACAACCAAACAGTAGGCTGAGCTCAGGGAGTCTTGTTGATGAGTGACAGGAGGGATTGAAGGAGCCAGAGGGGTCAAGGACACCAGAAGAAGACCTACTGGGGAAACTAACCTGGGCCTAAGGGGCTCATAGAGCCTGAACCACTGGACCTAGATCCCATACACATATGTAGCAGATGTGTAGCTGGGTCATGTGGTGGGTTTCCCAACATTGGTGACCCCTTTCTCCTAGTGGGACAGGATGCGCTTAGTCCTGCTGCTGTGACTTGAGGCAGCAGGGTGGGGTGGTACCTCTTCTCTAAGAAAGAGAAAGGGGAATGGGGGAGCAGGGGTGTGAGGGTGGGGCTGGGAGAAGAGGAGGGAGGGGGCTGGGATCATATTGTAAAGTGATTACATTAAAAAAATGAAAAAAAATAAGGTGTGAAATAATGGACACTTGACATTGCCATAAACACACACACACACACACACACACACACACACACACACACACAACGTCCCACACATACATAACATGGGTAAATTAAAATACATACCCTCCTATCTCAGTTCTTGAAGTTCCTCAGCTCTCATACCATAACCCACAGTTTTAATGCTTGCATATTTAAATGGTTTTTAAAAAAAGACAACCAGGAAACACAGTGCTTATGATTTATTTGACTTTTTGGGCATTCTAAGGAGCATACCTGTGCTTTCACACCTGTGTTTCAGGTCAGGCAGGCAAGCAGCAGAGCAATTATTTCTCTCATTCCTGTTGACATCTTTATGTGGTCCTACCATGCAATTAGCAGCAAAATGAAAGTTTTTGCTCTGGAAAGCACCTGAGCATCTAAAATACACTGTGGTGAGTATAGAGTGCATTATTATCTTTAAAGTGCTGTGGCCTAAGCAACTTAGAGGGGGGGTTGTGCTTAGGAAATCACTGTAAGTAGTTTTCTTCCCCCCACCCCCACCTCCCAAATCTGTACAAGAAATGCTTAAAGGTTCAGGACTAAGAGAAGTCTTCCCACACACTGAATTTCCCACTCAAGATTTTCTTACTCCCCCCAGGGCACCCTGGTTTTAATCTGTGGTGCAGCGCACTGGCCTTTAGTATTGGATGTTCATTCTGAGTTTAGTGGACGGTTAGGCTTCGTGTTATTCCATTTAAAACATAATGTCTAAGTGGAGAAACCCCTGCTGCTTTTCACATTGATTTAGATTTTTCTTCCTTATTTCTGTTATGTCTGCTTGTAATGCACAAGGCATGAAGAAAGATTCAATTTCCTCATCTGTGATACCGGGGTGATGGTATTAGGTGATCTCCAAGGTCCCTTCAAACTCTAAAACTTTATGATTCTAATAATGAAAGTTTAGGCCACATTAGTAAGAGTGATAGCTTTCCTTAGCCGAGTCTGTGGCACAGTTTTCTTAACTGCCCTACTTTGCTTTAAAACAACTCATGAAACTACAACTTTTCTTTTCCTAGTTTTACCTAACATGTTACTCTTAATTCTTCTACTAGGAAATGGCAGTCCTCTGTAGAATATTGAAAACCATATATCTGTGTACAGCCAACTTTCCCTCTTAGGGAGAATAATTTGTAATTCATCTTTACCCCCTAGAGTGCGTTTCCTTATCCCTAGTAGATGTTTAATGAAGCTGGTTGCGTGGGTGAACGTAGGGTTTTTGTAGCTAACAGGCTACTCCGGAAATGCCCTTAGTGTCCGCCATCAGACTTGATAGAATCCTGATGTGGTAAGCTGGAGGGCTCTGCCCCTGCTTTCCGACTGGGGTTTTTTCGCCCCCTAGTGGACACTTGGCATGGTGCGGGGATTTCTTTTGCTCTCACAACAGAGGGGTGGGTACTAATCAAAACACCGTGTACAAGTTCCAGCATGCTCACAATCCCAACAGAAGCAACGATAACAAAGGTGATTTTAATGCATCAAGAATTTTGAGATTAAGAAATCCTGCCCTTATTTTATAATAAAGATCTTAAGACATCGATTCTTTTCCAGGATAATTCAAGACCTGTGCTCTTGTCCAATAAGCTGACTCTCACTTAAGTGTTGCAGAGGAGATGAGGATATGGGTCCACTTGTGTAGCTGAGACAACAGCAACCCGGAAGAGTCTTAGTCGACTCCATGCCAACTCTGTGTTTGCCAACGTGGCTGCTCGACAGGGCCTTGTGATGTGCTTGGGAAGAAACGTCATGTCAGTTTGCTTCGTTTCAAGAACCTGCTCATCATTCACCAAAATCTTAGGCTGTCAAGTATTCTCCATTTGAGGGGACTTGGAGCTGTTGCACAGCATGCAAGTTTCAGGTTCTCCACAGTCCTGGGGAAACTGGTTTGCCCAGCTGCTCACAAGTACCAAGTGCTTGGTGTGGAGACATACTGGTTAAACTATTCAGGGGACCATGGTGAACTGACACCATTGCTCAGCTACTGACTGCTTTTCTTTGGGGGAAAATGTTAGTTGGGTTTTTCCCTAGAACCTTTCAATACTGATGACCATAAAGCTGACCATGAAGCACTTTAGTAAATGTCTGTGTAATGCATTTAGTTGTTTGTTTTCTACTTGTACGAAGGACAATGCCCATATAACTTGATCTTAGTAATATTCTTCTTCTAGCCCAGGGATCTTCCCTTTTTGTAATGTGCGTTGCATTTCACTCCGTTTCATTCTAACCATTCTTGCCTTAAATTTCTTAACTAAATGCTTTGGGGAAACAGTGATATGCTCCTTGTCTCCCTAGAGTAATAGAATCCCAGCTTCTAGTGACATAGCTTGTGATATACAACAGGGACAATGAACTTTCATTACTACTCTGTGAGAGAAAGAAATGAAAATATAGCCAGAAGACAGGTGCCCACATCTTCACTTGATTGTTTTGTCATGTTTTCTTATTAAAAGATTGTGGCAGGAGCGAAGAGTCCCTCTGTACAGTGCTTCTCTGCAGACACATGTCCTTAGGTTCAATTCCCAGCACCACACAATGGATTAAAAAACTTTTAAAAACCCACATAATCACATGAGAAATGCACTTTAAAGACAGTCTGTGAATCCATGTGTCCTCCTCAGCCTCTCTGTGTTACATGATCTATGTCACATGCGCTCCGGCTGCCCTGTCCATTGCTCATACTATATCAGAGTAAAAGAAGTGTTACCCACATAGGTAGGTATGTATTCTCAGACCGCAGAAACAAGCTGTACTTTAATGGCAGGGACGAACTAGAACGTAGAGAGCCATAAAGAGCATGAGAAATAGAAAGCATACTTTTGAAGTTGGTACCAAAGTGGTGTGGCGTATTTCACAAATATTTAATTTTTATTTACCCATCAATGGATCAATAATTTTGTTTTTGTTAGATCTAGGAAAACACTATTATAAGTGACCTTTACGAATGTACATGAATGGCATTTGCTTGAACTGCAAAGTTCCCCCAAACCCTGAGTTTACTTACACTGGGACAACCTTACTTCTCAAGTTTGGAGGAAGTGGCTTTATGTTCAGACTTCATTTTGGAAAACATGTTCTCTTGTCAGTTTTTGATATGAGCACCAACACATAGTTTTCATTCGAGGAAGTATGTTGAGCCTGTAATTTTAGATTATGCCAGTCAATTTTGTAGCCAGAAATTATTATCTCTTTGCCCTCAATTCATTTTCAGTGAGCAAATGTACAAATTACCTTAACTTGGGTATAAATCCTCCTAAGTAAAATATGTTCAACCTTATTTTCCTACCAGTTCCTATAATTTGAATGATCTTTTAAAGAAAACACAGATAGGATCCTTTCTAATGTGGAAAGTAAAAAAGCCAAAAAAAAAAAAAAAAAAAAAAAAAAAAAAAAAAAAAAAAAAAAAAAAAGAAGAAAAAAGAAAAGAAAAAAGAAAAAGAATACCTTGCGCCATTCTGACAATAATTTGACCATATTTAAATATACATAACTGTGTATCATTGTAGAAATGACAACCTGGGGGCTGGAGAGATGGCTCAGGGGTTAAGAGCGCTGCCTGCTCTTCCAGAGGTCCTGCGTTCAATTCCCAGCAACCACATGGTGGCTCACAACCATCTATAATGTTATCACTGAGCTTGGTGACCTGAGTTCAATCCCTGCAACTCACAGGGTGGAAGGCAGCAACCGACCCTCACAAGGCATCTCCTGACGCCCATACACACATCCTGGCAAACCTTTCATCCCCCCAAAAATAACTATAAGAAAAGTAAGAAATATGTTCAAATACCAAGGGATGACAATAATCATCAGAGAAAAAAAAAGACAAAAGACATATTTCTTCTAAAGCCTCCAGAGAGAGCACTGTCCTCCTGATACCCAGATGTTGGCTCTGCACAGCTGATTTCATGAGTCTGATTCCCAAGGCTGTGAGAGAATACATTTTTGTTGTTTTAAGGCAGCAGCAAGTTTGCGGTCATGTTTTAGAGTGGCTTCAGAAGACTAACACAATATGCTATTAATAATGATGCTCACTGATGCATCTCGGCATTTTATTTAGAAGCGCTGCCAAGGTCTGGGTACAGAGGTGGGTGTGGAAGATGAACAAATAGCATCCCTAAGAAGCCAATGTATCACAGACCTTATCTAAGCATCCAACTAAAGGTCCAGAATAAGGCTTGACTGAGGTAAAGTGCTGTGTTCTCAATTAAGGGATCCGGCCCCACACCAGAAGCTAGACATGACTCATCGGCAACAGCAAGGGGCTCGTGAGCTGTGGTAAGTGTCTTCAGGACAGCTCTACAGGAAATTGATAGTTATTAATATTTAATGATTCATTTTATCCTTGGCAGGCTATCTATCTGATTGCAGACAAGTTCACCCACAGAAGTCTTTTTTGGTCTTGAAAATATTTTAATTTTTGTGTATATGGGTAATGGAATTATTTTTAACCAAAACATTTTAAACTGTGACTTTGTATTGACATAGCTAAGCTGAAATATTTATTGTCAGTATCTGTTCTTAAAACTCCCAAATAGACAGGCACAATTAATTAAATATTTATATATTGCTTCATTGCATCATGAATTTGAGATGATTTGGAGATGTAATAAAAACCCAACAGTTTTTTAAAGTGAGCAGAAAAAGAAACTCATAATTTGGCAGTGCAGGATTTTTCTACAGTTTGTTAATTTATATGACATGAATACCCTAGCCATTTGTGTGATTTTTCACATTTTATTTACCTTATCAAATATATTAGTTTTCTTACTCTAAAAGTAAACCCGTATATTGCTTCACTCTATCAGTGCTCTACATTTTTAATTATAAAAATTAGAATTGTAGAATTTCTTAAAGCATCAAGGACATAACATTGATGTCAGCTGAATCAGAATTAAGATAATAGGTTCAAATAAAGACCCATATGACAATTGCTATAGTTTGGACCTGAAATATCCCCAAGAGTCTTTGTGATATGCCTATGGTCTTCAAATGGTGGCATTATTTGAGGTGATGGAAACCTCAGGTGATGGGACTAGGTCAAGGAAGGAGGTGACTGGGGACTTTTCCTGGAAATGTATATCTTGACCATGGCCTCTTCTAACTCTGTGTGTCCTAGTTCTTGGGTACCATGATGCACATAACTTTCTTCTACATTGATATCTTGCCTCATAACAGGCCCAGAAATATGGACGAAGGAACCGTTTATAGAAACTTCTGGAACTGTGAGCCATAATAATCCTTTTCTTAATTAAATGCTTTTTTTTTTTTCACTTGAGCACTTTCTTATAGAAAAAGAAACTGAGTAATGGAGACATTTTCTAAAGGAAAAGGGTAAATTTAGTAAATGTTATTGAACATCTGAAAAAATACACCTTAGAGATTGGAGAATGAATAAGATACAGCCATTGTTCTGAAGTTCACAGAGGGAAGTTACTCCTGGTTGCTTAGACGGAGAAGTCTTAGCAACAAAACTACCCACCAAGATGACTTCTCTGATGTCACTTCCTAACTACGTCACCAACTCTTCAACCATACCTCTTGGATGTCAGTTTATGTATCCTCAGGCATACAAATGTACAATGGAGTTTTACCTGCCATTCCTGTGCCTGTGGTTTCCTTTTCTCGTACTACAGATCACATCTCTCAGAAGTAGGTCCAGACCAAGGAGTGAAGAACACACATATGACTTAGTGAAGAGGCTTGGAGGAATGGCATCCCCCCCACTTGAGCAGGAAAACTATTTAACAGAGGCAGTGTCTTTATTTCTTCACAGCATTAGACCACTGGCTTTATATCCCCACGGGAGAAGAAGAGTTCAGGAAATCTCACCTCCTAGACACTCGAGTCTCTGTCTCTGTCTCACATCAGTCTGGTTAAACATTTCTTCAAAAATAATTTCTGGAAATAATAAATAAATGAATCCTGGTGTCACACATAGTTTTGGAAATGGAGTTATTGTGGATAGAGGACACTGCTCTGTCTATAACACCCCCTTTCACTCAGGGTTCAGGGATATATTTTGAATGGGGGGGGGCTTAAGAGTTGATTCTGGAGAGGGCTAAGATAGAAAAGAAGTTGAGGCAGTAGGATTCTGAATCCGAGGCCAGTCTGGGGTACACAGTAAGACCATATCTGAAAAATATAAAACAATAAGCATCACCACCAGCACTGACAACAAAAGTTCCAGTTCCTTAGGGTCTGTCACTGGGCAGTAGAGTCAAGAAGGATATGACGTAGGAAGTGAAGGTCATCCTAGTGAGGTCTCAGACAGAGTGGGGAGTGTGTGATAACGCGGAAAAGTCATCTTTTGTTATAAGGAAGCAGAGTACATCTGATCCTGATGCCCAAACTGACTAAGACATGATCTTCTTGCCCCTTAACTTTGAGTAGAGCAGACACTGTGCTGATGTCATTTGCAGAATTTTGGGCATTAGGGAAAAAAAAAAAAGACGTAGCCCAGAAAGCCAAAGTAACACTAGCTTGGGAGAGTGAGTGATCCCAAATGCCTTCTGTGAAGAAATGCCATTTCATTTGAGTTTTTTTTTTTTTTTCCACAAGGTTAGGCACAAAATACTGAATCTGGAGGCTAGAGACCATCATTCTAAAGCACATGGTATATTGGAACAAAGGGCCCAACAGATATTCAAGCAAATATGAATAAAACCACGTGCTATGTGAGTTGGTAATGATTACTGACAGGTCTGGAAAATGAAAAGTGGACAAGAAAAAGCCTAGTCACTTAGCACACGGGGTCAGTGGAAGGACGGAAGGGACGGTCTAGCATGAGCCCAGAAAAGGTTGAGGGAGACAATGAGAAGTGTCCTACTTTGTCCTGAGGTTGGCAGCACTAGGAGTGACCAGAGTTTGGTAATGGGTTAAAGTCTCTTGTACCTTCACTGCCGGGGGGGGGGGGGGGGGGATGGTAGGTGGGGACACAAGAGTACAGAGAAAGAGTTACTTTAGTTCTTTAAAGAAAATTACCCAACTTTAAGGGATTGTCTCAATTCAAGCTAAATGGGGGAGATGCACAACTAAAGTTGTGTCCCTAGCTCGTCATTTGTACAGCAGTTCAGTAGAGGAAGGGAGCCAGGAAGCACTTGCAGGAAGGATAGGGGCTCGTTCAATCATATGGACTGCTGAGAAAAGGCTCATTGATTACTTCAGGATTGAAACAGGAAAATAGGAAGGAAATGAAGAAAGACTCCACGGAGGAGAGGGTCCACAGGGAAAGCCTGTGTGAGTAGGCTTAGTGTTTTCTTCGGGGGAGTGTGGCTACGCCGGGGGAGATGAGGAGAGTGACAGGAGCTGAGTCAGCGAGGAAGACAAGGGCCATGAGCCCTAAAGAGCTGTAGAGTTTTATTTGAATGAAATGGGGCTTTTTGTTATTTTTAGTTTTTAATTTAAAAAGTTTAATTTGTCCACTTTATATCTTAATTGTAGCCTCCTCCCTCATCACCTGCAGATTCCCACCTTCCCTCCGTTATTCCTCTACCCAACCTCCGCCCCGGTCCTCGGAGAGTGGGAGCCAAGAAATGCTCCACCAAACAACAAGGGCAATTGCTCAGCTACGTCCATAGCAGCTTTAAGTTTGTGGACCTAGTTTCTATAAGTTTATTAATGGGTAGACATAAGTGCATACACACATGCATAAATATAAATATATTCCCATGCATCTAAATGAATATCTGCATGTATATGTAATGTCTTATCATCTAGGGACAGAGAGATAACGATATCTCTACAGAGATACATAGTGAAATAGTTAATAGTTAATAGTATGTTTTAAAAATTATGTAATGCCACTGAACTTCTTTCTCTTCACTTTTATGTCTTCCCTTTTCACAACCCTGAGTGGTCACAAAACGTGCCATAGTTTCCTTTCTTCAAGATATTGTTTTAAAAAAATACAAGCTGTCATCCTAGCTCATGTCTAGCTTTCCAGTGCCACGCATATCAAGTTCCCTGGACTGATACACACACAGTTCCAAGATACGTCTACATATGAAGCTCCCATGTTCCCTCGTTTGGCTGTTAATTACACAGAATGAGAACTTACCTTATTTACATAATAGACTGTTTTAGACTCAGTTTATTTCCTATTTGTCTCCTTTATTTCATGTTTTGCTTTCCAAAGGCCTTGTTCCTGGCAGTCCATTTTACAGGAATAGGCTGCTAATACAATGATCTTCTCAAAGCTTAGACAGATATGAAAAAACAAAACTAAACCCTGCCTACTTCACCCTGTCTTTCTTTTCACTCAAAGCCTGCAATTTTAATTTGCTAGACTTAATGTTTCTCCTCTCATTAAAATATACATAATAACTCCTCTTGGGATACTGGGTAGGATTTCTCTTCATTTGGTCACTTAAGAATAACTTCCACAAGGAGATAGGTACAGTCCTTTGGGTGTGTAATCAGAAGGGACGACTGTGCTGCTCTCCCAGCATCTGTGGGTGGGTGGGCACTTCAGGGGCCTTTTCTTCCAAGTTACAAAACAACCTGCTGCCTTGAAGACATGGGTAGGATGAGCTATGTGTGACAAATGGTGCTGTCACTTCCTCCTACTTGAAGACTAGATATTATTTACCTTGAAAACACGTGTGTAATGGGGTGTATCTACTTGGCTACATAAAAGGGTGCGATTTCTTTCTGTCTTCGCAAAATTCCCTCAGCAGATTGCCTGTGATGCGCATCACATTCTGGGTAAATGTTCTCTCAATAATAAACGTAGCTTCTTCCTGTAACTTTATGGAGATCATTTGAGGATGGGAGATTTTAATTGAATTTCCCCAAAATTCATATTGAGGTGTCCTTCTATTTCCTCCTTAACTGCTGTCATTCACACATTACCAGGATTGTTAACAATACTTTATTTTTGAGAGTCATAATTACTTTTGTGCCTTCATCTTAGTGAAACCCTGCATAAATACTCCACACAGCAGGACGGAGGTCACTGATTCTTCTTACTCACAACTTTACTTTGCTGGACTTGCCAGGTGCCTCCTTGTGTTAGAGTTTTTGTTGCTTGGACAAACACCCAAGCAAAATAACTTAAGGGATGGAAGATGTCTGTTTTACGGTTTTAGAGTTTTAGCCCATCATGACACGGGAAGCATGGCATTGCAGGGTAGATTACAACATGATGCCAGGCAGAAAGTATAGAGATTGGTGTAGTTCATCTTTCAGATTCCTCTTTTATTCCACCTAAGCTTCTGCTTTACAGTGTGTTAACACCCAGAATTGTGGCCATATTGCCCACCTATTCCCTCAGCCAACAATTACTTTGTAGACTACTTTTCCTTGTGTGCACCTATCTGTGTGTTTGTGTCCACATGCATGTATGCTCTGTCAGTTTTTCCCTCTTATAGCATGCTCTTATTTCTCTTCAGAAGCACAATGATCACTACACTAGACTTTTTAGACCACCCTCAATCTGAACTACCAGCTAGAATCAAGCGTTCAACACAGAAGCCAGGCAGGAGAAATTCACACTCAAACAACACTGAAAAGAGTCATTCTAGGCATCCATTGTGTGGCAGTTATATCTACTTCATTTCTATGTTCCTTTTTGTAACAAAAGACAATAATACAGTGTATATAATCATAATTTCACTTGAAATTTCAAGTCCTTATCTTAGTTTCGTCTTTATAGTTTTAAAGAAAAACAAAAAACAAAAACCCCAAAGTTAACAATTAAAATCACCTATCCATTCAACAAGAAGACAGTTTATTCTTTAAAAGAAATGAGATAAAAGATTTTCAAAAGTTACCTGTAAAAGGAAGAAACTTACATACAATAAATAACCATGGTTTGGACTCCTGACTGGAAAGGCTTGCAAAGGCTTCACAATCACAACTCCTTTGCGGTGATAGTACAGAAAGAACATCATTCTCTCACAGTTCACACTCAAAACTCTTCACTTTCTTCTGGAACCTCAGGACCTTTTCCCTTAGAATACATTCATATTGTAATTCACTTTTTATCTTCAATGTCTATCACATGCTAATTTTCTACATGTACTAAAGCAGTGTGGATGTCACACATGGTGGCAACCTCAGGTGTCTCGTGTTTGCGACACTTTCCTTTTATTAGGAAGCTACATGGAGTGATTGGCCTACTACCCCGTGTACATTTGTACGACATTTGCACAATGACCAAGTAGCAACTGTATATTTCTAAAGATGATACTCTGCTAGTTTGATGGAGAGGACACAAAGAATCCACTAAGGAAGGTAAGAACTTAACAATATCAAGTAAGCGAAGAGCATATTCTGTCAGTGGCAGAGCCTTATGCATGGCCGACTCAGGCTTATCCATTTCTTACCAGGTATTTACACACAGAAGGATCAGGATCAGCATTTTGTTCTTTTAGGTAAATGTTGGCTCAACCTTTGATTGATGATATATAACTTATTCTGTATTGATGACAGTCCTCAAATAAAGTCTGAAGCCAGTCATCCTGACACACACGAGTTAAATCGTAGCTTCATGTTCACTGTCCTTCCTTGGGTTTGAGTATTCAATACTAAATTCATAGGTTTTTTTTCTAAGAAGTGACACATCTCTTTAGCTTTGACTTCTACCTTGTGGTCATTGCTGTTTGTGTATCATTTGTCAACACTTTAATTAAGTTATTCTCTCATAAGTTATATTCTGACCAGAGTTTCCTCTCCTGACTCTCCTCCCAGTACCCTCCTCCTTCTCCCTCTCCATCCACTCCTCCTCAGTTTCTCCTCAGAAAAGGGCAGGCCTCCATGGGAGAATACCAAACACGACATATCAGTCAGGCTAGGAACTTCCCTGCATATTAAGGCTGGACGAGGCATTTCTGTAGAAGGAAAATGATCCGAACAGAGGGAGTGGAGGTGGTTTTATAATTGTTCACTTTCTAATGTGATGAAAACAGAGCTTCTACTACATTTCATTTTCATGCTGTTTTACCTAAGTGATTCATCTTCACAATGCAGACTTCCATGCATGTACTGTCTCCTTAAGCCAAAACTTGCTTATATTCATAACACTTCTCTTAGCACCCTCCAGAGTTTGCGGGAAAAGTATTGTTTCTTCTTGTTTGTTTCTTATTTTCATGCTATCAGTGTCTCATGAAGCCTTTCCAGAATATGTACTTTCCTGTATGCATGCTCTTCTATAGCCTCAAACTTGGTTTCTATTCCCCTTATAAAAGCAACCATATGCCTGCCCATTGTCTTAGAGCATTATGATCACTATAACTTCATTAGGCAGTAGAGAGTTTTCAGTTGACAGTAGCCTTCTGGGATCATTGACAAATATGTTATTTGCCACTGATACTAATATCATACAGCATATCACTGGACATACAGAGATATATTAGTTTATAGAGTATGTTTTAATTGAGATTATTCTGTTTTGTAATCACTATATGTTCCTTGAAATTTCTAATCTTACTGGAGACTAAAGGTCTTTTTTTTTTTTTAAATAGAACCATGTATTCTGCCTCAGTATTTTGAGGAATCTGTGCATGTATTGTTATGTCAAAACCATTTATTAATTGAGATGAAGTAACTTAATGAAAACTAAATAACTTGAAAGGGAATATTTTACATTATCTTATTAAACTAGAACACGTCCCCTTCAATGACATTCCTGTCATTCTACTTGATGGCTTGGCTGTCCCAGCGGGGAGTATTTGTGCCTGATTATATTGACTTTCTCAGTTCCTTCCCGTAGCCACTGCTCCCTTTGCTCGAGTCACCATCTGTTTGTTTTTTTCTCCCTCTTTTCATCCTTATTAACAAGCATTATTCAAACACATGCCAATAAACACTAAGCTCATTCTCAGCATTCATAACTTTGCTCTTGAAATTCCCTCCAATGGGCCTACCATTTGCATGGGCTTTAATCTATCTCTTTGTTCTTTCTAGGCTGTTATATTTGAATTTTAGTCACAAAGACTTTGTTTATAGTCAGAAAACACAGTTTTGGGAAATCAAAGCCAAAAACTTTTTTGTTGAAAAAATAGTCAAATATAGGTACATAGATTAACACACCCATATTTTTTTAAGTACCAACATCAAACATAATTGATTTTTATTTATTTTTTATTTTTTTTACTTATTTGAAAGTCTTGGGATCAATTCTTGGAGTCAGAATTCAGAGCTGCTTGAAAAAATAGCAGAGTCCCTACATTTAACTTAATCTCTGAAACTAACCAATCTGAATAAAAGGAAGATGAAAACATAAGAAACGCTCATTGCCTTGTACTCATTGTTGGGAAGACCAGTCACCAGAAAGCTAAATTTTGAACACAAGATTTGGCACATAACTCTCGGATATCTTGCACAATACCTTTGAAATGTCACTGAGGCCTACCTAAGAGTAGTAAATATATGTATGCAAAAGACAAAGTATATGTATGCAAAAAACCAGCAGTCCAAGGGCTGTGGTTTCTGTAGATCACCAGTCAGGGAACCAGGAATTTGGAGAAGATGGAGAAGACTTAGAATGTGAATCCCAGCTGTACAGCCCTTGACCACAGTCACCTCATCAGAACTCCCTTGTTTATCAATAAGTATGAACCAAGACAAAGCAGGTATAAACACAACAAGCAGAACAGTACCGCAGTAAAACTCAGTGACAGAAAACAACAGAAAATCCAAATTATATCAAACAATAAGATTCACCTTGGAGTGAACACAAGTCTAGGAAAAAAAAAAGAGGTCTCAGAAAAACTCAATACATATGAAAGGAAAATTTCCTTAGTGAAATTTGTCACAGTTAAATAGGGACAAAGAACAACTTGAAGATAACAGCGGGTCACCTACTGTTGTCAGCGTTGACCTCTATTCTAAGTCTTTTTCCCAGATGTCATTTCAACATATTTAGAAAGCAATTCAGATGCATTTTGAGAATAATAGTTCTACTCCTTAGAATAATTTTTTATCAAACAGAGAAATATGTTCTCCATTTCATAAAGTTAGCATACGTCTCATATTGAAATCCAAAACAATACCACAGTTTAAATATACAAAATGTCATTTACAAATATTAATGAATAAAACCCCTAGTAATAATAATAATGAACAAAGATATGTTAAGAACAGTAACATTTATTTCATGTAAAACTTGCTGGGCATATCGCTAGGCAGTAATTTAGAGAGCTTGCTGTTCTTACAGAGGAACAGAGGTCGGTTCCAGCACTCATATTAGGTGGCTCAAAATCACCCATATCTCCTCCAACTCTAAGTGGTCTATCCCTGTCTTCCAGCTTCCCCAGACACTTCAACACTCTCTGAAATCTCACATTTGCACAAAAATAAAATTATATATATATATATATATAAAACATTTGTGAGAGGGCTAAGGAAATGGCTCAGGCAGTAAAGTTCCTGTCACATGAGTGTGGCCACCTGAGTCTGAATCTGCAGAACCTAGGTAAACAGCCTGTTGGGATTTACATAGGGGAAAACTGTTCCTCATGCTTGTGTTTCTCTTATTAGATCATACCTATAAATATACACATACAAGTAGCATTATACAGACTGAGCTGATTATATTTAGAAACACACACACACACACACACACACACACACACACACACACACACACTATCACCACCACACCATCAACAGTTAAAAAAAAAAGGCAACAAAGGAACATATCGGTGGGGTTGGGATGGTTTAAAGGGAAAAAAGGAAAGAGGAAATGGTGTAGTTATAATCCCTCAAAATACACTTTGTGAAAGCCCAGGGATTAGCTCCTGTAATAAATGCCAGGGGTGGGGGAGAAGAAAGAACAGTGGTTCCTTGAAGTTCATGGGTCAGCTAGCCTGGCCCCACCCATGAACTTCAAGATTAGTTAAAGATCCAGGCTCAGGAAATAAAAGTGAGTCTCCACATGCAACTTCATACAAGTGCATATGCCAACACTAACATGCCACATAATGCCACATTGTAATACTGACCACAGCAAAGGAGTTATTTTATAATATATAACTAAGCAATCTGAGCAAAAATAAATGATCTGCCCAAAGTTCCATAATGATAAAGTGATGATACGGACCCAGTTTTCTCATCTTCCAAAGATTTTGATTTGTGGGAAAAGGATAATTGTCGGCTAACTGTCCAGAAACAATTATAAATGTGCATTGATTAAAAACTTACATCTTTAAGACATTATCATAATTAGAGAATGTATTGCTAACAGAAAATAAAGCAAGATGAAAACAGAGGAGCCAAAGTACGTTCGGTTACTGAATTATACCGACAACCCAAGCTAACTTCCTAGGAATGGCTAGGGGGTTATACACATTTTCTAAGCATTGATTTTTCCAGATCCATCTTTTGGCTTAAAGGTCTTAGTGTTAAGAAGTTCCATGCCTACTATTTTGATGCATTTTAGACTAGACTAATCACAAACCTTCTCAGCCAGAAAATTCTCATTTAGATATGAAAACGCAGTGCATACCAGACACATCCTTTCTGTCATCTCTTAAACAATGTCAGCCCTTCTCTGAGGCTTCTGGTCAATGCCATCATTGTATATTTCAGAGCTTTACAAGTGTTTGTTTGCAAGTGTTATTGTGCTTGGTGCTGTGGAGAGTAAGAAGCTTAGTGGGGATTGCATTCAAGGGATGTAAAAGGTAAGACGGAACACTAGCCCAGATAGGTAGGAAGTCTTAGAAACTCAGAGTGACAGACTGTTCAAATACAAAATAGCCCTCTTGCCTTTCACAAAACAGAACATGGGATTTCAGAACATTAGGCTGCAGGTCTAAAGCTTCAAAGTGGGATGGAAGAAAAGAGAAAGATTGTGAAATCTTGCATTTTTGAACGGAAGCCAAAAAATGCACTTGCAAGGCAGGCACGGCCTCCCCCTTACTTAAGCGTGTCCTAAACCGTGTCAGCCAGCGGCCATCGGGACAACTATTCATTAAGTGTTCTGAAGAATCCAAAGGCTTCTGCAGACATGATTAGTAGGTAGCGAGTGCCTATTATGGTCACTGGGAGTGGGGAAGTCGCTCGAGAGCTTCGGCTGCACGGAGTGTTTACTTCTTCCCGCCCTGCCAGACACATCCCTCTTCATGTGATCAGCAAATTGCCACTTGTGCCTTGCTCAGTACTTTACTAAATTTGATAATAAGACTATTTCACTTCCAGCTGGGAGTTTTGAGGATTACTTACAAATATTATTTCCCGGAGGGGGAAAAGACTCTTATTTTTAACTACACAATGTCTCTCTCACTCTTGATAAATTAAGAAAAATTATTCAGAGGCAATTTTCTTGTATGCTTGCATTTTAAGATGCATTTCTGGAAAATAAATTTTCTAGAGACCGAGCAAAAAAAAGTCAGAGGGAGTGACTATTAACTAATTGTGCCTCCCCCCTCCCCCCCTTTTCACTAAATTGTAACATGGAAGAGTTCTCTCCAGATAGTAATTTTGTGTAGAAGTTCATCCTCCATTAAGATTGTGGATTATCTGAGTTTAGCCTACTTTTCTGAAATAATATATAAGCTTTTAGACAACTGTGGGCTGTGTTATCCATGGTTCAGCCTTTTCTGTAAAGAAAATGTCAGTGTGGTGAAAAATTAGGTCAAGGTATCCTGAAATAGAAGTGAATACAGACACATGGTTTTAAAATGTATAGTTCCCCAATACAGATGTGTGTGTTTAGACTACCCTTTATTGGCGTTTCTGTATATTTAAAATATAGACATAAATCCATTTAACACCAAAAGAAAATGTTTAAGGGTTTTATAATTTTTTCAGTTACACTGGAATCTCTGAAAACATTAGATTAGAACATATGATTTAGCTGCTTATGCATTTACTTACAGTGTGTGTTAAATAGTGTTAAAGGGGTCATCACTGCCTGATAAGACAATGAGTGGGATACCATCACCTTCGAAATCTGTGCAGGGATTCAGTTTGTAGCATCAGAGCTGATGAAGGCACCATTGCTCCAAACCCTTGCACCCAACATGACCCAGAATTGCATACTCTGGACAACATCCTGTGAACATTAGTTTCTGACATTGAAAAGGGAGTCGGAAAGCTATTCCAATGATCTGTGCTCTATAGTGGCTCCACTTTACCTTATAAAATTATGATTTGGAATATTTCAGTTTTCACCTTTTTAAAAATGGGACATGGGGAATCATTGGATGTGGTTCTTTACCTTTTTGTAAAGATTTGTTTTTTGCTATTTATTTCTATGTGTGTCTGTGTGTGAGCATGCACATGTGCATGTGGGCACCTGTGGATGCCAGAAGATAGCTTCCTAGTCCCTGAAGCTGGAATTCTAAGTGGTTGTCACCTGTCACATACGTGCTATCAACTGAACTCCTGTCCTTGGAAGAACAACATGTCCTCTTAGCTGCTAAAACATCTTGCCAGCCACAGATGATTTAAACAGAAACAAATTTTGTATCAGAACATTTGCCACCAAACTAAGGTAACTATGTGAGTGCAGTGGTGACCTTGATTCAGGTAATCCTATCAGCAGATGTGTTGACTCACCTATCTGGTGGTTCATTTTGGGTACTCTAGGAATGAGTGTAATTTGGCTTTAAAGTTAATTAATACTTTCATGCCTTTCAATAATTCTACACTACTAGTCAACCCAGAATTCATTATATCAAGCACTAAAAAGAACAAAAATGTCAGCCACACCTTGATAAGTAGCACCTAAAAAATGTTATTTTCTCCTACCAAGATAAAGTTAAAACTTAAGTCTACTGAAAGTAGTTTCAGACAACTCTTTTAAGTCTTATTGCTGGAGAACGTTTTGAATTATCAATTTAAATTTTGTACTAGACTGTTATTTATTATTATTTTTATTAGGTTGTTATTTTATGTTTATATACACTTCAATTTTCTTGTATAATTTTTACCACTTATACATGAAAGCTTATCACATATAATCATAAATCTACTGACTTGAAGTTTTGCTTGAGAATTTAATGTGGTCATTCCTGACCCTGCATTGATGTAACAGAGTAAATTGTTCTTCTTTGTATGTAAAGGTGAGATGAGTGTGTGTTACTAATAGCTGTTCCTAAGGAGCACAATAAAGCCTTAGCAAGCACGGACGTAAGAATTTAGACCAGCTGGGTATTAGTTCTAGGCGCACAGTGATATTTGGTCAAAATTAATAAAAACCCTACCGTGTTCTGGCTTTCTGAAGAGCCTAGACTAGGCTTAGGCAAAGGAAAATCTCACCTTTAACGGAATGCGGACGTCATTCAGTGGAAGAAAACCTCTACAGCACATACACAGGCATGGATCCAGGCCCCAACCCAGCCATGTTCCCAGGAAAGTAGAAAACATCTAAAAAAAATTCTGGAGAAACAAAGATAAAAATGTACAGTAAAACATAACAGCTAAGTTATTGTATCTGGCTGTAATTTGTCTTTTGATTAAAAAAATATTATTTTTATTGTGTGAGGGTGTGTGTGTGTGTGTGTATGTGTGTGTGTGTGTGTGTGTATGTGTGTGTGTGTATGTGTGTGTGTGTATGTGTGTCTGTGTGTGTCTGTGTGTGTGTGTGTCTGTGTGTGTGTGTGTGTGTGTGTGTGTGTGTGTGTGTGTGTGTGCCTTTAGAGGATGGAAGAGGTAAGAAGTCCCTTAGATCTGGAGCTGGAGGCCGTTGTGAGCTATCCAACATGGATGTTGGAAACCAAACTCAGTTCCTCTGAGAGCGTAGCAAGCTGAACCACTTAACTGCTGAGCCATCTTGCCAGACCTATTTTTTTTTTTTAATTATAATTTATTTGCATTACATCTTGATTGCAATCCTCTCACCTTTATCTTCCTGTTCCCACCCTCACTCCCTCTTCCGCCCTATTCCCCGCCCCTAGACCTCTGACTGGTGGGGTCCTCCTCCCCTGTCTGACCACACCCTATCAGGTCTCATTTGGATAGCCTGCATCCTCTTCCTCTGCGTTCCCACAGGGCCCTCAGCCAAGGGGCAGTGATCAAATCGCCCACACCAGTATTCCTGTCAGAGGCAGTGCCCTGCTCTCCCCTTCCCTTCTCCACGTGGAGAATGAGCTGTCTGTCGGCTACATCCGAACAGCCCTATTTTTATTTTCCTGTTTTAATGATGGTAAAATCCGTACATTCTAGATCTATTTTAAGCTTTTAGTCTAACCATGGAGACTGCTTTCTCAGAAAGATTTCGGACTTTGAGATGGAACTCTTAATTTTTTGTATCCTTTCAGTCTTTATCTCTTATTTCTAATCTTTTTTTTTTTCCCCAGAAACTTCTAAATAACTGCTGGAGCCCAGCTGTGGCATCTTTAATGCTTTCTATTACTTTGTCCTTATATTAAATTCAGAATCATGCATTTTTTTCTATTGCCAAAATGCCTTTCGGAAATGTCATTGCTTTTTCCTTGATTCCCAAAAGAACTTCTTTCAATCACTTTTTCATTAATAGGCTTTCTTAATTATAGTTCGAGGAGGAGTCACTGTTTAAACCTTCCCGCAGCCACGGACTGTAATCAATTCTCTTCAGTAAACGTTCTGCACTGAAGGACCGTCTTGTCTGTCGGAGGGGACGCGGGAATCCGATGAATCCTTAGTCTGTTAATGTAGGTTTCTACTCATCTTCAAGCAGATGTCAAATTCTTGTTTGTCTTTTTTGTTGGTCTTGTTCCTTTCATAAGCACAGGTGTTTGTTCCTTTAGCTATGCTCCTGAAGGCTGTTGGTTCTTTTTTTTTTTTTTTTCTGTGAATATTCTCCCCCGCCACCTTTTCATTAGGGAGTGTATGTGAACGCCTCTATTTTTGTCTATGAAGTCCCAACAAGATGAAGCACTTCTTTCCAGGCGCCCTGTTGACAGGTCCCACCTTTGTCCTTTCCTCCTTTCTCTAGACTGACATCCTCTAGTGTATTTCTGAAGCACTCACGGTAACGCGCCATGTTTGCCTTATTTGTTTAGTTATTTTTTCATTCTCTTGCACTAACAATTAGCTTTGTGACAACTGTATTTTTCTCCTCGGTTCTTTTTGCATCAGTAAACCCAGGCTTCACATGGGTTTCAGAGCAGGAAAACTATAAACAGTTATTAAAATCGTCTTTTGCAGACAGCTGCTGAAACTTTCATGTAATCCTGCTTTCCAAATCTCTTACAGAGAGCGATTCCAAACCCTGAGGTATCTGTGACTTACGTGAGCTGCCAGAAACTGGTGCATCGAAATCAAGCAGGGTTTGAAACATTTTTCAAGTGTGCGAGGGCATCACGCCTGAGCGAGACAAAATGATGTAGTAAATGCTCTGGCTTTTCTTTTCTACAAAATTCGGCCTTGTAAGAGGGGCATTATACAGATGTTTGTGTCCTAGATTGGCTTCATTACAGAAGGTTGTTTTTAATTAGCCCACCTGGTACCAAATACTATGAATTGTGGTCAAGTGGGTTTTCATAAATGTCAAACCTAAATCTGTAGCACTTGGAAGTAAAATTTCAGACGTGTGTCACAGATGATTGGCTTGGGAGCTTGGACCCCCTCATAGTGCGTTCAGTTGTGTTGGCATAGCTAAAAACCAAGGTAACAAGACAGAGCTGCATGGTAGCTGGTAGGGGAGTCCAAGCCTGGCCAATGAGCAGACCATGTAAGGTGAGGAAAGGCATCTTCACTATGAAATATTACTCAAGGAAAAAAAAAGATGAATGATTCAGAAAGCAGGCGTGGGTCTATAATTGAACTGTTCTTCATATGGACAGCATTGGCTATGCATCCAATCTCAGGTTTTAGGAGTAATTTTAGGACCCCAATTTCTTTCCAAATAAATATTGAAAACATTTCCACAGTATTTTGGTACCTTTACTTTTATTAGTATTTTTACTTGTTTTTATGACTATTTCTAAATAGCTACTTTGATGTAATTAGTTTTGTTTCAAAAAGATGTATGTTCCTTAAACAAAGGAGAGTCTACTTAAGCATATTTTAAGAAATAATGTAAAGGCCATGGTAAGGCATTTACAAAGCATGCATGCCCACCTGATGGTGATCATCTGCACTGTCCCAAAGACAATAAAGGAGTTAGTTCTGGAATTCTCCCTGAGTGCTTGTTACTAGGAGCTTTAATAAAGCATGAAAAATTTTGTATAGTTTCAGTAAATATGTCAATGAATATGTTGCCTGCATTTTATAATAGAACTAATTTGGTTGCTTTTATTATAGTATATCAATTTGTAGCTCTTTAAGGAATGTGTGCAGATAAAGGGAAGGCTCAGTGGTAAAGGCGTCTTAACTGCTCTTGCGAAGGGTCTTGGTTTGGTTCCCTTGACTCACAGGGTAGATAACAAGCAGCTGTGATCACTCCAGCTGTGATTCTGATGACCTCTTCTGGCCTCAGTGTGCACTGTGCACACACTGAGTATAGACATATGCAGACGAAACACTCATATGCATAAAATGGAATAAATAAATAATTTAAAAGAAATACATAATATTATGAGTAAACCAAAATAAAGATCTAGGAATCAAAGAATTCTTTTTCTGATATTGCTATATTAAAAATAAAGACAGCCTGAAATTGTCAGTCATTCAATTAGCCACAAATATGAAAGGTTTCATGCCCATATGCAGAAGAACTGCCTGAAACATTTTTTTATAGAATCTAAGCCTCACCACCACTATGCTTGGATGAATTCACAAATTTGTTGTGACCTGTAGTTTCCCTGCCACTCTATGGACAATGTAAAGTATCTAAAAGGGGTTTTATTGTATACTTTTTCACCCATACTATTGACTGCTAAATATAACAGCCTGACTGTGATGCAGAATAAATACCTCCTTTTACTTTAATAAAAAATAAAGAGAGGCAGAATCACAGGTTTTCTTTAAAATTATTTTTTATTGTATGGTGGCACGTGTGTAATATATATATATATATGCATATATATATATATTAATATATACTTTGGAGATTGGGAACATCTTGGGCTACCTAATGAGATCCCTGTTTCAAAAAACAAAAATAGGTAAAAGCATGAAGCCACCTTTTATTTTAGGAAGCTTTTCCATATTAAAAAGTTACTAGGCTTGAAAAATGTTCATAATGGAAGCAATTTAATTCTCTGACAAATTATTTAATGTGTCTGCTCTTTTAAAAAGTAGAATTGGTCATTTACAACACAGATAAAATATAAAGTTATGAGAATATAAAATTCCCTGAAATACGTTACACACAACTGAATGCTGATAAACTTCCCAGAGACCCTCTGTCAGTGAAGCGTTAGGAAAATCAACAAACTGTGTGAAAACAAATCTGCTGGCAGACAGTTGTATTCTGTGCTCTTTTTTTTTTGTAACCATTAAAATACTCTCTGTCTTCATTAATAACTCTATTAATAATCCACTCCTTTTTCCTTTGACCATAAGTTTATGTTCTTCAAGCCATTCATCTAATTACCTTCTTCATCATTACCCTTTCTTAAGTTTCTTCTTTATAATTATTAACTGTCATACTTAATTTATTTTTGTTTCTTGCCTATTTTTATTTTCGGTATATCTCTCCAATAATTTGTTAACGTATTATGCCACACATAAATCATGTAAAATATTAAAATTACTTTTGGAATTTTAATCCTGTATTCTTTCACACCTGGTACAGTGTTCTATGCAAAGTAAAGATATCCCCGGGGCTATGGATGACAATCAACCTTGTCATTATGGTAGTCACTCTTTTAATGGCGCATATGTATATTCAAAGGGTTTGAGAGCTGAGCAAGTGCCTTTTGATCCAAGTCCTAGAAACCCAAGGTCATAGAATTTGCTGTTATAATAGGTCAATAAAAGAACGGCTTAGGAAAACAGAAGTCAAGATTCACCCTTCTTCGGCTTTTCATTTTCTCTTGCTCGAATTTCTTGCTCCACCTGGACTCTCAGCTGAGTAACACAGCTAACTTCACTTACTCACATATTAATTTCTTCTAACAATTTCTAGAACTATATTGTGTAACATAGCCATTCTACTTACGTTCCAAGGGGGCCTGGCTCAGTGCCTTCTGAATCATCACGAATAAAGAATACTCCACAAATTATGGTAATGTCACTAAAATCAATATCAAGCACCATAAGTTCATTGTTCAATGAGCACTTGGAAACAACTGTGAAACCTCTGGGAAATGCTGCTGTACCATATTCCGACATAACTTCCCTTGGCCACCCCAGCAGTGGCACTAGTGGGTCCAGCTGCGGTTCAAGTTGCTATCTTAAAGGGCATAATAGTGAGCCGTGGTGGGGTCCACATGCTACTAATTCAGCAGACACACGGAGTCCAAGAGTGGCTAGTTAAGGTGACTAACATCCAGACTTCAAAATATGCAGCAAATACTCACACGAGGGCGGGGGATTCTCATAGGGGCAATGTCTAGAGAAGGTGTGGTGTGGGTTCATCTCCAAAATCCTAGGAATGCTCAGCCATGCATGAGCAATTTCAGCTTGGGAAAGCTCAAGTCAGGCGACTCAAGCACATGAAAGCTGGTGCTTGCAAAGCCACCTGCTGAGGAGGTCTCCCGGAGCCTGTGTGCCAAACTCCCACCATGTTGACTTCTAGGCACCTCAGTGTTGCTTGTCCTGTTGAGTTTCCCGTTTGTGTGGTGCCTCTTGCTGCATGTCAGTTACGTTTCCATTTTGGACCGAGGTGTCTAACCTATTACTATTCTCACAGTTAAAAACTATACCCACATGTTATAAGCTTACTATATCACCCTAAAATGAACTTCGGAAAGTTTGAAAAGAGTTGAAACACACTCCTCATGATCCGCTCCCATCCTCCTAACTGAGCAGCTTCTCCTGAGGAAAGAAAGAAGACCTGTCATATGAGAAGTAAATCTGTAGGCGAGGCATGCCTACATAAATTTGGTTAGATGTTTAGTAGGTAAAAAAAAAAAAATACTTATCAAAGAAACATAAGTTATATTTAGAATGTGTCATTCCTTTTGATAAGCAAAAACAATTCATGGCATATGACTAAAACTTTATTTAGAAAACTCTATATACAAAACTATTTTGGAAAACTAAAACATGTCGTGGGTAGATTGGCTGGAGATAGGCCTTGAAGGTGATCCACAGTCCTTGGCGTCCTCCCCACCGTTTGCTGACCTGCTGTGATGTGAGCTGTCTCAGCTTCATGCTTTCCTCATGAGAAGCCCAGGTGTCACCACTTTACATTTCCATCACGGCAAACTGAAACTTGAAGAAATAGTGAGCAAAAACAAAAACACTTAAAATTGTTTCCATTGGGATTTTTTTTTTGTCACAACACTGAGAAAAGATAGCTGATATAGAAGCTTAAGACCAACAGACTTTAGACACTCTTAGAGGTCTATTCCAATAGTGTGAGTGATGTGCTCTAGGGTTGGTATGCAAGCTTTTGTGGGATTTCTAGATAAAGGTGCTCAATAAATAGCTGTTATTATCCAGGGGAAAATATTTATCATTTCCAAGTCATTCATTCAGAATTCTCTAGGGACTTTTGAATATATAATACTGGAACTGTAACCATTAATGCTGTTCATCATCTTGTAATGCATAGGGAAGTCTATTTTGTGCACACACACATACATGCGTGCACATGCGCGCGTGCGTGTGCACACACACACACACACACACACACACACACACACACTTATTAGCCATCTCAAAATGTCAATGTTGCTGACACAGTAAAAAGGTATGTAGTAATCTTCAAAGAGAGAGTGTATCAAACACCACTGCGGGTAGTACCCAAGTGTAAAGTTGAGTGCACATTATACAGTTTGACTATGGAGGTTATCTGATAGCCATTTATTTTCCCTGATCATATAAATTTGATGGGTATTACATATGATCAAGACATGTTGCCTTTTTATTTTTTATGAAAACTATCAAATAATCTCATCCTTTACTGAGTAGTACCTATATGATCTCTTTATCCTTATTTACTGTTTTAGTGAAGGAAGAGAATGAGGAGAGCCACATCATTTGTTTCCCTTACTTTTTGCTTTGTCTATAGCCTCTTCCTTGCCTATGTCTTTGAGATTATTTGAAAACCATGATGCTTGTGAGTTTAGTCGATAAGATCCTTTGCATTAGCTCAGCAAGCATGACTGTGTATTATTCAGTGTATCCAACAATTACAAGTATGAAGCTGTTTCTAAATCATCAATATATGGAGATAAAAATAGCTTACCATTATAGATGGCTATGATGAAGCATGCTGATGTGTCAGAGAGAAACTGAATAAATTAAGATCAAGTTATTCACTGAATATTAATATCACTGATCACTGAAGGAAAAGACATATTTTAAATTCATGTAGCTGCTACCTACTGTTGTGTAATGCACACATAATGACTCAATTGAATTGCATCACTGGAATTGTTAAAACATTAGATCCCAAATTGCCATTGTAAAGTACTAGCTCCAAAACTGAATATTACCCTGTAGTTTATTGGAGTTATCTTTAGTAAGATTAGTGCTGCATTTCCTTGTATCATGTGTGAGACTTTATTTCTGATATGTCACTGGATAAGGCTTGGACGGTTAGAAGCCTGAACAACAATGAAGGGCTCATCTTACTCTTTAGAATGTAAGAATTTTCCCTGTGAGTAAATTAAATATAATGATATTGTCATTTACTATTTTTTTCATGTTAAAAGTAGGATACTTTGTTGTAAAAATAAAATAGATGAATTTCAAATTCATCACTTTCAAAACAGTGTGTAAAGTGAAACTGCAAGGTATTGAGTGAAAATTGTGTTGGCCTGGGATTTGCAAGATTGTCAAAACTAGACGTTTTTAAGTAATTACTTGCAGCATATAATATTAATGATATTTAAAATTTCTATTATGAATGGTTTAGATTTAATTAAAGGCTTAATCTAATTAGTACTAATAAATATAACTTTGATTTCTACATTCCAAAGATAGTTTTAATTTAATATGTTGTATTCCCTTCACAGACATTTGATTAAAATTTAGATTATAATGATTGTATTTTTAATCTCTTCTTATTTTGCAATCTTTTAAAACTAATTGTAGTCAATAATAGACATTTATATATTCTAGTACTGTTTCAAATGCATATGCCCATGACCATACATTTTTAAAGCAGATAAAATAATGAGTGGTGCTGGGAAGAAGCCTCAGTAGAATGTTTGCTAAGAAGGAAGGAGGACCTTAATGTGCATTGCAGCACCCAACTAAAAGATGGCCTGCACCTGCCATCCCAACTCTGGGGAGGTGGAGACAGGGGCCATTGGAGGTTGACTGGATCACCAGGCCTGCTGAATTGTTGCGGTTAGATCAGTGAGAGACCCTGTCTAAAAAAAAAAAAAAAAAAAAAAAAAAAAAAAAAAAAAAGTCCTAATAGCACGGTATGGTGCTTTGTATTTGACTGTTAGTTTGCTCTCCAGCTCTGTTTTGTTGCAAGACATCAGCAGCTTTTCTTAAGGGAGCCACGCCTCTGAAATGCATTTGGTTCTGTTCCCCAGTCTTTGGCTAAGAAACCACCTTTCACTCAGGACATCTCAGGATGTAAATTTAGATCCAAGCCCCATGATAAGTAAGTAAATAAATAAAATAGTATGGAGAGTGTAGAGAAAGATACCCAACATTAACCTCTTACCTCCACAAACACACATGTACACAAGTATGGACATACCCCACAAGAACATACACATACATTTATATCACAGTGTATAAACATTTATAAACATAGATGCACATGCTGTTCCTTTCCATAATGCCAGAGTTTAGTAAATAATAATATATTTGCCAAGTATGGTAATTGTTTTGGTAGCAATTTGCCAGATTGGTAAGCGTAGTCAAGCTGGATACAAATTTTTCCGTGCCAACCCTAATTACTAGCATGCGTGCTCAGCTCACACATCACACGATTGGTATATCTATATCTGCCTTCGCAGGTGTAAGCATATAGGTCACCAAACGACTGTAAGGTTAATGCAGAGGTTTCAGAAGTAAGCAGATGGAAGAGGTGGAGGAAACATCTGTGACTGTTACAGCTCCGAAAGGGTGGAGGTGAAAAAGCAGGACTGTCCTGGCAACAAGCTGGGAGGTAAGTGAATGGCAGGATCAACGGACCGACAGGAAAGCAGACATGCGGCCACAGCATCGGCCTTGTTAACAGCAGGGTACCAGCTGAGCTGAACCACAGGACTACTGGGGATCTTTCTGCCTGTCTGTTCCTGAGGCACACGGTGGATGGTCAGGGGGACAGGCTGGTGGGGATATGGCCATTAACGTAGCTAAGTGTCTAAGTCTCTATATAATTGAAGCGGATGTACCCTTTCTTGCTTTGATGTGTATCTGGTACCATTCTAACATGAACCCATATATGTGCCTATAGTCTCAACTCGTTCTGATAAATTTATTGGGTGACACCCTATAAGCCTATCAGCATTTATATCAGTGTGATGCTTGGGCTGTCCTATGCAGGTCCCCACCCACATGCACTGTCACCTTTCAGCCTCAAAGTGGAGTCAGAAGCTATTTGTAAGTAGTGTCTCCCCAGGAACGGAGTGCTTTGATAAACACCATTGTTTACACACTGTGCAGTTACTCACAGCAGACCGCAGCCTAATCTCAACACAAAGAGATTTTTATCTCTTAAAAAAATGAAGCACCGAGAATGGATAATGAATTCAAAAGACAGTTTTAGAGAACAGAGGCTGATGATAGTGAATAAGATTGTGGTGAAATGAAAAGAACACGTTTCCTTTCCAAAGAAGACATATACTAAGTTTATAGAAACACTCCTTGCAAACTCTGGCTATATCTCTCTGTAGCTAAGCCAGGCTTTATGTGGTTCCCACTGCAGACTATTTCTCTGCACTGCCTGTTCCACTTCTGTGCTCTGGAACACGGACTCAAGAGAAACACATCTCCCTTGTCTTCCCTGTGGCTCGGTTGGCTTGGGAAGGAGAGAGTCTGGGAAGAGTTCTTGTCTCTTCTTTCTTTTCCTTGTTAAGGTGGTGTTCACAGTGTCCGCCCTTTGGGGGGACTGTTCATCTCTAGAGCTGCATTGTTTTGATGCATTTGGTGACTTCTTTCCCCTGTGGATATAACCGTGTGGGTGGGAAGAGCAGCTTCACTGTGGTTCATCAGCTTGTGTAACTTGGCTCATTTTTCTGTGTCTAGATCTCTGTTCATAGTTTATTATTGCTCAATCTCCTTTCCATCAATCCTCGAGTGTGCCATGTATCCCTAGGTGAGTCAGCGGCTGCCACAGCAGCCTTACTTAATATGCTTACATTGAATAGAGATCTGGCTTTGCAGGAGAAAGCTGTTTTACCCAAATTTCTTATTTTTTTTTTTAAATAAAAACATGTGGGAACAAGAATTCCGGGGAAGACAAATTCCTTTGTCTCTAAAGGTTAATTGCCTGATTAGAACTCTGGTGATTTTGAGAGTTTGGAATGTTGAAAATTGGGAACCAAATTATCACGGGGCAGCATTGATCCCCTTTATAGCCATTTATTGCCCTGCTTGGTGTGTGACCTAAAATCTACTGTGACCATTAGGCAAATCCTTTGGGCTGTATGAACATGCTCCTAGTTCCCACCAAGTGAAGGGCTAAGAATGCTAACAGATGATGTCTAAAGGAACTTTGTCTGCCCTGCTGTATCTTGCCTTCCTGATGCACACACTTAGTTGAAAAGGGCCTTGATTTATGACTTTCTTTGTTCTCTCTTTATCAAAGCATCACCAATCTTACATGGAACTTGGGGCAGTTTAGATATGTATTGCTGAAATGCCATGTTCACTCATATGGCTCTTTCTTACCTCTTTTGGGGTAAGCATTGCACTTTCTGGATGGATGGATGTCGAAGCAGATGGATGAAGAATAGAAAAGCTGGTATACATTCTTAGTCCTATGAAGTGATAAGAACCTAGCAGTTGTGTTTCCTAATAAGTTGTAATAGAGGAGGTCAGATGCAAAGTGCAGCTGGAATTGTCACAGGTTTCGATGACGGATGACTAGTTGGCCAAGAGGGAGGGGCATTTAGGAACTGCTACAACGGTCGTATTATGTTCTTCTGTTTGGCTTTGTGCAGTTATGGTCATGGAGCAATATCATGGGGTGTTGATAATCTGTTCTTTAGATTCAATAGTGAAACCAAGACCTATTGTTATTTTCCCAGGTAGCTACCACCTAGCAGCTGTCAGGACTGTTTTGTCATCTCTAAGATCACCTTAATGGTAGATAAAGTCTCAGCCTCTGTGACACTAATTCTACATTCACGAGAATTGCATTACAAAAAGCGTATTGGCAGAAGGTTGTATGTAATTAGGCCAATATTAGTTCCTCCTGCTGTTTTCGGTTCAGTGGATTGTTGATTCATCTGATAGTCTGCAGTGACACACACAGTAAACTTCAATTTTCAAATGTAAGTGTGAAGCATTGCCAAAGAATTATCGAAAGAGAATTATCTAAAGTGTTCAAGGCTTGTGTGAGTCATGCATGCATTATGTCTTAAAATGAGTAAATCGATAGTGGGATTTACCCTTGTAAATTTAATATACACTTATTTATTATATTTTATATGTGTGTGTGTGTGTTTATCAGAAAATAACTTCTCTGTTGTTGGACAGTTAAACTCAGTTCATCAGGTTTAGTAGCAAACACTTTTTAAAAAAATGTTTGATATTATACTAGCATGGCAAAAATTCTCTAATCCCTCCTTCCCTACCCTTAAAATTCTCTCTTCTTTGCTCTCTTTTAAATTTATGGCCTTTTTTTCATTGTTATTGCACACACACACACACACACACACACACACACACACACACACACACACAGAGAAACACATGCAAATTCATATTTCTAAATATACCCTGATCAGTCTGGATGATGTTATTTCTTATGTGTTTCAGGTTGACCGTTGGACATTGTGGTTCTGAATGAATGTTAAGTTGGCATGTGAGCCTAGAATTAGTTTTACCTTGTTGAAGTTTAGCATGTCTCACCTCTATAAATATTGCTGGTCATCATTGTAAGACCACTTCCCCATGGTGGGGAGGCCTGGTGACACTCAGAGGAAGGGGAAGCAGGCTACCCAGATGACACCTGATAGGCTGTGATCATGTCATAGGAGAGGAGGTCCCCTTCTGTTACAGGTCTAGAGGAGGGGAATAGGGTGAAAGAGGGAGGGAGTAAGGAGCGGGAAGATACATGTGAGGGGCCAACAGTTGAGATGTGATCTGAATAAACTATTTAAATAAAAAGAAGCAAAACAATACCAACAACACTATAACTGTTCAGGATTTATTATATTTGTGAGCCTGAAGCCACATTGGGCACTGCAGACCCAAAGAAGAGCAATGTAGGAAAATAGCCCTTTAGTTACTGCTGCAATGACTGCAAATGGTCTACATCAGGCTGTGAATATTTCTACCTAAATTCTTCTTCTTCTTCTTCTTCTTCTTCTTCTTCTTCTTCTTCTTCTT
>OU015750.1:54231336-54284143 GCA_907169655.1 Acomys percivali
TTCTTCTTCTTCTTCTTCTTCTTCTTCTTCTTCTTCTTCTTCTTCTTTTTCTTCTTCTTCTTCTTCTTCTTCTTCTTCTTCTTCTTATTATTATTATTATTATTATTATTATTATTATCATTATTAGCTTTGGACAAGTTGATAAACTTACATTACTTCAGTCATAATCATGTATTGGGAAACACGTGTACAAGCTTCATGGGAAAGTTATTTAGAACTCCGACTTTGAGAGAGATTGACCACAAAAAATTGTTTATGAATATTATTGCACAAACTTCCTGTGTACATAAGCTTCATGTATGAGAAAATGAAACTAAGTCTTTCATTTCAGGAATCTTAAAAAATTATTCAACAAAGAGTTTTCAAAAACTGATGATTTTGAATTGAGTCAAACCTGCAAAAATACTTAACATAAACATCCTTTTTCATCTGATTAAAGTAACTGGAATATTTTCTATCAATGTTTTTATTGGTAAAGTCTCCATTAATATCACAATTATTCTTTTAGGATTGGCCTTGCTTGAGTAGTGAATACAAACTAGTAGTGAACTAAAGAAATACTGTCCAAGGCATCCTTCTAATTGTGGCCAGTTTGGAACAGCCTAAGAAAATGGTTTACCTTCTCTGTATAAATTTTTTCATGCCCAAATCTTAGGAAATTAATTTTAGCCATAATATGATATAAATATCAACTAGCAATTAACACTTTTACTTTTGCATTGGATAGCTTTTTTGCTTACAAACCATGCTGTTTATCACACTGAATGTCAGATGAGTCACAAGGACTGGCCTCAATCATTGTTATTATTAATTCATGAATCAGTCACCATTTCTAGGGGGTGATTTTCTTTTTTATTAATAGTTTTAAAAAATATTTTAAAGCAGGAAAATGACTATTGCCAATAACATTTCAGCTATCATCTTTTCCATTTTATGAATATTTACTATTAACCCAGCCATATAGTATATTCTGTCTACTTTTTAAATTTGAAAATATGATTTTGTTGTAAAATATAATTACATCACTTCCTTTCTTCTTTTGCTTTTTATCCATCCTCTGCCCTATCTTCTCCTTCCAATCTTTCCCATGTCCTCCCCCGCCCAAATTGGTAGCCTCTTTTTCTGCCACTATCATAGTCAACATTTTCTGTTGGTGGTGTACACATGATTTCAGGTCTGATCACTTTATATTGGATAACCAGTCAGGGATCTCATCCATGTGAAAAGCTAGTTCTTACTGTCTCAGCAGTCTTTAGCTGATTGTGGTTCTTTGTCTAAGGGTGGGATTCCATGTGACTGCATTAATATGTCTATTGGTAATGTCATTTCTCAGGTCTTGTTTATGCAGCCATTTCTAAGACAGGCTATCTCCCTACAGATTTTCTACTGTTCTATCTCTTACAATCTTCCTCCCCCTCTTTTGTGATGTTTGCTAGCCATGGATTCTGGAGGTGTGGTACAGACATATCCATTGGGACTGAAATCTCCACAATGCACTGATTTCTGCATTTTTTAGCTGTAGTTTTCCTTAATGGTCTCTACTTGCTATAGAGAGAAACTTCTTCTTGGAAGAGGGCTAAATGATACACTTATATGTGGGTATATGGATAAGATTTAGAATGTAGTTAAGAAATTATGCTGATCCAAAAAAAAAAAAAAAAGAGGCAGTATTAAATTTTCTTCTAAGATCCATGACTTCATTAGCTCCTAGAAGTTGGGTATCTATGGAAACAACTGGTCAAGTGAAAAGGAAATCTACATATTGGGAAATAGTTTTTGCTGGATGCATATTTGACAGAGGATTAATATCCAGAATATAAAGGATCTCAAAAAACAAAGAGTCAAAGAAACAAATGGCCCAACTCAAATTGGCTAGAGGTTAAACAGAGTTCTCAATATAATTAATTAAAATGGCTAAGAAGTAACTAAAGATTTATCGTGTCTTCTTGAATCTTGAATTCTTTAAGGAGATCTATGACTGTTCTTTTAATTATTGTATCCTGGAGTTTGTGTAGGTAACTCTCATTAGCAAATATTTCTATAGAACTGGTAAGTTTTTGGAAAGAAGAAGATAGATATTGGCTAGATCTTTTATATTGTGGTATTTCTGTGATGAGTTTTGGCACATGGACTTTGTTTCTTCATTCTGAGTTTATTATGAATGGAGTTGGTTGTGAGAGAAGAGAACATGTGGGTGGTTCAGGTGGGATGCAGTCAAGTTGGCAGAGGGGACTATGCTGGTTTTCAGGATGAGCTTCTTGTTCCATGCTGGAAGCGTGGGGTAGGTAGGTATTAAGGCAACAGTTGGATATGAAGTGAGAGAATCCTATGATATGATGCATAGACAGGGAGAATACTGCCTCAAGCCTAGAGCTCTCTTAGTGGAGGCAGTAAGGCCATTATTAGCTTGTGCACTGGAGTTGGGATCCAGGGAAAAATCTGGTAGATTGTGGATAAGAAGGTTAAGAATATTCAACAGACTAAACCCTATAGGAGCATGTAGGAAGCCTGGTGAGTATAAAGAATAATACTTATGAAGATAAAATCCCTGAACAAATGATTATGTGTATATATATATATATATATATATATATATATATACACTCTTTATGAACAAAAAGTAACTACCTTCAACTCTCTAATCAATAAGCACATGGAAATGTTTGTGATTTTTGTGTTTGTCAGATTTTTTTCACAAACAACCCACACAAATTCAGAAAAAATGTAACTGGACTTTATTAAAATCACCAATATTTGCTTTTCAAAGATAATTCTAAGAATATAAAAGTAAGAAATGGACTTGGAGTCTATTATATGCAATATATATTTGATTGATAAATTATATTTAGAATATACAGTCTTACTACACAAAACTAAGTATACAAACAGCTTAAATTAAAAATGAAATGTGGAAACACTTAAATATATGAATGGTGGTAAAGACACAATGATAATTGGCATTTTAATTTTAAGAGAAATTCACATAAGTATCTTATTATATATGACTACACACTCAACGGAAAGGCCAGCCTAAAGATTAACAACCAATCATTGGTTCAGATGACAGGGCACTGAAGCTGTTATATTGATGCTCTGAACACAAAATTACCCAGTGACTCTGGGAAACTGTTGATTTTTTTCCTCTTAAAATGTGCATATTCCTACTACATGGCCTAAAATAAGCTAAAAGAAAACAAGCATATGTCTGCACAATGACTTTCACCCAAATGTTACAACAGCTTTGTTTATAATACTTAAAACCTGGAACAAACCAAAAATGTCCAAGACAGATGAACAATATATAGTATCCTCATAAACATAAACACTACTCAGTCATTGAATGTTTACATATGCAAAGTGGTATGGGTATTGCAATGCTTATGAATGAAAGCAGACAGAAATAGAAAGTTTATACATTATGATTTCATTCATATAAAATTATGAAAATGCATGTTGATTTGTGTTGTGCCGTGGCATCACAATCTTCTGCTTAAACGGATAGAGACTGAGGAATCTGTTACTAACAGGCATGGAAAGAAGTATCGAGTGTGATGGAGTTGTTTGTCATGATTATACTGGCAACTTAATGGGTATGTGTGTATTTTTTAAATATCAAGTTGAGTACTTTAATTCTATGCAGCTGTAACAAGTCAACTATATATATATTACTGAAGTTGTCCAACTCCTTTCATCACTTTGTTTGCAGTCATAATGTATTGATGGGTCAATGTATAGAAATTTAAATCATTGACAGGGATCCAAGATGGTAGTGCCGAACACACACCATGTTTGATCAGTAGGACAATGGTGATGCACAGTGACTGAAAGACTGAAATGAGAATTACAAAACCCCAGTGCTGGTGATCCTCAGGTGAGAGTGGTCCACACTGTGTGGAACATGGGTAGGTCCAGCCTTGGGTCACCCAGCTAATCCACAGAAAAGATCCTGGATTCCTGCAGGCATGGGCATAAGCTCCAAGGACTAGCTGCATTCCTGGTGGAGTACACAGCACCTGTACTCTGTGTTTCAGAAGTAACTGTCAGCTACAAAACACCAGCTTCTGAGTCTCCCTGCTGAGAGAAGACACCACGCTGTGGAACACAGGTAGATCTGACCTCAGGTCACCCAGCTGGTCCATGGAAAGTTTACAGTTCTGATCTCAAGTCACCCACCTGATCCACCTGGAGAGTTCTCTGATCCCTGCAGGTAAGACATCTCAGTTTATAGCCACTCACCTACAAGTTGTTCTCAGTGACCAGTGAAGGACACCAGAAACTACTGCCCAATGCCAGAGATGGCAAGATGACTAACAGTCAGGAAAAAAATACAAATAACAAAAGCAAAAATATTATGCATCTCCACAACCCAGTTATCCCAAAGCTATCATTGCTAGAAGCTCTAACACAACTGAAACACAAGAAAATTATTTCAGCTCTTTCATAATGAAGATAATAATGGAAGAAATGAATAAAATCCAGAAACGAAACCAGAAAGATACAGCCAAACAGACCCAGAAGGGCCTCTTCACAAACTGTTTCACCAACCAAGGACAATGCACGCAGTAATCCAAGCCCCCCTGTTCAGATCTAGCCAATGGGCAGCTCATTCTCTGCAGTTGTGGAGACAGTAGAGGCTGCTTCTGACATGAACTCTGGTGACCCCGATTTGATCACATCTCCTTGGTGGGGAGGCCTAGCACACAGATGGAGGGGAAGCAGGCTATCTGGATGAGACCTGATAGGCTGTGTCCAGATGGTGTGGGATGAGAGCCCCTTCTGTCAGATGTCTAAGGCACAGGAATAGGCGGGAAGAATAAGGGAGAGTGAGAAAAGAAAGATGTGATCAAGGGGATAACCATTGTGATATAATCTGAATAAATTATAGTAATTTTTTTAAAATGTAAATTATTACTTAATTAATGTTTTCAATCATAAATATAAGGCATCTATACTTCATGTATTCTCAATATCTTCCAGCTAGGCTTATTTCTAGTTCTTATATAATATAAAATATATTGATGCATCTATGTTTAAATAGTCTATTATTTTCAATAAAAGCTAAGCTGCTATGCAGAGAGGTAAATATTACAATAAACAGAATAAGTTAAAAGTGTGTTTTTATAGTATGCATGTGAGCTGATTGTCAAGAAAGTGTTTGGGGTACTGGCTTAGCAATAGGTTGGTTGACAATGGAATTGAATCAAAGACCCAGAAATAAATCCACATATACGGACACTTGATTTTTAACAAAGAAGCCAAATATATTCAATGAAAAAGGATAGCATCTTCTACAAATGGTGCTGGTGTAACTGGATGTCTACATGTAGAAAAATGCAAGTAGATTCGTATTTATCACAATGCAGAAAACTCAAGACCAAGTGGATTAAAGACCTAACATGAAACCAGAGACAATAAATCTGTTAGAAGAAAAAGTGGAGAAGAGCCTGGAACTCATTGGCACAGGAGATATCTTCTAAACAGAAATTCAACAGCCCAGGCTCTAAGGTCAACAATTAATAAATGGGACCTCATGAGGCTGAGAAGCTTCTGTAAGACAGGAGACACTGTCAACAGGACAAAGCGACAGCCTACAGCCTGGGAGAAGATCTTCACCAATCCTACATCTAACAAAATATATAAAGAGCTCAAGAAATTAAACACTACCAAACTAAGTAACCCAATTAATAAATGAGGCTCAGAACTAAACAGAGAATTCTCAATAGAGGAACATCGAATGGCTGAGAAACACTTAAAGAAATGCACAACACCTTTGGTCACCAGAGAAATGCAAATCAAAATGACTCTGAGATTCTATCTTACACCCATCAGAATGACTAAGATCAAAAATTCAAGTGACAGCACATGCTGGTGAGAATGTGGAGAAAAGGGAACACTCCTTCATTGCTGGTGGGAGTGAAAACTTGTACAACCACTTGGGAAATCAATCTGGTGCTTTCTCAGAAAATTTGGAATAGGGCTACCTCAAGACCCAGCTATTCCACTCCTTGGAATATACCTAAAAGATCCTCCACCATAGAGTAAGCGCATATGCTCAACCATGTTCATAGCAGCCTTATTTGTAATATCCAGAACCTGGAAACAACCTAGCTGTCCCTCAGTCGAAGAATGGATAAAGACACTGTGGCACATTTACACTATAGAATACTACTCAGCTATTAAAAAGAAGGAAATCCTGAAATATGCAGGCAAATGGATAGAACTAGAAATGATCATCCTGAGTGAGTTAACCAGACCCAGAAAGACTCACATGGTATCTACTCACTTATAATTGGACACTAGCCCAAAAGAGATGTCCCCTGAAAGTCTTCACTTATCTGGAGACTGGCATAGATACTGGGACTTCCTATTGTGACTCTGGTGAGAGATGGTAAGGAAGAATGGGGGAAATAGAAGGATCCAGAGGGTCCTAGAAACTTACAAGAAGACCATTAAGACTGATGGATCTGGACCCAGGCAGGTCAGCTCAAACTACTGTATCAACCAAGGACAATGCATGCAGTAAACCTAGAACCCCTATCCAGATCTAGCCAATGGACAGCATATTCTCCACATCTGTGTGGAGAGCAGGCACTGACTCTGACATGAACTCTGGTTCCCCCTCTTTACCCCTTGGTGGGGAGACCTGGTGACACTCAGAGGAAGAGTAAGCACCCTTCCAGGAAGAGACCTGATAGGCTGTGATCTTATAGTGGGGGACAAGGTCCCCTTCTGTCACAGACCTAGGAGAGGGGAATAAGATGAAAGAGGGAGGGAGGGGGAATGGGGAAAATACAAATGAGAGGATAGCAATTGAGATGTAATCTGAATAAACTTCTTAAATTAAAAAAAAAAGTGTTTGGGGAACTATATCTTCCTTGGAGGTTGGAGACTTAGCTTAGTGACCGGAAAAGTTTAGGTTTTAGGAGAAAGAGTATTGTGATTGATTATCAAAATTGCTTCTCAAATGTTTAGAAAATTTCTGGAATATAGATGTTTTCATGTATTTTTAGGTTTGTTGTTGTTGGTTTGCTTGTTTGCTTGACTGTCTGAGTTATCCTTATGTGATTATGTTTCACTTTACCCATAGTAGGATTTACTTAGTAGGGCCCCATCATTCAAACTCTATGTATTACCAAGAAAGGCTGAGGAATGAACACTCAGTATCTTGAAAATATTCTACTTAATAGAAGTATGCTTATGTCCAAAATTTTACAGAATTTCAGTCTAATTAGCCAATTTATGCTCACAATGTGGTTTACAGAGAACACACAGTTGTCTATGCCCATGGCTTCCAGCCACATGGAGCCAGTTTGATCAGACAGTTTATGCTAACATGTGACTAATGGCCATCTCATGCTTATGCTCTGAGCAACAGGAGTCAGTTATACCAGGGTGATGATGACACTCCATCTGCCCTCATACAGTGTTGCTAGGACAAATGTTTTTTCTTGCAATTCTACTTGGAGAGGGCATGGAAAGCTTGTGCCTGGTGCCTGGTTTCTTTTGGACTTAACTATATATAATTTTTACAGACTGATATATATATCAGTTACTACTTAATTTGGAATTTACTTAATACTGTGTCAGGGAGTATTTTCAAACACAATACATTTGAAAATTAATTCCACATTTCAAAGATGTTTAGCATTTTTCTTTCTTTAGTTTTTATACTGATGAGTATAGTTGCATATTTGATTTCAACTCTATGAATGTTAATTGGTATTATTTTATAATTGGGATGTTGAGTTCTTATTTATAATAAAAAGTTGCTATTAATTATTATTAACTAGCACTTTAAAATAAACATAATGTACATATTCTAAAAGTCTAAAAATGTAATATTTCAGGTACAACTATGAGAAATCATATTAGGGTAATTTCTAGGCATGACTGTGAGGGATTATCTTGACTTACTAGACCTTGGAAGAAGAATCCTAAAGAAGACTTGTGCGGTTGCCTAAGCCTGGGTTCTGGATTTCATCAAAATCAAAAGTCTAGCAGAACATAATATTTCACTCCTGCCTTCTTCCTGACTGGTGGTTATAATATGACTAATTATATCAAAATCTTGTCTGGATAACTTCCTTTCATAAATCACGAGTCAAAATGCACCCTTACATCTTTAAGTTGCTTTTTTTTGAGATATTTTAATCAAGACAAAAGATAAATTAATTCAAAAGTTATATTCATATATTTTTACTTTCAAATTATTTATTCTACAACTTAAGGGCATTTATTTGGGAAACATAGTAGAACTCTGTTGTTTACACTAGGTAGGTTTTAAATGTATTGCCTATTTCATTACTTTAAAAGCTAATGTCCTAGAAAGAGAAGTATCTGTGATAACGAGTACTTGCTTGTGGTGGTTTGGATGAGAATTTCACCCATTCATATACTTGAATATTTGGTCCCCAGGAGGTAGAACTGTTGGGAGAAGATTAGTAGCACATCTCTGGGGACTGGACCTACACCATTTATTGCTCTGCCTCATGTTTGTGTGTCTTAAGATGTGAGCTCTCAGCTATTGATTAAATACCATGAGTACCTTCCTGCTGTCATGCTCCCCACCACAATGGTCGTGGGTTCTAACTCTTTGTAACTGCAAGCACAAAATAAGCTCTGTTGTAAGTTGTCTTGATTATTCTGTCATATCTCAGCAACAGAGAAGTAACTAACACATTGTTCTTCCAGAAGACTCTACCCTGGTTCCCACGGCTCATTTCAGAAGGCTCACAACCATCTACAACTATAGTTTCTGAAGACACACTTCTGGCCTTTATGGGCACCAAAAATCATGTGTTACATACACACAAATGAAATGAAATAATAAATCTTTAAAGAAAGTGCTATTTAAAGCTAAACAATATTTTATAAAAAATAATATATCAGAAATCTTGATCAACTTAAATTTATAATCTATTAAAGTCAAGATACATACTTTCACAGAAATTAATGGCTATGTGACCCAAAACAAAACTCTTAAAGGCTGGACATAAAGAATTAAAGACACGCATGGTATATATTCACTTATAAGTGGATACTAGCCCAACTCAGATATCCTTTAAGAGACTCCGCCCAGGGGGAGATCAGGAGGGATGCTGGGACTCGCTGCTGGACTCCAGGTGGAGATTTGAGAATGGCATGAAAGAATGGGGTGGAGGATGGAAGTACCTAGAGTGTTCAGGAGCCACACAAGGAGGCCATCAAGGAAAGAGGATCTGGACCCAAGGGGGCCTACACAAGCCATTGCCCCAACCAAGGACAGTGCAGGCAGTCTAACCTAGCCATTGACAGTTCATTCTCCATGGGTGTGTGCGGAGAAAGTGGGGGTTGCTTCTGTCATGAACTCTGGTGACCCTGCTTTGATCATTTCCCCATGGTTGGGAGGCCTGGCAGGAACACAAAGGGAAGGGAAACATGCTATATAGATATAGGCTGTGTTCATACGGTGTGGGAGGAGGTCCTCTCTGTTAGAAGTCTAGGAGAGGAAAATAGGGCAGAAGAGGGAGGGAGGCTGGGAATAGAAAGATACAAGTGAGAGGATAACAATTGGGATGTAATATGAATAAATTATAATAAAAATTTAAAAATAATTAAATATTAAATTTCTTTTATTACTTATTCATATTAAGGACCAGCTTATTTCTAATCAATTATATATACATATATTTATTATATATTGTTGCTGATACTTTTGTGTGAGGATAAATAAAATATCTTCTCTGTGGAGGTTCACTAGAAATAACAGGAACTGGACAAGTCAAACAGAAAATAGATGCATTCCTTATGTGCTTGTTATGTGTCCTGAGCTATTCCTAAGTCTCCCGGCATCACAACATCCTTCAGCAGTCTTGTTGTAACCCTAGAACAAATAGAAACTGAAATTTAGATGAATATGTAAGGAATTGTAAACACTTTCCAGGTGATTTAATGAAAATGAAGAAACGCAGCACTTGGACCCAGAGGAGATAGAGTACCTTTAACTGGTTCTTTGCGGAACATTCAGAAGGGCTGAACTATGTCAAAAGTGGGGGATGAAGTAGAAGACAAAGATGTATGATAGCTTCTGTGAAGGAGTATTGGCCCACAGCAGGCATCTCACTTCCTACAGCATGATTAGTGATGGACACCTGGAGAAGTAGCCAGAGGCGGCTGTTCTTTTTCTTTAAGTAGACAGGGAGCTATGAGGACAATATCTTTTCTAGAATCTTCTTTTCTTTAGTGGCTTTTAAATGAATAAACTAGATGTGACATGCTGAGGTCACAGTCCTTGAACTGTCATGTTTGTTGTTAGTTTGAGCCCTTAGAGCCCTTGAGAACCATCTAGAATAATTGTGTGAGAGATTTATTGGGGAAGATTTCTGAGAGAAGTTAGACATAGAAAGCCAGGACACTACCCTTGAGACCTTGTTGAAATCATGCAACACTAAGTTATGCTTGGCCAGTGTTCTAGATGGGACTTGAGCCAGGATTTTCATAGTAATTCTCTTTTCTTAGATGCTAAACTAAGTCACACTTTGAGCCTTCGTGAAAGGTGTCGGTTAGCCTAGAACTGGGGGTAAGATTCAGTGTGTAGTGTTAATAAACGCTGCCAAACAGAGAGGCCGCACAGTTTCCTGGCCAGCTTTTTACTGTACCTCTAGGCTGAAGGCCAGTGTTAGGAGTATCATGTCCGGTCATGTGCCCTAAAGAAAGCAAATGGGATGCTAAAAACAGCAGGAAAGGATACAAATTAAAATGACCATGTTAAGCAGATGGAGATTACACATCCCAGCCTATACCTGTGCTACTGACAGGGCACTGGGCTTAAGTAGAAGAACTGTGGCAGGGGTAGACCCATCACAGGATGGCCTGCCTGTGAGCCATCTCTGTTACTGGGATGAAGCTGGCTATTTATTGGCTTAGGACAATGACCAGAGACATTCAGGTGTCTTTTTAAGAGTCTGAAACAGGACACTTTAAAAACAGATAGTAAAATACTCTTATATGAGGTAGATTAGGTATCGCCAGTGTTTAGATAGATGCTTCTAGAGTGATGAACATGCCTATGAGCAGCATCAGGCATGAAGCTGACCTAAAAGGAACAGACAGAAGATGAAGATAAGAATGCTTGCGTCTCATCATCCCTCTCTCGTGCTTTGTGGACTCAAGTGAGGAGGTATTCAAAGTACCCAATATGATCAGATGTTACTTTTAGTTTGCTGAATAATTGAAAGGATCATTTTTATGTGTTAGGACATCTCTAGTATGTCTTAAACATCAGTCTTTTTTTGGCCATTTTTTTATAAAATGGAATTCAAAACAAGGTAAGTTTTTTTTTTTTTTCGGGGCTGCAGATATAACTAGGAAAAGAGACTGCATAGTGACTATATTTTTTTTAAGGTAAACCAGTTTGGTATGATATTCAAAACACATACAAGTCTCTATGATCATGTGAGCAGATTAAAGGCTAGAGGGAGAGACAACAGAGATAGGAAGTTCAGTGCTAAGAAGCAGGCAGGAGCGTAAGGTAAACATCAGGCTGTGCAGAGTCTTTGCAACTGACCCAGCATGCAAATCAGCGTCCACTCCCTGAGAAGTTAGCAGATTGCATTATGATAGGGTAAGGTTCTTCTCCTGGGGTCTGGGAACTACATTAGTTTCAACGTAGAAAATCAGTATATTAGTCATAATGAACCAAATTAGAGTGCATGTTTTTATAAAATGAAAAACGTTGAGGGCAACCAGGAGACACTTTGCTCTCAGAGGAGTCCAATAAGTAACAGCAGTAGAAGGAATACCACCAACATGTGCCCCAGTATTATGGGATAGAATTTCTTAAATGATTTCCTCTTTCAGGTGGTAGTGCCTAGAGTTTTCAGTTTCAGCTCTAAAGGTGAACTGTGTTGAGCTTAAAATCCTTTGGAGCTTAGCAATGGGGGGACATGGCCACCTGTGACTGAGGTGGTTTCAACCTCATCACTCTTGTCCACTTCTGCTGTGGAGGACCACAGTAACGGTAAAAACAGGGGGCTTTTAAAAAGATGCACTCACTCCTATAATGTAAGTGATCTCAAGGAATTATTTGGCTTACTTACAGTTATGCTTGTAGTCTAGTATCTGATTTTTTTTTTTTTAACCAGCAATATTGTCTTGGTTCCTAGTCAGTTTTGTTGCATGCTATAGAGGGCTGGTTAGGTTTTATATGTCAATGTTGCTTCATAAGAGGTTTGACTGAGAGAATATTTTTTTCATAAGTTTCTTAAGATCTGGAGTCTTGACATTCAAGAGTTACACTGTTTCAAGGAATACTTAGGTTATAAAGCAGAATTGGAAGGTATCCTTTTCTTAGTTATGTTTGTAAGAAGTTTTGACAATAGTGTTAAAAAAACTCCCACTGGAAGATCTAACTAACTGAAGTTTCCAACCTTTTGTCTTATTTCCATTCTTTAATCCTGCTGTTATTGTTATTAGAAATAGAAGAATTACAATAATGCATTCATTTTTTAAAAAATTATGTCTACATTATATTAAGTATTCCTCATCCCAGTACTGATTTAAATCATCCTTTAAAAATTACATTTTTTTTGCCTGAAAGTTCTTTGGGTATAGTCATTGGCTTGTTAATTTAATTTATTAACTTAAATACAATAAGAAAAATTTCAGAACAAGGAATATTTTTGGTAAATAACATGGTTTAAAAAATAAATTTAAACTGTGATTATAATTTCATAGACACCCAATAACAATTTTCAGTTAGTCTTTGAAAGCTGATATCTGACCAGTGAATAGAGGTTGTATTTATATATATTTCTCATCTTGCTGTTAACATAAAACATTTTCATGTCTACCATAACTTTCAAAGTTTAATACAACCTCTATTCTTATTACATTTTTACAAGTAAGTAAAAAATGATTTATGTTTTTTCATTTCTAGCTTTACATAAAGCACAGAATTTCAATAAAAATGCATTGTAGAAACCCATCTCCACTCTCAAGTTTCCAGACCAGTCTCTGTTTAAAGGAGAAAGGTTGTTTAATAATAGGCCCTAAAGTCATTATCATATAATGTGTGGGTTTTGCTATGTGAAGCACAGCCCACTGGGCACTATTGATTTAGGAGATTGTAGTTAGATTGATTTCTGGGTTCTCTGTATGGGAAGCCTTTCTTTAATGAGTATGCTTCATGGACAATGAGGGAGTCAAAACACAATTTATTAAAGACAATTACAGGCCTTCAAACTTTTTTCTACAAGTGCATTTATTATCTTTTGCCAACTCCCCAGGAAATAAGAAGTTCTGACACGATCTTTTATGAAAACATGCAGAAACCTACTTAAGACTTGCAAGCAAAAAAATGAGAAATTAAGCAGTTTAGTTGTGAATTATTTCTTTCATAGGGCATTAAACATTAATAGGATAATATTTCTACTTAGAACCAAGAAACAGTATCTAATTAATAGAGCAACATATTTATTCATGTGATTCATATAATATATTAATAGCACTTTTACAATCTCTAGAGAAAATGCTCTGTTAGCTATTATTTTCTACAAAAAAGAAAAACATTCTCATTTATGTCAGCTTGTGATATTTTCTTAGGAAACGTTTATAAAAGTAACGTTACCACTTGAAGGTCTTACCACATTAAAATTAAAAAGTGTGCTATCTCCAGGCCAGCATTCCCACCATGCTCAGGATGAATGAAAAACGAGAATGTAACCTATTCATGCTAGGTAGCCCTGGCGGTCCACAAGGCACCAAGCCAGGGAGCTTCTATCTCTATAGTCTAAGTTGGTTTACAGTATCATTGACAATGGGACAGGAAGAGTGCTTTTAACTACGTGATGATTGGCTCATGTTGAATTGAGCAATGCTTGTGAAAGAAGTAATTAATTACCAGGTTTTGATGCCCTTCAGAGCAGTGTTTCTCAGATTTTGCTGTACACAAGAGTCGGCTTGAGATCTTACTGAACTCTAGCTCCTACCTATCTCACGGGAAGGTGAGGACTGCAGCTTTTGGAGCCAACAGCCTCTTGAGAGACATCCTTTTGATGATGCTAATTCCCAATTAAAGAAGGCTGTTCTGAAGCTCAGAGGGTTATTATTGTGAATCAGTCCCCTCCCTCCCACAAGGTGGAGCTAATCAGAGAGTCCTCAAAAGGACGTTTCTCATTAGCTACATGCTGAAAGTGAGGCAATCTTTGCAAAGGTAAGACAAAAGCTGTCAGCTGTCTGCCACGAACCCTGTTTGCTCCTAGCTCATCCTGCATTCTATATATATATATACTTTCTTTTTCCAAAGTATACAATTTGTTCAATGTCTTGTTCTCCATTCTAATGACCTTCCCTTGAGCTTTCCAATAGATTGTTCTGTTGATCAATACTTCAAACTCAGCTTAATCCTTTAAGGATTATAAAAAGATTATATTCTCATTTTTAATATAAATCCTATACATCTGTCTATCTAGACAGAATTTTAAAAATATTGTAGAAGGGAATAACTTTCCAAACACCTCTAAACTATTATGTCATTACCCGGTGAGTTTGAACTGGATGCCGTGCAATGCCATTCTCTGACCTTGTACTCCTGCTGTGTGGATGTGTGTAAGTGCAGACATGACAAAAATGAGTGATTTTCATATCACATCCACCTGCGACAGTTAGAGAGGAAAATGACATCACCTTTTATCTCAGATGTAAACTTACTTCTGACTCCATTTGGTAGTCTTTCTTCAGAACCCATGTGGAAGAAGGAGGAAATCAAATCTCACAAATTGGCTTCTCACCTTCACACATACACACTGGCATGCATGCCTACACATACATAAAATAAATAAATATAACATGCAAAATTGTTAAAGCTTTTGGTAGAAAATATGTCTATAAGGAGAGGTCATAAAGTATATGTACTTTCTTAAGAGCAAATGATTATTTTTATATTTATCATTTCTAAGGCTCTGAATTGATATAAATCCTTATATGTAAACCTAATTCTCTATTTTTATCAGCCATCTATTGATAACTTAAAAGTCACAAACACTCTGTGCTCCATCTTTATCCCTGCACATCTTGTAGGCAACATAAGTTTTGGCTCAGTGGTTTTATGGGTGGGTTGGTGTCCCCTGCCCTCTGCTGGAAGTCCTGCCTATCTAGGATGTTGGGGGAAGGTCTGATGTATTTTGATGCTAATTAATAAAAAGCCATCCCACCTGGGCAGAGCAGAGGAGATAGAGGTGTGGCTAAGGTACCTGGGCAGAGAGAGAGAGAGAGAGAGAGAGAGAGAGAGAGAGAGAGAGAGAGATTGATCCTGGGAAGGAGAAGAAAGACCACCAAAAAAAAAAAAGAAAAGAAGAAAGACCACCACTAAGAGAAAGGATAAAGACCAAAGGAGGATGAGTATGCTGCCATGAGTTAGCTGGAGGAGAAGCACATGGCCAGCGTGGATGGAGAATCTGGCCCAGACAAAGAGCATGAGCAAGTATTTGGGATTATGGATGGGAGGTAGCTTGATAGAAGTTATTAGAAGCAGATGGCATGGGATTGAGGCAGGGATCCTATGCCTGTCCCACTACAGGAGGTAGTTTAGAGGACTGATATCTGCCCTGCCCCAGGTAAATTAAGGCTATTTTAAAATATAACAAGTGTCTGTGTCCTAATTGAAAGCTAGCTGGGCGTACTGATCATACTAATAATAATTTATAATATTTTCACATTAAGTGATTATCTTATCTTCCTTATCAGCCTTTCACTTGCCATTATAAATACATTTTAAAAATTTAAATGGCAGGTATTTTTATATTTACTATTAATTATTTGCTCTTCTAAAATCTTTAAAATTTAAACTTTAATTTTTTAATTATGTAAATATATGTGTGTAAAAATATGTGATTAGAAAGCCAGAGATGTCTCTAATTCCCTGGAATTGGAATTACAATGCAGGTAGATGTGATCCATTTGGCATGGGTTCTGGGAACCAAACTTAGATCTACAGGATCAGTAAACTCTTTATCCTTGACCCATCTCTTCAGCTCAATTTTTTGCTTTTATTAATATGCCTAAGTTAGAAAGTAAGGCTTCTATAAGAAGTTTTAGCCTATACATACCAGTAAATTTAAAAACAAGTATAAATACAAATATAAATAAATTTCTAAAATTATAACTATTGCAAAACTTTATGGCTAATTAATATTTACACAATAATGAAATACAATAATATTTAAGGCAACAATGTCTACTTTGCAGCATCAAGGTTTATAGCTCAAGGAAGGACAAAAGTAGGAATTATTTAATTATTTTTTTTAGCACAGAGAAAAATAAATGTATAGATAAAAGAGATCAGTAGGAAATTTGAATTAGAGTATTTTACTACTATAGCAGTAAAAAGTAAACTCAGATTGCTAAGATTTATAAGAGCTTTGTAACTCTTCAAAGTTGCATTATTCATTATATTAAATATATGCAATTCACAACTCAAGACTTCACCCTTGTGTTTAGCCTAGAACCTAGAAGAAAGTTAAAGTTGGAGGTCTGTCAGGTGGAGCTTCTACTATATGTCACCCTAATAGTCATGTACCTTTGTCATCTCTCTTAAGAAGTAGGTTGATGTTCCTCAAGGGGAATCTTTACAATAAGCAGCTATAGCATAAGCAATTTGTTCTAATTTAATGACTCTCTACAAGCTGAATAGGGATATAATAATAAGGATGTTGGGAGGATGTCATTGTCATAAAAATACAGATGCCCAGTCTCATACCTTCAATACAACTTTGTTTTCTGAGGATGGCTTTCCAGTGTGAATATTAGCAATATTTTAAAAATGAATAATAGATTTTTTAAGAAACATAAATTGGTGCAATTTGCATCAGAAGACCTTTGTAGTTTAGAACATATATAAGCTAATTTGTACTATTAATATTTTACTCATAACTTCTTTAATTTAAATAAATGTAGTGGATAGTTGGGCCTTGCAGTAGCATCCTCATATATATTTGGATTGTGACAGTTAAAGTTACCCTATCTACAGATTCTAGTAACCCGAGTGAGGACTGTGTCAACTTGACACAAACTAGAGTCCCCTGTAAGAGGCTACCTCAACCTCTGTCAGACTAGCCTGTGAGCCCATTTACGAAGCATTCTCGTGAATAAAGACTGACATGGGAGGTGGCATCCTGTGGACAGTGCCATCCCTGGACACACAGTCATGAGCTGTGTAAGAAAACGAGCTGAGCAGGGTGCAGCAGCAAGCCAGTGGGCAGTGTTCCTTTGCCTAAACGGACTCTGCTTTAGTTGCTGCTTACAGATTTCTACCCCAAGTTACTGCCTTGGCTTCGCTCTACTAGGGACAGGACTATAACCCATAAGCCCAAACAAGCCCTTTCTGTCCCCTATAAGCTGCTACTGGTCATGGTTTATCATAGCCACAGAAACCAAAGTAGGACAGCCTCCAATGCTAGGGGAATTATACAGTGATGAACGAGGACAAGACTCAAACTTGTTCAACTCCAGCACCCACAAACATTTGAAAGGAGGTACTCAGTTCAGAAAGAGAGCATACGAGTTGCCACTGTAACATGTATTAATTTGCTGCTATTTTTATTTACATCATAAAATTCATAAGATGTTGAGTGTTCTTCACATTGGAAATCACGCTAGCCTGTCTCTTCAGCTTGTTTTTATCAGACATTTTTTTTTTTCTGCCAAAAGTCTAAACTGAAATGGAGACTCTTCTTGGATACCTCCAAAGTTCTACATGGCCAGTTGTCTATACGATTGTTCTGGCATTCTGTTTTTTATTTAGACTTTATTTGAGTAAACACATCTTCAGTTGATGCTCCGCTGATAAAATATTAAAGAAAAATGTCATGGTAAGTAACCCTAATGTGCTTATAAAGCTACACTAAAACTGCCAAGAGTCTGAGATAATGTTCGACAGTACTATGCTTCTTGTTTTCAGGATTTGAAAGCAATAATATTAACGTTAATATCAAATAATTATGGATAATCCTGATAACATAACAGGAAAATATTACACATAAGAGTGAATAAAGTTTTTGGTTTTTGTACCTCTGCACTCATATCAATGAAAATAATTAGAAACTAAAGGTGTTATTTGAAATTATTAAACAAGTTGGTGTGAAAATCTGAGGTGTTAGGAATTCAGACATTTCACAGAATATTTTTATCATTTTTGGAGAGGGCAATTTCTGTAACAGCAAGAGCCAAGCATGTTGACATTATTAGGTTGTCTCTGAAATATTTTCATTTTAACATATGTTTAAAGACTGAATTGCTTTTGTTTTTGTAGTTTTGCTATAATATAAATTATTTTGAAGTTTCTTTTTTTATTTCTTCCATCAGTCTGGATTATGCTTTGTAAGAAGTTGCTGTTATGAGAGATAATTTGTAGGCTAAACCCTCAAATACATCTGCTGCACTCTTAGTCTTCAGCCTCTTTCTGCCCATGTGTACCTTCCACGCCGAATGCCCAACGAATGAATGCCTTTTATCGCAGCTTACCTCAAATTCCACCACGGTACTAAGGCACATTCAAATCTCTGTGTCTGTCATCCTGTTCTTTAGGCATAACTCTGAGTGAGAAATCTTAAGCTAAAAAGCCACATTCTTCTCTGAGGCAGTCATTCTGTGATAGTGAATTAGTCATAGCTTTAACTCCATGTACTTCATCGTTTGGAGAAGGATTCTGAGGGATGAGGGTCTACTGGGTGTGGCGCTTAGTCTAACCGCTATCATGGATAACAGTGATCATGAGTCTTCAGGACGGAGTGGGTTTCTTAATTACCCATCGATTACAGGCTTATTTTACTTTACTTCTCTTGTCATTAATCTCTCATGGGTTGAATTTTGAAAATTATCATACCATTTTTTCCCCTCGATTGACTAATTTTTCTCTGTGTAGAATTCATCCATATTTGAGGTTGCTTCATGATCCGTGAAAGCTGTTGCAAGAATGAGGAAGGCAGGGAAAGCAAAGAAGAGTAATTGTCAGTTGCATAGTCCTACTTAGGGAAGTCGGTGGGAAACACAGCAGAATTACATCAGCCTGGCTGCTGTTAGCTGCCGCAGAAGCTAGGTAGTAACAGTGGGTTGGCATGCACATACACGTGAGTGTGTGTGTGCGCGCGTGTGCGCGTGCATGTGCGTTTTATGTGTCCCAGGGTTTGAACTCAGGTTCCTATTTACTTTTTTCTCTTTATATGTTTTGAAATTAACAAGAATAAATTAATAAAAAAATAAAGTAAAAAAATAAAGTTAAAAAAAAAAGAAATTAACCTATAATTAAATCATTTCTCATTAACATAGAATCATAAGAATAGAAGAGTGAAAGGAAACAAGATTATTGGAAAGACGTTAGTGGTCTTTATAGCAAGGCAGGATGTGAATTCATTCTCTTCTCCCTGAGCAGTAAGTAGGCTTCTCCTCTGTTTCCTGGGGAATGCCTGGTAGCTCCATCTACTAGGAGATAGTAGACAGCTGTAGTTAGTTTGCGGAACTTTCCTTTAATTTTTTCACTTCAGTTTGCAAACGGGCCAACATGTTCAAGATTCTTAAGTTCTTCAGTTGTGCACTTTAATGTTTACTTAATATTTTTTATATATTTAACATAAAATATTTAAAATTCATCACATACATCAAGGGTCCTTTGTCATTGCTTTCTATTCCATAGTGATCTGTTTGCTATTGCACCTCGTGCCCTGAAAACATTTCATGTAGAAATCCCCTAAAAAGCCATTAATGATATAAACATGGCTCACCACCTTTCTCTGAGGAATCACTACGGCAGCTGGGACCCTGTACACATATCCTGAAAACTGGAGGGCTTTCAAGGCCCTCATCGCTACGCAATACAGCGGGGCTCAGGTCTGCGTGCTCTCTGTACCACCCCACTTCCACTTTGGCCAAACCAACTGAAACTCCTAATTTCTCTGAAAATTTCCTGCTGGCAAGGTTTCAGCATTTGAGGGTGAAGGCAGATTCTTTATGTTTGATAGCAATGCCATCGCCTATTACGTAAGCAACAGGGAGCTGTGGGGAAGTGCGCCAGAGGCAGCACCTCAGGTGGTGCAGTAGGTGAACTTGGCTAACAGCCAGCGCCTGGGTCTTCCCCAGCTTGGTCATCATGCACCACAACAATTAGGCCACTGAAAATGGGGGGAAAAAAAAAGGAGATGAAGCGAATCCTGGAGCTGCTGGACACTCACTTGAAGACAAGGACTTTTCTCGTTGGTGAGTGGGTGGCACTGGCTGATATCACAGCTGTCTGCACCCTGCTGTGGCTCTATAAACAGGTCTTAGAGCCTTCTTTTCCCCAGGCCTTCCCCAATAGCAATCAGTGGTTCTTTATCTGCATTAACCAGCTGCAGATCCCGGCAGTCTTGGGGGAAGTGAAGCTGTGTGGGAAGGTGGCCCAGTCTGATGGTAAGAAGTTTGCGAAGAGCCAACCTAAAAAGGACACCCCAAGGAAAGAAAGGGGTTCACGAGAAGAGAAGCAGAAGCCACAGACTGAACGGAAAGAGGAAAAAAGTGGCAGCTGCCTCAGCTCCTGAGGAGGAGGAGATGGACGAGTGTGAGCAGGCACGGGCTGCTGAGCCCAAGGCCAAGGACACTTTTGCTCACCTGTCTATAGTACCTTTGTGTTGGATGAGTTTAAGTAAGTACTCCAATGAGGCCACCTTCTCTGTGGCCCTGCCATGTTTTGGGGAGCACTTGGATAAAGATGGATGGTCCTTGTTTGCGGAGTACAGCTTCCCTGAAGCTCTCTCCCAGACCTTCATGGGTTGCAACCTCATCACTGGAATGTTCCAGCGATTGGACAAACTGAGGAAGAATGCCTTTGCTAGTGTCATCCTCTTTGGAACCAACAACAGCAGCTCCATTTCTGGCGTTTGGGTCTTCTGAGGCCAAAAGCTTGCCTTTCTGCTGAGTCCAGACTGGTACGTGGACTATGAATCGTATACATGGGAGAAACTGGATCCTGGCAGCGAGGAGACCCAGACTTTGGTTGGAGAGTACATTTTCTGGGAGGGGGCCATCCAGCACGTGGGCGAAGCCCTCATTCAAGACAGGATCTTCAAGTGAAGACGTCTTGCAGTCGCCCAGCTGCCTGCACCCACCCTTCGAAGGAGATGGGAGTCATTAAAGGAACATTGAAAAAACATGATAGAAAACATGACAAATGGAATAATGGTTCTTATGTTATATAACTTGTGTTTTTATATTATACAACTTATATTATTCATTTGTATTAATGCTTTAACTTCTACTCCTCTTTAACTTCTCTTATCTCTAATTTATTTGATTAGTCTATTCTCCATTTCTCCTTTACAACTACTATAGAGGCCACTTTTGTTTCTACCATCAATTCTATCCCCTAATTTAGACAATTAATTCTTACCTTGTTAGAAACTGTAAGTAAACATGAACCTTCATATTTAATATGTGTAATACTGATAAGCCATGTTAATAAATAATGCTAGGCAGAACAGCTCTTCAATGATGCTTTTGCCATAGCTCTAGAATTGGTTGCTATTTTATATGGCTTGGAAGAGTAGATTTTCATATGCAAGTAAAACGAGCATATAATGTCTAGTTTAAAATGCCTCAACTAGACATTATATGCTACCAAATAAAACTCCCTATTCCAGGAATGGGGTACAGTTTTTTTGAGTTGGTCAAATGGGTTTGATAAAACCCCTATTGAAATGTTACAGGCTACTTCCACTGTACTGATGACTTTCCACGACCTGGCAGTAAGGCGCTATTTCTGAATACACCATATAGTTATATCATAAAACATGGAAAAATCAAGCTGGTGCTTAACTAACTTGAAGCTTCACCTCTACTAACTAGCATTCTTTGTGAAAGAGGCACTGTATGCACTAGCAAAGGAGAAGGACAGCCATTTGCAATGAAAGCTTCTGGCAAAAGGAGCACTCTGGGTTGTTTTTCTTCTCTCTATCAATCTATCATCTATATTTATCTATTATCTATCTATCTATCTATCTATCTATCTATCTATCTATGTATTTTCTATCTTCTATCTACCTATCTATCATCTATTTATTATATGTCAATCTATCAATTATCTCTATTTATTATATATTTATTATTTTTGAGGAAATGTATGAAGTTGGACAGTCAGGGTAAGATTTAGAAGGAGTTGGAGGAGTGGACTAAAAATGTATATTATTAAAAAAAGTTAATTTTAAATAAAGAATGGGAGGGAAAAAAGAAAAAGATGAAACCTTAAGTCCTATGCCTCCAGGAATGAACACAGCTATTATGCTGACTGAGCTGGGTGGAGTTAGAGCACCACAGCCTCCACAAGGGAGAGCAGCCTTGCCCAAACCTGGTTTTTGTCACTCAGGCCTTTGATCTACAGACTTTAATAAGAGACTATTTAGCTGTGGAAACAATCTTGGGAATAATACAAAAGTATTATCTATCTCTTAAAACCCATACTATTTTAACACAAAACATAAACTCTTCAAATATTCATTGTTTCTCTTGTACAGACTGAGCCTAGAGACTTGCAGGCTGTCTGGAGGGGCTGAATCCTTAAGGCTTATGGTGATCCCCAAATTACCTGCAGTTCAAAGGCAGCAATGAAAGGAAGAGGTTCCTTGAAAAGGCTTTTTTGGGAGGAAATTAGTGGAATCTGGAAGAATGTTATGTCTTTAGTGAGAATGTTAAAATGCTGGAAAAGTACTAAAAGAACAATTTGATCTTCCCAAATTGCCAAAGGATATGAGAAATGAATTAGAAACATAATATAGAAACAAGAAATTCATTAGAAAATCCTTTAGTAAAAAGATTTCTTGCAAAGTCCTCAATATGGATTAAAGCTTGGCCCTTAATTCACAAAGCTGTAGTGTGCCTGATCCCCTAATGCACTCACTTTACTGTCATTTACAATTTAGACATGAGGCTCCGAAAGCCGATAAATGAGTGCATAGATTAATAAACCTACAAAAGCCAGGCCTTTGCATCCACAGAGGGTCAGGATGAATGATGAGAATATTCACATAGTAACATGGGAATGCTGGAGAAAGGTTATTACTCTTGAAATAAAACAAAGCTAGAAACAACTTAAACATGTAACAGTTCTAAGCGGAACATTATAAAGTCCTGATGGATGATGGAAGCACAGCAGCTCAGTCCTTAAAACTTCAGCTTATGACATAGAGAAGAGAAAGAACCACTCAAAACACTGAGTTTATACCTTGGAAGACCAGATTCAAAAATCTCAAAATACTGACAAGGAAAATGACTAAAAGCTGGGAAACTTGGGCCATAAGAATTGATCCACGAGACTAAGTGGATAATGTCATTTCATGAAAGAGAAAGGAATGTGGAAGGAAAGATTAAATAAACAATATAATATTTACTTAAGTGGCAGGAAGGTCTGGATTTGCATATTTTAGAGGTTGACTCATTGTTAGGATTTCTGCATGAGAAAAATACTGTAGAACATTTCCAAGCATTGTTAGTCCCGAAGATGGGAGGAGACGGATAACTGACCTAAATTAGCATGGCCAAATTAATTAAAGCAAGGAATTAATTAAAGCAAGCTTTTTTATTTACATGCATGGGATGCCTTCTCCTAGGGTGGTGCTTGAGATATCAGCATTGGATGTGAGGAAAACTGGACTCATGGGTAGGGGCTTTCAAAATGGGGCTTTTGGTGGGTAAAATAGGCAAGGTTACAGGGTCCACCCATATACATAACAAGTGAGTCCTACACAGCTCCTGAAACAAGGACACGGTTGTAAGATGGGCATAAGAAGCTAGTTGTAACAACAGAAGGCAGTCATAAGTGCTCATGGAACCTTCTGAAACGAAGAGAGTTGCAAGATGGTTATCAACAAGTTTTTGAAACAAAGACGTGATTGCCTTACCTGGAACAGAAAGCACAGAACCATTTATAGTTAAGGTTACAGATTGGACATAGTCCAATCCTTGCGAAGTAGAAGTTTAGTTGTAAACGTGAATTAAAGTAGTTTGTCTTTACTAAATGATGTCTTTTAAGCGTAAAATGGGAGCAGGCTGGGTTCCACAGCATATACTAGTAAAAATCATGCACTAATTGTTATGATTAAAGATCATGGCAGTAAGATATGAGGTAAGACATGAGGTATAAGAAGGTACCAGGCAGCAGATATTATGTTGTATGAAGTTTATTAAATGAGGATGGAGGAGAAGGAAATGGGGGGAGGGGTACCCCAGAGAGACAGAGGAAGAATGAAAAGAGAAAGAAAGAGTAGAAAGGGGTAAGAGAGAGGGGTAAGAGAGGGACCACATAGAGAGTCCGTCCTTATATATGACCCTGGGTAGGGCCACGCTCCCAAGGCAGGTAAGCAACTGAAGCAGAATCCTAACACTAAGGAGTAGAAGAAGAAAACTTTGAGATTTCTAGAGAGTTGAACTATGGAAAAGTGGGGGCGGGGGGAGGGGGGAATAAACCCATTATTGAATGTTGCACTCACAACAGTGAATAGAAGCCAGAAGAATTATGTTTATAAACAGTGAAAGAAAACGACTGCCACTGTGGAACTACTGAAAAGAAAAATCCATTCACCAATTAAAGAGTTCTTCAAAAACTGTTGAAGAAAACTAATAAGATGGTATGTGAGAGATTTTTGCATATAAAGAACTGAATAAAAACACTTTTGGTTAATGCGCACAGCAAAGGGAAAATAGGTCTTGTTCTAGAAAAACGTGACATGATTGTTCCTATCGGAGCATGCGGGTCATAGGAAAAGCTCCTTGAGGAGAAAGAACTGTGGGCTCAGAGTGATGATTGGTACCACCCTTATCAGATTATTTAAAAGCCTTCCCTTTTAAATGGATGCTTACATTGCCTGTTTTTTTGCAACTGTCTGTGAGTTCTGGTCATAAGAGTTTAAGGAGGTGCATGCAGGCTGCTAGTGTCACTCTGGAGTGTGCTTTTTAAGATGTCAACCAAGTCTGATGTCTCCTTGGAGGCTTGAGGCATATTATTCACATGGATAACAGGTTGGTAACGACCTTGTGTCACAAGGCTCAGTTCCTCCCCACAGTGTCCTTATATAGTGCTGTTTCACTGTCCTGATGACTTTGAAGCTGTCTTCTCCAATGGGCACAAGCCAAGAGACATAAATATTTAAGTAAATAAAAAAAAAAAGAAAACTGAAATATCAAATTAATTTTACTTAACATTAAAATTTATGCCGTCATAAAAAATTCTAGTAAGGTAATGACATAAAAAGCTTTTCCAGGAGAGAAAATATTTGCAAAATGTTGTATTTAGTAAAGGGCTATTAGCAAAACATACAGAAAACTCTTAGAACTCAACAAGAATGTTCTAAGCAGTACACTTACCAAATGTGTCAAAGACCTTAGCAATGAGGAAGTAAATAAACACAAAGTGATGCTTTACCCGATATGTCATTAAGAAAGTTCAAATTAAGACATTTTGTTAGGATGACAAAAATCCAGGGCATAGACAGTATCAAAGGCTGACAAGGATATGGAGCCATAGGAACTGTCAAATCATTGCTCGTGAGGTGCAAATTAATACATCTACTTTACAAAGCAATTTGGCAGATTTTTTTTACCTAAATAAAACAAACTATTTGCCTATGCTCCAGCAGTTGTATTTCTTGTTATTCCTTACACGACTGTTCCTCTTTTGTTTTTTCCTCCCTGTCTTTTTCCTCTTTGATTCTACTCTTTTCTTAACTTTCTTCTTCTTTGTTTGTTTGTTTGTTTGTTTTTGTATCCATGATTTCTGTCATAAAAATCTTTCATATTTCAATTCACATTAAGGGTATGAAAGATTTTAGACTGTTGCTATGATACGTTGTTGTAGTTAAGATTACTTTTGGTCATGAGTAATAGAAACCTATGTTGACTTGTATTGGCATGTTTTTTTTGGTTTTGTTTTTTTTGTTTTTTGCTTCCCAAGATGGAGTGATTTGTGAAGACAAAAAGCTCTCTGCATTTGAAGTTTGTCTTTATAATGAGAAACAATATTCTAAGTTGACGACACTTATTTCATATCATTAAAATAATAATAAGTATTCCATTTGCTGTTCGTAGTGCTGCTTGTACTCATTGGCTAGTTGCAGTAACAGAAGTGCTAATTTGAATGATTTTTATAAATAAACATTGAAATGCTTTGCCAATTTATCAGGTAAGGGGAACTAAGTTTGGTTTTGCACAAAATTCTATTCATGGTGCAGATCAAAGAGCAAGTAGTGAGCTTTTGCCCAGACCTAATATGGGTAATGCATGTTCACAGTCCATGGACGTGACATATTACTAACCTCACTTTTGGTGGAGGGAACTCTATATTTTTAGAGAGAGCTGCTAAAAGCACATTGTAATGTGGAGAGGTGCCTAAGATCTCAGAAAGAAATGAAATAATTTTCCTTACCATTATAAGTCTATACTTAGGAAACAATTTAGTAAAGTAAATAATGAAATGTACTTAAAGTCAAAATGATTTAATTTTGACTGTTGAATGTGGAGTATTTCTAGGACTTAGATTTCTTTTTAATTGGGAAAATGTGCTAATTTCTATGATAAGTGATCTATTATAAAGCATTTATACCTTAATTTACTTTGAAAATGACTGATACAAATACTTGTCTAGTCATTTGTTATTATTTAGTAGACTAAATGAAAATAATAGGTCTTGTTTTCAATGAGGATATCAAATGCTTGGTGATAAAAATTGATAAATACATCCATAGACACCAGTAATCTGGATTTTTGTGGTACATTTAATTTAGAAGGAAAAGGTGAATCTTTGACATTTCTGTGGGGGAACTGAAAGTTAAATAAAATAAATAGCAGTGTAAACAAGTCGTGTTAAATTCAGGAAGATGAATATTTTATGTGCTGGCATTAAGCCTTACATGAGTATATGTAACAGACGAATTTTCATGAAATGTCTCTATTTCAAGAATTCAAAGATTGATTATATTTTTATATTGTAAATAATCAGTTAAAATATGTTAGCATATCTAGTCTTTTTCTAATCTTCCAGAAGTTATCAAAAACACATTTATAACTCAAAGAAAGAAGTTCCTATTGATTGTTTAGGATTTCAACCATTTATTCACTTGTATAGTCACATTCTTATATGACTTTTCAAATTGCTTTTAATAATATTTGACAAAAGTGAGAAGTGCTTCAGTTTTATGGCTTCTGGTTTAGGAAAGGAATAAGATTTCCCTCTCTCTCTCTGTGTGTGTGTGTGTATGTGTGTTTGTGTGTGTGTTTGTGTGTGTGTGTGTGTGTGTGTGTGTGTTTATGCTTTTAAGTTTCTTTCTTTACTGATTCATCCATTTTTGCCTAAGCCTAATATTTGGACATAGCTTCTTTAATTGAGTCAGAAATATTGAGAAAGCAAAATAATATTAGATTAACCTTTGCCTAGAACTATTTTCATCATCTTTATTGTCAATACATTTTCATTTTGCAATTGCTAAGAGCCCCCAAAGCTTGACTTTACCTATTAATAGATTACTGAAAATTCTAGATTTTTTTCCATTTCATCTATGTACCTGTCATAGTTAGTATTTTATTGCTGTGAAGAGACAGTGCTATTGCAGGCTATTTAGGATACATAAGATATACAAGTTAATTGTTAGTTGATCAAATCACGGTCATATCAATTACTAGTCGATTTTTACCACACAAATATACATCTTAGGTGCAAAAGATATATATGATTCTATAGAAAAATAAGGTAAAATAGTTAGATAAGGTCTTCAAAAACCTCAGAGACATACAGAATATGACATTTAAAATGTTTTTATTATTTTAAAGGTTCAGTGACAATGAGACAGGCTAACACCTGGCAACACCCAGTCTAGCTTAAAGAGGATGATGAGCCTCAAAGAACCTCCTTATGGATAAAGCTTCAAATGTGACAAACAAGCCACCGGGCAAAATGTCCTCGTTTCTACCACAGACAGAATTCTGCCAAAAAATGGACAAGCTTGGATGCAGGCAGAGTTTATGACCAAACTCTTCCAAGACAGAGTAAGCAAGTCCTCAATAGTTCCTGCCTCACAAATATTTCTGTCAGATATATTAGGCCAGAAAGCTGAAGATGATGTTCCAACATTTTGGGTGACTGCTTAGGTAGCAAACAGTCTCTATCCTCCTCTCATTTGGGAAGCTGCTAACCTGCACCTCCTGTATACTCAGGCAATTTAATTTACTCCTTCTCAAGTCTCTGATGGGGTTGAAGACCAGATAATTTAGTTTTACAATGAAGCTCAGTTGTTTAGAGGTTAAGATGTTTTCAGGTCTAGATAGATGATGAGATATGATAGATATTGATTTACATTCAGAATTTTAGACACAACAATACAGGAAAGTGTAAGATGTTCTCTTCAAGGCCAAATACAAATATCCAAAATACTAACAATGTAACCTTAATATAATTCCTGGTTCTTTCATGGTTTTTCTTGCTGTAGGTAGTTTATTGTATATATGTGTAATAATATAAATGTATATGTAAAAAATAAAAAAAACAGTTAATAAAAAATGAAGAAAGGAAATTCTTGTAAAATAAATAATTTAATTGGGCTTTCTTACAATTTCAGAGATGTAGTCTATTATCATCATGGTGGGAAGCCTGGCAGCCCATAGGCAGGCATGGGGCTAGAGAAAAGAAGCTGGGAGGCTACATCCAGGTCCACAGGTAGCTGGAAGAGAGAGATACTGGCTTGACTTGGACTTTTGTTATCTCAAAGCCAACTCATAGTTATACACTTCCTTCAACAAGGCCACACATCTTAGTCCTTCTGAAGTACTGCCACTTCCTAATGACTAAACATTCAAATATAGGAGTCTAAGGGGGAGGCTCTCTTATTCAAATCACCACAATGTGTAAAGATATTTAGCAAGTCATATTAGCACCTAAGCACAAATGTAGGACTTAAATATAAGGATCTTTTAAGGATGCAAATATCCTGACTGCCTTGTATTTATAGAATGTTGTAGAAGTTATAATAAAAATATTTGATACCATGATGCCTCGCATCCTGAAGAACATACATTTCTGGGGCACTCCACTGAGTAGCTTGCACAACTTCAGACATATTAGTATGTTCACTCCATCCTTTTTCAGAGGCAACAATAATTAATAAAAGTGGGAAGAAAGGAGAGAATTATAAAAAGGGCAGAGGAAAACCAGCGTGACAGGGGAGTGGGAGAAACTCATTACTTCTTTGATCAATGAAAGCATCATTACTTCTTTGGATACATGTTTGAAGTTCAAATAATTGACATAGAACAGTCAAATAACTGACAAAGGTGTAATTAATCCACACAATATTATCAACCATCACCCTTTCCCTCCCATTTCTCATTTCTTCCTTTACATGATAAAGTATAGCACAATATTTATTTTGAATACATAAAAACATTATTAAGCAATATTGCAATACTGACTAAAATGATGATGTAGTATTAATAAATTATCAAAGAAAACTTTGACCGTACCATATAGATTAATTAAAGAATAAAAGTCTTCTGTAAAATGTGTCTCTATCATTACTAAAGGTGCTTTGGTTTTCACAGTTATGTTAAATGAAGGCATGGAGAAGAGAGGAAACAAAACAAAACAGAACAAAACAACAAAACAAAGCTATAAAAAACACAGCTATTATTGTGTTTGAACACATTTTAATTAATATACTTTATATGTATTTATAGGTAAGCAATATATATAATGTGTAATGAGCCACTGGATATAAACATCATTTCCATTGTCTCAAAACCAATCGTTTCTGTGTTTTGGGAATCTTTGGAATCTTTGAGTTGTTTTGAGTTTGTTTTTGTGTGTGTGTTTGTAGATTTTTGTCAGCATGTATTATTTTTATAGTAATTTATTCAGCTTACAGCTCAATTGTTATTCCCTGACTTGTATCTTCTTGTTCCTACCCTCCCTCCCTATTTCAGCCTATTCCCCTCCACTAGACCTGTGACAGAAGAGGATCGCCTTCCCTACCATATGATCACAGCCTATCAGGTGTGGAGGGTTAAGGGTGTCAGCCTTGAACAAGCCCAGTGCATGTCAACACAGGTGTCATGAGTTCAAAGTTCCAATGCCTGCGTAGTGCTTAGAGGAAATCATTTGGCTTTCCTAGACTCCTTTACAAAGCATTGCTAACTTGTTACTGAGTTACTTTGTGCTGCCTTTCACCACGTTTCAGAATCATAGGCCAGATCTCACACCTGAGCAATATTTAGTCATGGTAGACAGAACTCAAGTTTTACTAATGCTAACATGTACCCTTTGAAGAAGAAATTATATATTTTCCCTTTATGATCTCCAAATAAATTAGTCATGAACTATAATGTTTCAAACTTATGCCAAAAATTAACATAGCTTACTTTAATTAAAACTTCTGGCAAAATATAAAATTGGGAATCTATTTAATACTTTAAACATACCAGGAAAAATTAAACTTTTATTATAGAAGATGGTAGAATGACCCCTTATGGGAGATTGTAACTTCAACAATTTCATGTGAAAGTCCAGTAAAGGAGACTGAAGTATTTGGGAGAAATGGTTATATTTAGGAGAAAAAAGTAAAAATCAAGCGTGCCCTCTTGATCATTCAAAGTGGATCTAATGAGAGGCACAGTAACTAGCAATATTTTAATCCATTTAAAAGACTTTCTTGAACACAGGTGAAAAGTTCAGATAAAAATATGACTAGAGACTGACCAGATTTTTAGGGCATGGTCCTCTGTGTATTAAAAAAACTTTTTTTGATCAATTAATAATTTAGGACTAAATGACCTAATTCCTAATGCATTTTTCACTCACGTTATTATTTTGTCTCCTTTTAAATGCAAATGATTATGAAAGTTAAAGATAGGGAAGAGAATAGATAGAAACTCCAACACGAATTCAGAGAAAACCATAATTAATTATCACATGCAAGAAATTCCACAGTGAAATGCAGTCGCTTTTATACATTTTACATCTCTATGTTTCTCCAGGTTTTTCTTTTCTGTTCTGTTCTCTTTTCCTTTTCTGTTCAAAATTGAATTGCAATTTGGAATTTATTAGAGAATCTGAGCTCTAAGGAGATTTTTCTTAAGCTCATTAAACTGTAAAACTGGTTGGATGCTTGTATCTGTGCTGACTTTCAATCTGAGGGTCTAAAACAAGGATCTTGAGGTATCAAATATGAGGGAGATTCCTTATTGGCATTTAGACATGTGGTTCTTGGACCTAGATGGAGTCCGCAGATGGCATTGACATGAGCAGTAAGTGCTGATGTGCAAGGCTTTCATCGTCTATATTTCTGAATCTATGCAGTTCACACTCGGCTCCATGCTTCTTGCTTACGACAGCCCTGCTCCAATTGTAGCATAATGAAGTTCAGAGAATGTTCCTCAATGAGGGAGTTATGAGTCCATAAACAGCTTATTCTGGTATGAATACTCAGCCAGGAATTTTAACGTATTGAGACCTCTTCATAATCTTTTGGCAAATTTATACCTTTGAGTCATCTGTATATTTTATTCTGCAGTATATAAAATAAAATAATAATGTTTCATCCATTATTGAGAACCTACATACACACACACACACACACACACACACACACACACACACACATACACACATATATCTGTCTGATGCTATTGCAAGTGGTTTATGTTTAAGAACTCAGTAGTATCCATATTTATTCCAACCCCATAAGTACAATGGTGTTTTCTTTCTCTGTAAGATGATGGAAGACATCAAAATGCTGAAGTGGTGAAAACAGGCTTTCTAAACATCTCAGGACCAGAGAGAATCTGAGCTGAAATTCAACTTCAGGAAGCCCTCTGTCATCTGCACTCCTCCACAAGTCTGCATAGGCATGGAAAAGCAGCACAGAAAGAAACTACAAAAACGCTAAGCCAGTTTCAGTTGATAACTACATATAAATATAACTGTTGGGTTATAATTCTTCCAAAACTCAAAGTAGTCAGAATGGAGCCCAAAACTGCAAGGTTTATAGTTTTTTGAGTTTGGGTAATGTTTGTATTTTTGGATCGTTACTTGGTTAATAATTTATAAAATCTAATTTAAAAAGAAAAAAGCTACCGGAACAAGAATATATATTTAAGTGAATAAAAATTTAAAGTCTTTTTTTAATTGTAAAAATATGTAAAAAAAAGTATTGTGAAAGGTTTTTGGGCTGGACATTTTAAGAAAGGTCTTGCTATGTGGCCCAGTGCTGGCCTCAAACTCATTCTCTAGCCCAGGCTTCCTTAGATCTCGGGAGTTTCACGTGTCAGCCTCCTGATTACTGGGTTTATAGTGTTCACTGTCATACAGGGATCTAACTAAAATGTCAGGTAAGTCTGCTCGCATGTGGTGAACAACGCCTTGGGGGAAGGCCTGTTACCTCAGGTGCGTTCTGTTCCCTGGATTGTTCCTGCATGTGATTCTGTGCCTCCTGTGACAAACATTTCCATTCAATTTATAAAGCACACTTATTCTTGTTGGATGTCACATCCTAGCTGTAGAGCCCAATCTGGTCAGTGCACCCTGCATCTGGGTATGGCCTCTTCCTTGCTTTTGTACTTTCCCATATATAATCTGTTGCAGGTGCGAGGCAATTGTGTTTAAATTGGTCTGTCCCAAGAAAATTGTGTGAAAATGTAGTATGTGCTTGCAGGCATTTATTTATATGTTTTTTTTTTCTGACCATGTTTTTCTGAACTCAAGCAACCTTCCTTTTTGGATCATTGCTTTTTTTGTTACATTCATGTATACAAGCTCACTGGAACTGAAGTAAGGTTGTCTACAGCATTAGACTATAGTCTGCGCCAGCCTTTAAGGTCCTCAGATTCCAGGTCCAGCAGGCAAGATCTGCATAGCTTGGTGAAAGCAGACACCCATAACCTGTTTCAGCTTTCACACAGGATAACTATACGATGTGTTTAACACCACTTTCCAGAATTACTGCATCTTCTCAGTGACAATTGCCTCACTTTGCTGGTTTGAGGATATGTTTGGAGTATCTGTTACTGTCTACAAATCTTCTGTGAGTATCAGTACCTTCAGACAGCAATCCTTTTATTACATGCAACAACTCCAAGAGTCACAGTGTCAGCCTCAGCCCAGCCGCACACTCGCGGGATGCATTTGCCATGAGCTGGAGACGCTCTCTGGTGTAGAGGGTCTGAATTAATTTTGTTCACCCTGTTCATGTTGCTAGAGCCACATGGGTACAGCTGGAAAACGGACCCCAGCGGTTCTATCTCCCGACATCAATTACTTCTGTGTTGGTTTCTTCATGTCATCTCTGCAGCTCGTGTTGAACTTTACATGACTGCATTTTGGCACCGTCTTCCTCTTCTACTCCTGCCTTTCCTGCTGTTCTGTGCTGAACATTATTACCACTCAAAAGATATGTGTTCTAAGTCCCTTGTCTTTGTGGGGGAACCCAAAAGAAACTTCAGATTCCTCCCAGAGAAGGGCTCTGAGAGTTTTATTTTTCTAAAGTATGTTGCATACATGAGGATACATTCAGGTGTGTGCAGGTGTGGTCATGTGTGCATCTTTGGAGCCAGCAATTGATGTCCTGTGATTTCAACTGCTCCTCCACTTAAAAAATTGTACTAATTAATTAAAGTTGTTCGTTCATTCATTCATTCATCCATCCATTCATTCATTCATTGTGTGCATACTGTCACACATGCACACATGCTACCATTTATGTGTGGAGGTTACAGGACGACATTCATTAAAAGGGTCACAAGTGAGATATGCCTTCCTTTGGTATAATAATCATCTGAAATGAGTGAAGGTTTTTAAATTCCCATGCTTTTGCCTCTAAATCTGACGAGATTCCCTTAGCTGCAGCAAGATTGACTCTCACTGCCGAGAAGGCAGTAGCTTTTGTTACTGTTTTCTTTCTTTTCCTTTGATTAGACTGAGCGATTCTATCCAATTTAAGACACTATTTCTTTCCTGATCATTTGTAACACAATTTTAATTAGTTGGTGTGAAGTTCAAAGGTTTACTAATTGACTTACTGAACTCTGTGCCAGGAGCTTCATGGCATCGCTGATGTTGAGTGTGATTTTGCCAGGCGCTGGGAGGGAATCCGGGTTAACATCTGCTGCCTGCTTCCACATCTCAAGCACTGTGCTGCTCACACTCAACGGCTTTCACTCTGTCTTCCCTTTATGAACGATACCCCAATCCTCTAGAAGATGAATCGGAGGCTTCAAACTAGCATAGCAAGCAGAGATAGTGACGCAGCCTCCCTGGGCGCACAGAGGACAGATTCCAGGATTCTTATTGTTTGTAATAAGAAGAAAATGCTTCATGGAGGTTTCCCTGTGGGAACAGTAAATGACAGGCCCTGGGATACCGCGAGATTCCTACACACTGCAGTCAGCAGTTTTAGTAGCCTGCTGGGAAAGTTGAAGCAATTTGCTCCTTGCATGCTAGGTCCCTAAGTTTCATTATTTCTAAACAGCTCCGATTGAGGTCAAGTCTGACCTACTCTTGATAGGCTGAGTTTCTGCTTTTCTATGGCTGCCTGTATTCTTGGCTGTCGTGTCTGACAAATATGAGGTTTCAGCTTCTAAGAATTCAAGGTCCATCTCTTCTTGCTTTGGCCCCCATGTTTATGGTGCCTTAAATAGCATTTATAATCTTAAACTTCTAGGTGGATACGGTGGATTTCTTCAGAAAGAAGCATGTCCTCCTTACCAACACCAATATAGACCCTAGGGGTTCAACCTTTCTCTGCCTAATTGACTTGGTGATAAGCACTCCTAGATACTGCACAAAATGCTAAGTCTTTATTGTAATGACCCTGTGTTGTTCCCTCTAAGATAAGTCAAGTGGTTGGGAGATAGCTATCTCTTGCCATTTGACAGGTATCAGCATCTCTCCCTGGTTGGCAGCCACCCTACATGGGAAGCTATCAATCAAGTGGCTCTTTTTCGGTTACTGGCTGGGCTATGATCACCTGAGGCCATGTATATTGAACAGTTCCCAGATGCTACAAATAAATTTACCCACTCCAATTACATAAACCAGCCAAGTCAGGCCTGCTATGGAAGGAGACTTCTGACTGCGCCACATAACTTGCACTGGGTCAAAGGATACTTGCCTTGATAAGCCTTGGTATATGCTAGATGACCTTTTTTTCCAGTTGCTCTAGGTGGTGTCACCCATCTTATAGCCAATCTCAGGCTGGTGATGAAACACTTTCTTAGTGAACCAACAACATGGTTGTGTTTGAGGGAGGCTGGACCACTTTCAAGGCTTATGATTGGGTTATATGTGAGACGTATGATGAGTCAAAGTAGGTCCTATGTAAAAGGAGAAAAAAGCAGTGGTTGGTAGAAATACAAGCAGTGTTTAATTATGGCACACCCTTATTCTGAATATAAGCAAAATTCACTCCTTTTGAGTTACTAATCCAGTCTTCTTGCATCTGTATTACCTCCTGTGTTGCAAAGTTAGGCCCTAGTAAAGCTTCTCTGAACAATCTTGTAATGTCTACTTGTGGTCTTTATTGTGAATGGGAAGAGCAGAAGGTAACACAGTGAAAAGGTAGCAAGAGCAGTGGTTACAGTAGCATCAAGAAGTACCCAATGAGTTCCCAGTAGCTCCAAATGGCTACTAAGGGAAGGTTAGAGGAAAAGGCACCATGAAGCACTGGAAAAGCAAGTCACTGCAAACATCAGGACAATTGACTTTATGTCCTAGTTTGCTTTCTGTTGCTGTGATAAATACCATGACCAAAAGCAAGTTGGGGAAGAGAAGGTTTGTTTGGCTTGCAGTCTGTCTTCAAGAGAAACCACGGTAGGAACTCAAGGCGAGAATAAGCAGGCTATGAAGATGAGACTTGATAGCCTATGACCATAGACCTAGGGGAGGGGAATAGGCTGAAAGCAGGAAGGAAGGAGGAATGGGAGGATACAAGTGATGAGATAACAATTGAGATGTAATCTGAATAAATTAATTTTTAAAAAATATTCTGAAGAGAGGAACTGAAGCAGAGACCACAGAGGAACACTGCTCACTGCCAGGTTTCCCAGGGTTCCTCAGCCAGCTTCCTTACACCATTCAGGACCACCTGCCCATGTGTGGTCCCACCCACAATGGGCTAGTCCCTTCTACACCAATCACCATGGGGAGACCTGGTGGCACTCAGAGGAAGGACAGCAGGCTACCAAGAAGAGACTTGATATCCTACGAGCATATAAAGGGGGAGGAAGTCCCCCTTAGTCACAGTCATAGGGGAGGGGAGTAAGGGGAAAATGGGAGGGAGGGAGGGAGGAATGGGAGGATACAAGGGATGGGATAGCCATTGAGATGTAATATGAATGAATTAATAAAATAAAATAATTTAAAAAAAAAAGAAAATACTCCACCAACATGCACAAGTCAGTCTGATGGAAGGAATTTCTCAATTGAAGTTTCTTTACCTGGGCAAGCCAAGTTGAAAAGTAAAGTTAGCCGCCACACTGTCAATCACTGGAAGAGTTCCAGAAACCTTTCAAAGGTGAAGAACAAAGGGACCTGGTGTCTCAAACTCCGGAGAGTAATGCTAGCTGCCAGTGGGATCTGAGGGCTGAAACTGGGACCGTAATGATAGCTGGCGCATTTAGCGCCACTGACATTCAAAGCCAAGAGCAATGGCCCTCTGTCCTGAGCAATTAGATCCACAATTCCATGGTATTTTAAAGCTTGAAGCCATAAGCATCTCATTCTTGTGGTCTATCATATGTGACCATGCGGCTGAAAGCTTGCCCCTGAACTTTTGGAATTCAGCACCTCAGGACTGCAAACCTTGAGAGACCTTCCACTGTGTTGTCACAATTACAATGTGACTAGTGTACAGGGACACTTAACCAGTCATTTCTGACAAGGTGATAGTGATCCTCACAATTCATTGCCAATATTATGGGTGAAAATAATTTTAAGTCTCATTTTGAATGATATTTATCTGATTAGCAGTAAAGAAAGCTTTGTATTTTCTAAATTTTCTTCTATTTGAATTGCATTTCTTTTAATTCTGTAAAATTAATTATAATTTTTCTAGGCATATCAAATATTTGCATTTTGGCTTTCAAGTGTTACATACTTTTTACAATCTTTAATGTTTTGCTTTAATGTTTATGAAACATTGTGTCAGTCAGACTTTTATATTTAGGTCAAATTAGTTCATTACAAATAAATAACAGTATAATGCAAATATTCTCTTAAATATATGATTATATTTCAAGATTTACACTTAGATAATATGTTTTTCACAGCTAGTTAATTACAGCTTTATATACACATACTCAAATAATTGTTGGTGGATGGTCTGATGTATTTTGATGCTAATTACTATTTGCTGTTTCTGACCCACCTTTTGAATAATAAAAAGCCATCTTACCTGGGCACAGCAAAAGGAGATAGGTGGGGCTTAGAAAAAAAGGAATGCTGGGAAGAAGAAAAGAGGGCCATGAGGAGAAGGGGGAGAGACCTGAAGAAAGGAGAGGAAGGCCACCATGGGTTAGATGGGGGAGAAGCACATGGCTGGAGTGGATGGAGAATGCGGCCCAGATGAAGAACATGAGCAAGTGTATGGGATTATAGTTGGGAGGTAGCTTGATAGAAGTTATTGGAAGCAGATGGCATGGGATTGTGGCAGGGATCCCATTTCTGTCCCACTATGGGAGATAGTTTAGAGGATTGATATCTGCTTTGTCCCAGGTTAACTAAGACTATTCTAAAATATAACAAGTGTCTGTGTCTTTATTAATTGCTAGCTGGGCCTACAGGTAATACAGATAATTTGTGAAAAAACAATAAATAATTTCAAATTTTATTTAAAAATTATTTCCATAATTTCTTTTTACAGAAGAATATTTGCAAGTCCCTTATTATGTGAGTGTAGTGTATTCCTATTATTTGTTCTTATACTAAGAACAACCTCTCTCTCTCTCTCTCTCTCTCTCTCTCTCTCTCTCTCTCTCTCTCTCGTGTGTGTGTGTGTGTGTGTGTGTGTGTGTGTGTGTGTGTGTGTGTAGAACAATGTTATATAATTACCTATAGCTTCCTTCTTTTAATGGGCATATTTGTAGGTATAAGTCACTTAGCAACTGATTTATCCACCCTCACCAACTTTAATATACTGTACTTCAATTATCATTCACTTCTAGACATGCAAGAATCCCCATGGTGGCATTTAAGTTTGTAAATGTGTAATTTAGAAGTTTTTTTCAAGTGTTAAGTTGCATTTGGTTAGAAAATTATTCTATGTCATTTTAATTCTTCTAAGTATCAAGCTTGTTTCTTCAAAAACTGAGAATTATGATACAACCAAGAAGTCTTACTACAGGGATAGTCACAAGGAATTGGAAACTGCCATTGCTATGTTATTATGCCCATGTCCACTGGAACTTTGTTTAAGGGAGTAAAGACATAGAAAATTCATGTATTTGTTGAGGAATAAGTGAATAAAGTAAAGATCTGATATACAAAATGAATATTACTCAGTCTTAATGAAGGAAATCCTTCATTTGCCTTGATGCAGACGCCCTTGGGGAACATTATATAAAAAGTCGACTAAGAGAGACCCAGGAGATCATTGGCTTGTGATCTCACAGCCGACATCTACACTAGCTGAACTCAGGGAGCCGAGAGGGGAATGATGTTTACCAGGGTCTAGAGACAATAAAGTTACAGAGATTTAAGTTAAAGGCTACAGAATGAGTAGGATCTTCAGATGTACAACATGACATAGAGCTTACATTTAAAAATGGCATCTTGGGTAGATAACATTAGTAAAATGGGTAGATCTTTTTAAAAATCATCTACATGTAGGTACTATAGCCTGTGTATCTACAGTACCCAAGGAAGCCAATAAAAAATGCCAGGGACCTTAGGACTAAAGTTACAAGTCATTATGAGCTTCCACGTGGATGCTGGAAATGATCTTCAGTTCTCTGTAAGATCAATATGTGAAAAAAAAAAAAAAAGGATCAATATGTGCTCCAACCTGCTGGGTCATCTCTCTATCCTCCTGTTCACAGGTCTATCATAAACATACACACACACTCACAGAAAGAGAAAGAGAGAAGGAAGGGGAGAGAGAGAGAGACAGACAGACAGACAAACACACACACACACACACACACACACATACACACACACTCAGAGACAGAGACAGAGACACACAGAGAGAGGGAGAGAGACAGAGAGAGGAAGACAGAGACAGAGACAGAAAGACAGAGACAGAGACAGAGAGAAAGAAGGAGGGATTTTGAATGTGATGATTATGTTTTTGGTGACCATTTCTTAAATCTATATTTACCTACAACATCATTAAGAAGAATCTACTAAATAAGTATTGCTTTCTTTCTTTAAATTTTATTATTTACTTATGTGTGTGTGTTTGTGTTTGTGTGAGTTTGTGGGTGTGTTTGTTACAGTTTGTGTGTGTGTCTGTGCATGTATGTGTGTCTGTGTATGTGTGTGTATGTGTGTGTGTGTGTGTGTGTGTGTGTGTGTGTGTGTGTGTGTATACATGCTGCAGCATGTATACAGAAGCCAGAAGCCAAAGGGATCAGTGCTCTTATTTTATCACATCTATCTAGGATATTGTTAAGCTCAAGTGTTTCTTGTTAAGCCATAGCTCCAGCCCAGTTGTGCCTTTTTGTTTGTCAGTCAGATCTCAGTTAAATAAAAATCCAAGTATATTAGAGTAACAAATAAAAAATGTGAAATGTTTTGTGGTAGAGTTCTGTGTGTAATTGTTTTAGGCAAAGAAAATATGAATATATATTAAATTTTGATACCAATTACAATTAATAGAATACAGAGTTGGAGGGCAAGAAGAAAAATGTACTATTCTTTTCTATATTATTTCATGATTTTATATAAAATAATTAATTTGCTTTTCAAATTTAGTAGGAAGGTATAGGTAATTAAGAACTTTCTTATAATGATAAAAATCCAATAAGTTAAATCTTATAACTATAGTAAATTCTATTTTTACTTTGTTTCCTTTCTCAAACTTTTAAAAGTTTGTGCACCTAAAATTCACTTTAGATGATATTCAGTTTAAGCAATTTATATGCATATTTACATGGAAATATATGAATTTTTAAGAAGGTCAAGAAATCTACCTAAGTTCAAGTCATCTGGCAGCAGAATGTATTGGGAGATAATAAAAATTCACATAATTGAAGTAAAAAAATCAACTTTTTGTGACAATTTTGAGCTTTTGAATGATGGGTGCTGGCAGCTTCTGAAAATCATTTTAGTGTTTGTCCTCAGCATTTGTGGAATGTGGTTACTACAGCCCCCAGTTCAATGTAGGATTGATTCTGTAGCATCTCGTAGATGAACTCACTCTGTTCATTTTAAACACTCCCCAGCCAGCGCTGGCCTTCTGGCTGTATTTGCAATTAACCTCTAGCCTATTGACAACAACATTTTTAATTATTATGCTCTGTGTTTATGAAATAGAGCGTGCTTTCTGAAATGGCAGGCTATCGATTCCAATTGCCACTTTAAATGCAATTGGAAAAACCAATCATTTTTGTAAGGCTACTGAATATTCATTTACTCTACTTTTGTGTTCCATCAATACAAATCTTGCACCTTCTTAAAAAGGGTTGATAATATTTTCCTTAGTATTCATTAGCTAACAGATACTACCTACTATATAATCATTTGAATAGGAATTACAGATTGCTTTCCTGGAATAAAACACAGAGACAAAGAGACACACAGACACAGACACACAGACACGCACACACACACACACACACACACACACACACACACACACACAAAATTTCCCAAATTAGACTTGAAACCTTTATTTGATGGTGGAATAACATGTCTATTTTAATGATTCTAAATTCTTCATGTTTAGTTTCACTCAATATATAGGAATTAGACGCGAGTCTATTAGATGCTTTCAACACTTTGGTCTATTTTGTTTGAATAACTTAAGAGGTGCTAACATCGAAGGGGTTCCTGCAATTAGGAGATGAAGACAGAAGAATCAGGAATCTAATGCCAGGGTGGGCTACCCAGAGAACTAGGAGCCAGTCTGGGCCATAGGAGGCATGTTTCAAACATGTGGAGAATCCCGTAAAACTTTAACAAATCAGAGGAAATTAGTTTCCAGGTAGAAACAGTCCTATAATTCCAGCCTCCAAACTTTAAGAGGCCATTTCATACTACAAAACAAAATCGCAGCCTCCTTAAGAGAGTGGGATTCTGAAGGGAAACAAATCTTACTCAAAGAACAGGAATTTGGAAAGCCCTTAGCATCTCAGCTTAACCAGAATTAAGTTTCCGAAGGCAAATGACTGAATTCCATAATTCTTCGTGTTAGGAGTCACCTACTGAATGGGAAAGATGATTAAAATGTTCGCTGCCACTTGAAAAAAAAAAAAAGAGGTGCTAACATAAAGCCAATATGGTTTTTTTCTTAATGTTCTAGGGGTTTGTTTTTTATAGGGTGTTTCAGGTAAAGTGGATGTCCACATTTCATTTTTTAAAGAAATATGCCTAAATCCAGTTAATACATTAACAAATTAAAGTTTCTAACTCTTTGGTTTTAGGAAAGGGATATCGTGATGTCAATAAGGACATATTTTGAGAGATCATTATGCATGACAGCTACATCTGTGGACTGTCTTATTTAATTATAATTTAAATATATTACTTACAGCTGTTTAAATCGAAATGTTCAGATTTTATTTTACTTCTAAGAATGTAAGGAGTAGACACTAAAATCTGAATAAAGTTCATATGAAAAACAATAAATCGTTTTCCTTAAACAACAGTAAACAGAATGTGTTTTGTCAGTATGGTGGGAAACTTATGATGACTCAATTTCGTCCAGCCCATATAATGAGGACTGGGATGCATGACTATTCTCATCCATCTATTTCTTGGTGATTTCTTCTTTACCCAATAAATATCTATTGTACGCCTTTAATGACATTTGTAAGCACAGGTTAAATAAAGACGAAGTAGTGTTCATGGTCTGAAGGAACTTTGTATCTGGTAAGCATAGCAAACACTTCCCAATAATTTAATTTGAGAAATGACACAAAAGAATATGTGTCATGATCACATAGGCAGGGACAACAGCACAGAGCGCCCACGTGTAATTACAGAAACTTATAAAAGATGAATGTTTATGGTAGAGAACAGTACACTCAGGGATTTTGGATATATGTAACCGTGTGGTCTGGGACATTGATGGGTGGGATACAGGATCACAAGAAATACAGTGGGACTCACGTGTCACAGTCAAGAGTAAGACCATCAAGGAAGGGGTTATTAAATAAGAAAGAGATATGAGATTCAGAAGTCCTTACTTTGCTTTAGGAGCCAACATTTCATCTCTGAGTTTTTAAGGAGAGTGAACTAAATAGCTAACATTAAATTTGAGGTAAATGATTATGGAAATTTCACATGCCTTAGGACAGAGAATGAAAACAAGGGAAACAACAGCACAAAGTTTTAGTTACTTTTTTTTTTTTAGAGTAATGGGAGAGTGCTACTAAAACAATCTTAATGCATGGACTGATATGAAATATAGAGATACTGGGAAGCTACTATCAGTAGGATTTGGCCATAACAGAAGTTGGCCACATGAACTAGAGGGTAGAGTAAAAAATGATGCCTCAGTTTCTTGGCTGGATGCTATTTACTCATTCACAGCAGAATATCAAGTGCCAATGTCCTAGAAATCCAAGAGGTGGTTGGAAAGATGAGTTCAGCTTTGGTATGTCTAATTTGAATGGATCGATAGCTTAAATTGATATTTGAGAAAATGGGGGGGGGGCCATTGTTAGAAACAAACATTGTTGTGACCTTTTGCATATGGATATGCATTCCATTGAAATACCATTACTAAAGCAAGCACAGTGTGTGTGGTCAATAAGCTGGGTTATTTAGTAGAGAAATGATAAGAAAAATGTCATTGTAGTTTTCAGCAAGTTCACCAACAGAATTGATAATTGGCTTTGTAAAGATGTGGGAGGGCCCATGAACAAACTGTGATCTAGAAGTCAGTGAGAAATATGTAAACAGAGGCAGACAGGATCAGGTTCCTAGTGACTAACCATTCTATTTCCAGTTCCTGTTCCCTCTGTGTGACCTTTGGCAACATGGCACAGGAAGTGATTCTTATCTCCCTGAGGCCTATTTTCTTATATGCGAATCTAGAATAATAATGGTTCTTACCACTTACTGGTTGTCTAAAATTTTAATTAAAACGCACGTGCTTGATATGATAAGTGACCAACAACTACTTCTTAATAAGAAGAAGGTTTTAGTAAATCTTCCAAAAATTTGAACTAATGTGAGCAATCCCCATTGGTCATGCAAGTGGAACAGGTGTTTGTATTAAAGTTTTTCCTTTCAGTGACAAAACATAGACTGTAAAGTAAAATACAAAATGTAAAACTTAGAAGTCCATTCTGTTTTATTTTAGAAGAATGGAAGCCAGTCCAACTAACTGAAGCTAGACAAGAAGGTTGGACTGTCTCTTGCTTACACAATGCTGTAGAGACTTAGCAACGGGGACATGGGAACTCAACTCTGCAGTGGCAAAGCCAACACTATATTATCACTAAATGAAAATGTTTCACTGTACAACCTTATTGCATATATATATCTATATATCTATATATATATCCCATTATTTATTTATTTATCTATTTATTTAATCACTTTACAGCCTAACCCCAGCCCCCTCCTCTACTCCCAGTCTCATCCTCATACCCCTCCCCCATTCCTTCTCCTTCTCAGGGAAGGAGTGGCCCCCCAAGGGGTACCAACTGATCCTAGCACCTCAAGTCACAGCCAAACTAATCTCTCCTACTGAGGCCAGACAAGGCAGCCCAGCTAGGGGAAAGAACTCCAAAGGCAGGCAACAGAGTGAGAGGCAACCCCTACTCCCATTGTTAGGGAATCCACATGATGACCAAGCTGCACATCTGGTACATATGTGTAAAGGGTCTAAGTCCAGCCCATGCATGCTCTTTGGTTGGTGGTTCAGTCTCTGAGCCCTTATAGGCCCAGGTTAGGTTTACTCAGTAGGTCTTCTTGTGGTGCCCTTGACCCCTCTGGCTCCCTCAACAGTTCCTCTCACTCCATCCATAAAACTCCCCAGGCTTGGCCCGTTGTTTAGCTGTGGGTCTCTGCATCTGTTTCCATAAGTTGCTGGGTGAAATCTCTCAGTCAACAGTTACGTTAGGCTCCTGTCTGTGAGCACAGCAAAGTATCATAATGGTGTCAAGGGTCAGCTCTTTCTCACTGGGTGGGTCTCAAGTTGGGCCAGTCATCAGTTTGCTATTCCCTCAATCTATGTTCTATCTTTATCCTTACACTTTGTAGACAAGTCAAATTTTAGGTTGAAGGTTTTATGGGTGGTTTGGTGTTCTTCTCCTTCCAGTGGAAGTCCCACCTGGATACAGGAGGCAGTGACTTCAGGCTCCTTATTGTCCTCCCCCAACCAGGAGTGTCAGCTAGGGTCACCCTCACAAAGCCTCCCTGTCCCAGAGATTCCCCCAACACTGATTTCCTTTCTTTTCCCTGGTCTTCTCCCCATCCCCTTGCACTCCCCACACTTGATCCCCATCCCTATTACACTCCCACCCCCTCTCCCACCGGTTCCTTCCATTTATCTGCTTTTAGATGTCTATTTTATTTCCCTTCTGAGTGAGATTCAGGAATCCTCCTTTGGACCCTCCTTGGCTTCTTTGGGTCAGTGGATTACAACATGGTTATCCTGTACGTTATGGCTAATGTCCACTTATACAAGTAGATACCATGCAAGGTAAGATGTATTCTTTAATCAATAGTATTTAACCTATCCTGTCTGTGTAGAGGACTTCTGAGGAAAGGAAATTACACAACACAGAAAAATCATACCTTTACAACTTCCAGTCAGCAACAAGATTGAATATATGGGCTATAAATGCTATTTACCTAACAATAATGATAGTAGAATTAATACTAACAAACAGCAGAATTATGAGAGAAAAGACACTCATGGCCTTCCCTTCCCTTCAGAATATCATGAAATGCACTGTATTATTTACATTTTCCCATTTATTTTCACTTTTTGCAATAGTGGACATGCAGCTAGGGCCTTGCACATGATATTCAGACTCTCCACCAATGAACTGGTTAGTTCACATGCTACTCCTGTGTTAGCATCTTTTCTTCTTGTTGTATGTGGCCTGAGAGACCATTGTCTCTTCCTATTGATACTCATTGGGTTTGGATAGCATGACATTGTAGTCAGTGTATTGTTCAGAGGAGTGTGACCTGTGTTCTTCAGTGGGAGTAGTGCATTCAATTTGGGGTTAGGTAGATGTGTTCTGCTGACTAGTGATTATGCTAAAGTCATCTTGATTATTAGCTTTATTTCTGCTAATGGGGACAATAGTTTGGCCTAAACTGTTTGCTTGAGGACCAAATAAAATAATCGCTGTAAGCTGAATGCCGCAGTATCTGACATATTATAAAGGGTTTATGTTTGTTTTATGACCAGTATCATCATTTCCCTGATTCTATATTTCACTTTCCAATCATGGTCAAGTACATAGTTTATATAAAAATCTGAATGATCCTTAATGATTAAAGTTATGTCTTCTAAGGATGCGTCTCAAACCTTAATATTAATTACTTATTATTTATAAATACCCTATTTGTAAGTTGAACTCTGGCCCTGCAGCTTTCTCTGCTCTCTTTTGATCTTTCTATGTTTTTTATTCTTTGCCAGGTTCCTTAGATCCTTGTCCTCTCTGCAGTAAACCTTCCATTCACAGACTCTCATTTTAGGTAGGAAAAGTACTTTTTAGCCCACGCCTGTTCTTATTATGTGAATTCTTTCATGTTTGATGCCCTGAAATGCTTTATATCTTCTCCATTTCAACAACACAGTGTCCCTCTTTAATCATTTCACATTTATAGGAAGATAATTCGCACATGCTGATCGCGTGCTCATTCAACTGTGTGTTTTTATTCATTTTAATAGTTTGATGCCTTTTATTTTTCAGACACAAGGTAAAAAAGTCAGAGATAAAGAGATGAGAGAGATCACAGTGCAAAGAAAGCAATATCGTCTCTGTGGTTTATAAGTGACAATGTTACATTGCTGGCATTCTGGAATTTTTTGGCAGTAATACTTCTTTTGTTTTCCCTACAGATAGAGGGCTATTTTATAAGGATGCTGTTTTTATTGCAACAGAGGAAAAACTAGAGCCTTGTTCTGGACATGATTGATGATAGCCTTTCAAGGAGTAACCCAAATTATCAATGAACAAGACAAAAGGGTGTGACATTTCTTTAACCGCTTCAGCTGGATCAGCAATTACTTGACATGATGTGTTGTTGTAAGTCGTCCATTTACATGCAGGAAAAGGTTTACACCGTTGGCCATATTAACATTAAGAAAAATGAATATTTAAGATGTATACAATGAATCAGGGTTTTTTATTGGGGAATGGGAGTTTGAAGACTTTATAGCTAAGATATCTAATTTTGATAACTGATTCTATGTCTTGGGTGGGCTTGGATTTTTTTTTTTCACTTATTAGCTCTCTGAGCTTAATTCACTTTTAATAACAGTATCAAGGTATTTCTTAAGTTTCCCTTGGGCCTTGCTTAACACAGGGGCTAAAATAAATTTCCATAAAATATAATTTTATAGGTACTTCTATAAATGAGCTATTCTCTATTTAAAAGATCTGTTTTCATTCGTTGACTACCATGTCGTGAAAATGGGCATTGCTATCAGAAAGAATAAAACTCAATGACTGAGACAGATAACGTAACAAGCCATTTGTTTACTGACTTAATTTGAATTATGTAATTCGTTTAACATTATAGTATTTATCTAAAATTAGAATTAAATGCACCCCTTATGTATAAAATAGTAATCATTTGGCTTTATTTTTATTAATTGTTAATAAATAGAAGCACACCGCCGATCTTTGCCCTCTTGAAGTCATTGTATTGTTCTCTATAAAAGAGATAATGTTTTGCGTTAGTGCAATTGTTTCAATAGAAACTGTGTGGGAAAAAAAATGCCAGAAAAATTGACTCAATGAAAACAATGCTGTATGTAACACGTGCCCTAAATTACTCAAAGCTTATTTATTAACTACATTTACTGCCTCAGAACTGTGATGTAACTCCTTTTGCTGATAAACATTTGCGAATTTCTCACCATGCTTCAGCCACTTACTGGTTACCTCTGAGATTTGTTTCCTGGTTTCCCATAAACACCAGAATCTGTAGGTGTTCAAGTGTCTTGTGCAAAATTGATTTGGCATATCACTATAAACTTCTTATAAAGTTTATAAAAATCTCTATATTATTTATAATACCCAAAACATGTAAATGCTATATTAATAGTTGTTATACTATAGTTTTTAAAAGAGTAACAGCACTAAAATAATTATACTTGTTCAGTGCAGGTGTAATTATAAATCATTTTTTCCACAATAGGTTAGGGTTACTGTTCTGTGATGAAACACTATTGATGCTCTGTATTCGCTTTTCCCCTTGGGTTATCCAGGCCCATTGTGCACAGGTCTGGACTGGAGGGATGATGCTTGGCCAGCCTGGGTTGGTGCAGGCAGGGCCTTGGTTGGTGCAGTGAGTGGGCAGGCAAATAACACTGGTCCAGGAACAGCTTAGGAGAAATGGTTTGTTTACTGATTGGGGAAGGAAGTATTTATGCCCCTGAGGAGGTGGTCATGGTCTCTTGGGCAAAGTTTGTGTAGTACAACTGGCCAGGACAGGGGTGTTGGAAGGTACTTCATGTGCGGACTCAGGGGCTTGGGTGTCTGGCGGTGGCAGAGGGAAGTTTTATTAGGTTAAACAGGAATGATGCCTGATAACTATGAAGGCAATGAATTCTTACTAGGGTTGATGGTTGGACAACCAACTTTATGGCACCAGGTTGGGAGGGGAGAGGAAACCAACTCCTGCCATCTTCATCTGGGTATCTGGGGTTGAAGCTCTCCTTCCTCTGTAATCCTGGACCGTTATGGTCCGCATGCTCCATCACCAAAAGCAAGTTGCGGAAGAAAGGGCTAGAATTATGCTTCTACATCACTGTTGATCACTGAAGGAAGTAAGGGCAGGAATTCACACAGGACAGGAGCCTGAGGGAAGGAGCTGATGGGGGAGGCCACGGAGGAGTGCTACCTACTGACTTGCTCCTTGTGGCTTTCTCAGCCTGCTATATTTTACAGCCTAGGATCACCAGTCCAAGTATGACACCAGCCACAGTGCTCTGGGTCCTCTCCATCAATCACTAATTTTAAAAATGTGGTACAGCTGGATCTTATGGATTTTCCTATCATTCAAAGCATATGGAAGCATTTTCTGAATTGAGGTTCCCTTATTTCAGATGACTATAGCTTGGGTGGAATGGACATAAAAGTATCCAGGACACGCATATATATGCAAACCCCACGGATTCAGAGAGTTTCCTGCACTAATCCTTATGAAACACATACTTTAAAATATTCTTTATAGTATGCATATTAGTTCCTTAATGAAAGTAAAGCTCACAAAGGCAATGGCTTTCATTGTACAGATGAGAAAACTGTGATACACAAAGGCCAAATAATTGGCTATGTTTGGACACATAACGAGCACATTTAAGACCAATCTAGCCGATGGACAGGACATTCTCCACCGTTAAGTGGAGAAGGGGATCTGACTTTCACACAAACTCTGGTGCCCCATATCGGACCATGTCCCTTGGATGGGGAGGCCTGGTGGCACTCAGAGGAAAGATAATAAGTCACCAAGAAGAGACTTGATACCCTAGGAGCATATACAGGGGGAGGACGTCCCCCTTAGTCACAGACATAGGGGAAGGGAGTAGAGGGGGAAACGGGAGGGAGGAAAGAAAGGGAGGATACAAGGGATGGGCTAACAAGTGAGATGTAATATGAATAAATTAATAAATTAATTAATTAATTAAAAAAAAAAGACCCAAATCCTGTCAGTTTATCTATAGACTCTGGTCTCAACTCCTCTGAAATGCTGGTACTGTGTCATTCTGGGGTACCACAAGGGTTGGAAAGGATCTAGAAAACTAAATAGACCTGACTTTGCCTGGCTCTTTATCTAGTGTGAGCACTGAGTTGACACGGAAGGCAGGGTTTTGTTCTAACAAAACTATTTTCAAATGTTGGTGGTATATATCATCCATAAATATAAAAAAAAGCAAAACAAGACTGAGCTTGTGGGTCTTCTATTTTTGATTAACTGGGGGAATAGGTGCATTCACCACTTTGAGTAGGATGTAATTCAGACTTTCTTCAATGAAGAGGTGTTTTTTCCTCCTGTGTTCCTTGTATTGATTTGGATGCATGTCAGGGTTCAAAAATGTTGTAATGAAATAAAAATATGAACCTGCTTTCTACACACTGACTCGTGGTATGCTTGAAGTGTCCTGATTAATTACAGGTGGCTTTCAGTAGCTGCATTCACTGGCTTCAATTCATGACTCTCTTGCTATGATATAAGAAAGTGAACACAAACAGCTCCATTCTGCATGGCTTCTGTTTTGGATGTTCACGCGTCTAACCTTACCTGCCTAGGAATCCTTTGTCCAGAATCCTAGGAAGTGCTTTAAAAATTAGTTGTAAATAAATAATGACCCACTGACAAATAGAAAATCAAGTTTTCTTAAAGTAAAAGGCAGGTGTTGAGTTGGGACCGACCGAGGGAGATACTGTGTGGAACATATAGAAGAGTGATAGTGGGAGTGTTTGGGGAGCAGACTGACCAGCGGGCCTTCTGTAAGCTGACTGATGGGCCAATTTCCTGCATCAGTTTCCAAAGAGTCTCAGCTGAGCTGATGCTTCCTGTGTGAGGACCACACACAGAGAGCCGAGGGACCAGAGCTGCCAGTCATTAGGACATAAGGTAAGCCCTGCACCTCCTTTTATGATTTTCTTATAATTCTAGATGATTAATTGGAGTATATCATCTCATTTCTATCTTCTAATAGTAAATGGAAAATGAAGTTTTAGCTGAATATTACTTCTTATTGGCTGACTTATGTTTGTGCATATTTGTGAGCATTTGATGAATGTTGGGTAGTGATCAACTCAAAATCTATCCACAACGATTTATTATTTCTTTAAGGTGGGAAAGTTACATACCCTTTCTTACGTTTTGGTGTATATTATTTTAAATTATATGCATTGTGTTGTGCCACAGAATACCAGGACTCCTATCAAACTGTCATATTTTATTTGTTGACTTGTGTTTCCTTTCAGACCTCTTATTTCTCTTATTGGCTTCTAGAGAACACAATTAGGCTTTCGGCTTTCATGAGATCAAGCCTTTCAGAGTCCACACATGAGTAAGATCATGCAGTATTTGTCTTTCTATTCCTGGCTTATTTCATCTAGCAGAAGTTTATTTAAAAGAAAGGGTAATTAAGCTTTTGGATGTGCACAGCCGTGAGTCAGAGGTGGAATGGTAGATAATAATGTCTTAGAGGTCTTTAGAAGTTCACTGGGTTAAAATGTGTTCAGTAAGTAGGCGGTTTGCAGGAAGTAGAAAACATGAGTTTTACAGGCTGATTCATTAATATAACTTTTCATAAAATATAATAAAAACCAAGAAACATGAATTTCAAAAGGAAAGTTTTGAGTAAAATAAAATTAATGTGTTTTAATATTTAAATGCAGTAATTAAAATGTTCTTTTGATCATAAAATTTATCATTATCTTTTCATGTTCACTGGCATCTCAGAAAGTAGTGTTTGCCATCTTTTATACTAAAAGGACTATTGGTAAGGGAAACAGAACTCCCTATAAGTTACTTGTCTGGCAAACATAAGGATTCAAATTTTATCCCAGACCTCATGGAAAAAGGCAGGAATATTGTACTGTCATATGTTTCCAGCACTGCGTAGAGAGAGGGCGTCTGGTTTGGTTTGATTTTGTCAACTTTATACGAGCTGGGGTCATCTGAGAAGACGGAGCAATTACCTGCATCAGACTGCCCTGCGCACAAGTAGATGAGACACTTTCTTGGTTGGTTATTGATGTGGGAGGGACCAGCTCACTGCAGTTAGTACCGCTCCTAGGCAGGTGGTCCTGGGTTCGATTAGAAAGGAGAGTGAGCAGCAATGGGGAGCAAGCCAGTCGTCAGTATCCTGCCACTGCCTCGGCTCCAGCTGCGGTCTCCAGGCTCCTGCCTTGAGTTTGTGTCTCATATGATGGAATATACTCTGTGAGATAAAATAAACCGTTCCTCTACACAAGGTCACGCTGTTTGTCATGGCAAGAGAAAGCAAACCAGGGCAGGTTGTCTGCCTTCTTGGCTACAAACATAATGGAGAAATACAGAGCTGTGGTTCTGAGCAGGGCATTGTGTTCTTTCCTAGATTGTACAAAGGTCTCCAGTCCCAACAAGATGTTCAGGCACCTGCCTCCACTTAAACTTACCAAGTGCTTGCATTCCTGCGTCTGCGTTGAGGCAGTTACTCACTTTTTCATTTCAAATTGGAGTCTAATATTTTCAAAATGTCAACACACATACCTTCTGCCTTTACAGTACCCCACAGTTTTCATTTATTCAGTAGCTTCGCAGCTTTAGTCTGATGTAACCCATTGCATTTCTGAGAACCCGGGTTGCCAGGAAGATTTATCTGCTTCATATTTAAGACAGTTTCTGACAAACGGCATATGATATAAATGTTCCAGTGTGCCCTTCGATGGGCTGTTCACCTGGAGGGAGGGGGAATCTTCTGTTTCTGATGATGGTCAGTGAATAATTCAAAATGGCTATGGATTCACAAGCTATTAGAAAGCCTATATTGATGCTGATTGAAACTGCCAGGGGAACCTTATTACATTCATAATCTTAAAAAGAAAAATCATAGAAGCGAGCTAGATGACCAAGCTTCCACAACACCTTACAGAGTACAGCCATGTAATTCAATTAATGTCTACAAATGTGTGCTAGCCTGAACATTCGACTCCTTAAGCGCATAAATGCTGGAAAGTTAATTACATCAGGTTGCTCTGGTAGAAGTCTTTAAATTGGTTGTTATTAGCTTAGAAACAAGTACCCCAGGTTTCAAGGTTTTAACATGTCAATTGTTTAGAGATAGTAGAAGTTTATGGCAAATACTCTTCAAACATGGCTTCAGATTTTTAAGAACACTTTTTAAAAATGACACTTCCATTTTTGTTTTTAATGCCTAAAGAAGGACTGAAAACTAATTTTTATTTTGTTTTTACCTTGATTTGAGGACAGACCTCTGTGGGCAGTGTGGGGTGTCATTTATAACACTTTAATCTAAGGTCCAATTTGATCAGACCTGAGCAGAAGGCCTTCAAGCTAAGCTGCCTACCACACTGTTTCCGGGAAAAGACACAATCCCGGAGTAACCACGCACTGCCACGTCTGCGCCCGACCTGGACTGTTACAGTTACTTTAAAGACAAGGAAGTTTCTTACTTTTATAAAATTCAAGCGGGCTTTTCCTTTTGGTTTGCCGCTGTCTTCTCTCTTGGAAATCAGTGTGATAATTGCTTAATAATAAACAAAAGACTAGAATTTAGGTGTCACCCGGTAAGAAAACTTACAAAATGTGTATGTGTCTAGATTTCCATAAAGAGTAAAAGAAAAATCATGCTTTATCTATGGTGCAGAATAAATGCTTGAAGAGAAACAGTTTGATTATTTACACATTTTTGCCTAAATGAAACGATGCAGTGACAGTCATTGCGTACTTTGCAGCCCTGCA
>OU015750.1:54304640-54367065 GCA_907169655.1 Acomys percivali
TGCTGATGCATAATGCATCCTGGAATTCCATGACTCATGCTGACAGGCCATAATATTTAGAAGAGAGAGAAAAAAGTTATTATGCAATGTGTTGACGCCAGGATAAGTACATTTTCAAGCATTTTTAAGTGCTTAGTTACAAGCTAAACACAGACACCTTGGTGCAGGGAAGTGCACCCTGGGAACAATGCAAACTCACATTATGATTGGATAAGCTAGAAAGTCTGAGAAGTGGATTACCAGGAAATTTCTTAAGAACTAATTTTCTATACTGGCTTGGAAGGCTTCTCTCTGTTTATTAATTTGTATCCTCTTTATAAATCTTTTTGTTTGTCTTCTTTCTTACAGGAACTTGAAAAATCCTCAGGAATCTTTGAACCAAAAGAAAAATAAAGGGATTTTGAAGCTTCCTTTATTATTTAAGTCAATAAAAATTACCAATAAAGAAAACTCCATTAAAATAGTTTCAATGTCTTTTTGTTCTTACACAAATTTATTGAGCGTTACAATTCACACATGCATATGGTGAAAAGAGTTAGATAAAAATAGCAACAAATTTCCCGTTAATAAAATATTAACCATGATGAAGTAAACATTGCTTATTTAATGTTTATTTCACAAAGGAAATGAAGCTACTTGCCATAATAAGTGCTATGAAAATATTAAAAATGAACATATGAGGCATTAAAAGAAAAGCAAGTGTGAAGTCAGAGATTTACACAACAGCTATATTACAGGTCAGAGGTCATACTAGATAAGAGAAATATGCTATATTTAGCTCCATTAGATAAAAATGAGAGTCTCTAGCAAGGTACAGAGGCACACACCTGAAACCCCAGCATTCAAGAGATCAGTTAGGCTACATAGTAAGCATCAGGTCAGCTCGGGTCACATGTCAAAAACCTAAAAAACATTGAAAGAAGGGAAAATCTTGATCTAGTTGAAGAAGCCGTATGTTATCAAGATAAATGAGTATTGTGATAATAAGAAGATAGATGTATACAGAACTAAAAAGAAAATTTCTTATGAAAAATAAAAAATGTAAAATGTTCTGATATTCAGTAAGTATAGTCCTTGTAGGACTTGCAATAAATACAACAATGCATCAGACCTGGCCTTTAACAATAACATCTCTTGCAGTTGATTATTGGCTTTTATTAAGAACCATACAAAATTGGTTGCTGGCACATGGTGGCTTGATTGTGAAGAGTGGATACTCATCTTACAAGGACCGAAGCTTGTTTACCAACACCCATATCCATCCGTGGTTCACAGCTACCTGTTACTCCAGCTCCAGAGATATCCCAAGACTCTGGCATCCATGGGCACCTACACACGCACACACATACACGCACACACACAAACACATACACACAAACACACACAGTAACAAAAATAATCACCCTTATTTTTTAAAGAAGAGATTCCATTTGAAACAAAATAAGCAGCCAATTTCAACTTATACATTCATCAAACTATCATACATCAAATACTAAGCATTAAACTGTTGTTACAGAGATTTTTTTAAAAGAATTGTTAGTATTTTTCATTTTAGACAATAAACCAAGTAACCTTCTGCCTCCTCTGTGATGGTGGTTGTGTTTTCACCTGTAGTACTGACTGGGCTGAGTGTTATCTGACATACAGGTAACTTGAAAAGGAACAAAGCTTGCTGGTCTTCTGAAAGGTCGTGTGCTATAGTTAAAGTTTTACAATGAAGCTTTGTTGTTTAGGGGTTAAGATGTTTTTAAGTCCAGACAGACATTTTAAGTTGATAATGACAAGATGTAATGGAGATTGATTTACATTCAGAATTTTAGATGCACGAAGGTAGTAGAGATTTTTTTCTTCAAGGCTGTCAAATACAAATAGCCAAAACACTAAGAATGTAACATTTATATAATTCCTGATTGTGTCATGGTTTGTCTTGCTATAGGTAGCTTATTGTATATATGTGTAATAACATAAATGCATGTGTAAAAAATAAAAAATGTTTAATTAAACAAGAAAAGCCATGGGTACTACTCTCTGGAGAGGAAGGCTTAGGATAGACAGCTCTCCAAAGTAGAAAGATCTGAGTGAAGATGCAGTTTGATTAAACATTTTATATTCCTTATCTGTCAGTAATCATTGTTAGAAACAGGTAAAGGGGGGAGTCTATGAAGCAGGTGAAGGGGGAGTCTATAAACAATCCTGAAGAAGCTTTCTTCCATAGAGCTCTCCTCTTCAGAACTGTTAGAACTTTTATTGATAGTCAATTAATCAAAACTCAAAAGCATATGTGAAATTAATCCCCAATCTCTTTGATTTAGATAAAGATTGAGGCATGCTTGTTTTGAAAATATGAGTTTGTCTAATAATACTGTGAAGTAAATTTAGTCTATCTTGTTAGCTTCATATGAATAAAAAGCAGAGGATGTCAGAAATGATAAAATCTGTTTGCTGGTAATTGGTCTCTTTCCACTGAAAACCTGTAGGACTTTCTGATGCTCATTTGATAATGTGTATTTTTTGGTGGTTTCTATATTTTTGATTCTATAATGAATATGCAAATTCTATAGTTAGAAAAACTAATACAAAACTTTTATAATTTGGTCATCCTGAACATATCTTTATAATTTAATCCTATTTTGTGATATCATTAACAATGTTGTAATTGTCTTTGGGACTCTTATCTAGACAGAAGTGGAATTAAATACTGTTTAATCTCATATAAACTCCGATATTTTTTACAGAAAGCAGGAATTTTTTTTTCATTTCCTATGTAATAAGAAACAATATGCTGCAACTATTAAAATTTCTAATGTATTCTGGTTATTAATAATTAATCTTATTATCTTATATTTTAACAGAAGAAAAAGAATCCATAATTATTTAATAAATAATGTTAAAGACAAATTAGAGCTTTTATTATTCCCTGGAAACGGGTAGAGTTGGAGTTTTTTCAATACCTACCTCACCCGTGAGACTCCCACTTGCATCTGTGGGTCAAGTCATACTTTCTAGTTCTTACATGTTGGCTTCCATCTTGATTTGAATATCCACTTTACTGGAGACCATACCAGAGACCACAGTGATGCATCAGTTTTGAGTTGCTTCAGTAAGTATTGTATTTATTCTTCTTCCAAAACAGAAACTTAAACAGCTTTGCTTTTGATGGGCATGAGTGGGATGATTCAGAATAGACACATGTATAGACAGAGTACACAGGGGCCACCCAATACACAGGAATCCAAAAGAAGGAAGACTGGAAGGAAGGGCAAGTCATCACTTTGTTTTGTTTTCTTCCTAAGTCTCTTCACTACCCTTGGAAACCAGAGCCTCAGATTCTTTGACCATTATACCCTTGGACTTGTGCCTTCAACCACATAAAGATCTCTGCCTTTGGCCTCAAACAGAAGTAGCATGCATGGTTCTGAGTGCTGTGAATTTGGATTGTGATTCCTTACACACTGGGTTCTCTGGATCACAGACAGCAGTTGTGGGACCTTAGCCTCCACAACATAGGGGCTGATTTTCCAAAGACACATCCATACACATGTAATTTTGCAGATGCTATTTATTTCTCTGGGGATAGCTGACTAAAATTCCACAGTAATGTGACTGTGTAAGGACCATATCATCAGGTCTATTGTTTCAGATGATGGTTTCAACTTCCCCACACTCTAATAACACAAGAATGATGGAACAAAATCAACAAACTAATCTTATTAACTAAATTAAAGTAGCTTATTGTGCAACTTTAGTGGGATATTACAGAACATAAAATATGAACTTTACTTTGAAATTATATGTATTAAAACCTAAGTTAAAACAATTTTATGTGCAAATGAAACTTTTAAAAAATATTCCACTCATCAGAGTCTAGGAACAGATTTTGTTTGGTTGGTTTTGTTTTTGTTTCAAGCCTGCCATGATGCGGCAATGATGCTCATTGGTCAAACCATCTGCTTATAGCTGTGCTTACTATTTTTGATTTTAATGTGGATCTATTGATGATGTAATATAAAGTCACTGGGAGAAATAAGTCAGAGATTTGGGTTATCTAGTTGCCACTAGAAGATATTTGAGTATTTGACTATATGATAGGATATATAAGATAGGATAAATGTGATTTGTTTTGCTGGGATCCTCTTGGTTCAGGACTTCTAAGTCACTCAGCCACATTTCCTATATATACATGGCATCTAATTGCAAAAGATAGATAAATACTTTTACATAAAATAAAGTGAGTCAAAAAAAAAAAAGGACACCCATGCTATAAAAGGAGAATATTCTGCACTGCACAGTCACAACTTCCTACTTTCTATTAACTAAGGTGGGTCAAAACTGTTTAGCTCTCAGACTTGATGCTGATATAGAAAAATATTTCTGCAAATGTCTGCTTTTTATGTAACTTGATAAGATCAAGGTGGGAGATCATTTTACTGTCTAATGCAATGTCAAAGACTTTCTTGCGTTCACCTAGTATGGGTCCTATTGCTCGCTATGTTTAGCTCTCTGATACTATAAGCCTGGAGAAATACCATATACCTTATGGTATACCTTATACCTATACCCACATATAGGTAAGGGGTTGATATGTCCATGAATCTCATATTAGATGGTATGGGACAAACAAAAAACCACTAGCTATCTGCTTATATAGAAGCTTTTGAATTACGAAGTGCAAAATTACAAATGCCCACCAGGAACCACTTCAGCAAAACCATTTTTGACTTGAATTATATTATCCTGCACTTCCTGTCTCTTTTCATTATTTATGGAATGTCTTTGCTGTTTTGCAATTTTCTTTAAGACTCAGGATAGTTTTATATACTTCTATATTGAATTCCTTCTAGCTAACACTCAAGCGTCTTCCTAGTGCTGCTGATGTCTTGATATTTTCTTTCAAGAAGCATTGTGTTTTCTTCAGGGTAACAAGTATTCAGTAAGTTGACACACATTGAATTCTTAGTGTTCAGGCTATAGCTGTGTGGGGAATTGTAATAAAACTAGGAGACTCACTTCTTCCTTTAAAATCTCATTATACAGTGCGGAAGGTAGAGCAAAACCAAGGACAGAATGTCAACTAGTCAATAGAACAATGGAGAAAGCCTTACACTAGGCCCAAGAGAGTAGGTTTTCTATTGTTTCATTAACTAGAGATATAGCATGGCACAAGCCAATAAATTTCCTCTTTCTTAGTTTCCTCATCTGAAAGAGAAAAAGAAAAGAAATTACTTTTATAGTTCTGTTTGCATTTAAGACTTTTATTTGAAATTGTTATATCAATAAAATGTTCTTAAATACAGAAAAAAGTTTTACTTAACATTAAGTAGTCTAATTTCTTAGTTAAGTAACGTGATACTAAAATATAAGCAATTTATATTCTTGTAGAAAACCTTTAAAATAAATTAGTATATAAAGACAAAGTGTAGAAGGTGTGGTTACCCCATGTGCCATTTAAACCTAGAGGCAATACTTACATCCTAAATTATACTAGAAAAATAATCCCCCATGAGGAAGAATCTTTAAATAGACTCACAGTAGTTACATCAAGGAAGAGCTAGATAGAGCTTTACTCTCCATTTATATTCCTTCCAAAGCACAGGAAGGCATTGCAGGAAAGGAAACACAGGCAACACTTACAGCAGTTTTCTCATATTTACTCTACTTCTCAAGGCCCTGGATTCCAGGACTGCTTTTCTGTACAGCTTTAAGGAAAGAATATATTTACACTCTAGATTACATTACCCCATTATCAAAGGAGTCTTTGAGAAAAACTCAGACTGGAAAAAAATAGATTTCATTATAATTGTTAATAAGCAAAGCTAGAACCATTTCTTGGTCGATTTCCAGATGTATTAGTTTCAGGCTACATACACTGTAAACAGACACTCTACTTAGACCCAACAACAATTCTAAGTAGCTATTATTATTAATCATGAGCAAACAATAGAGAATTAAGAAAATGCAAATGGCAATATAACCTTTGCTCTCATGCCACACATCCAAGTTTTTTTGCTCCTTGTCCATACTTAGCTGTTAAGTACGCTCAGAGGCTGTATGGGTTTTATTTCAGTATAAAGAATTACAAAATAAAAGTTATTATTGCCATATAGGACAAAGGTGATGGTTGCCAGCAAATCTGAAGGTTCTCAGAATTGCTTATCCTCCCTGGATATGGGAAGCCAGCGGAGAAGCGTTTGCTATGCTTTGCTTTCCCGTTGGCCCTGACACCCTGGAAGAGCGGCCTACATGAAGTAAGAACATCAGATACTTTTGTCTCTAGTGAGGAGGTTATAGGAGAGGAGAGAAAGAGAATCCTGTGTCTGAATTAAACCAGAGATTTTAACACAAGAATAATGAATTATTAAAAATCCCTACACGGTGTTTTATATCTAATCCTACATGGCTCACTAACATCTATAATTGTGAGAGCTCCTATTTTGAATTTAATACTAATTAGTATTTTAGCTCTTACAGATCATTTTATTATTTTATTCTAATTGATACAGGATTTCTTTTAGCTCAAGCCACCATCAGATTTGCTATCTGAGTGACAACGACCTTGAAATTCTTGACATCTGTCTTCTCCCTTTTGAGTCTTGGGACTGCAGGAATGTGCCTCACACTTGACTCACATTTACTTTTTTGTTGATTTGCTCTTCTGTGTCAATGCTTTAAAATTATTTGTTTATTCATGTTTTTTCTTTTACTACTGTTGGAGTAATTGGGTTTTTTTTTCTAGATTGTTTTTTAGCCTAATGCATAATTCTAATTTTTTCATTAATAAAAATATTTAAGACTATAAAATGCATTTTCTGTATGTATTATTTAGATTTTACATGGTTTATTGGTTCAGATATCTTTGGTATTGAATTTTTTATGTCTTTATCATCATCAAATTATTTCGAAGTATTTTATAAAGCATTCTTGGAACAAAGCAGGCTCTGTCTCACTTCTCTCTCTCTCTCTCTCTCTCTCTCTCTCTCTCTCTCTCTCTCTCTCTGTTTCTCAATCTGTGAGCAAAGGCAATATAATTGGAGATATATAAAATTTATTGAAATTTCTGCTGTGATCTCATATATGATCAATTACATTAGTATTATTAAACAATAAGAGGAAATATTAGAAGAAACAGTGGCACAATTTCAGATGTTAAAGATTAATACATGCTATTTAAGCAATATCACATGCTTTTGTGTGTGTGTACTTATGCATATGTATATGAATGGTGTGTGTGTGTGTGTGTGTGTGTGTGTGTAGTGTGTGTATGTGTGTGTATACACACAGGCATACATACATGTGTATGCAAGAGAAAGCCAGAAGCCAACTCAGGAATCATCCTCAATCACTCTGTACCTTATTTTTGAGGCAGTCTTTCACTCAATTAAATTAGATTAGCAGTCCAGCAAGCTTTAGGGATCCTGCTGTCTCTGTGTCCCCGACATTGGAATTATAGGAGTGTAAGGTTGTACATAAGATTCTGGGAATTGAGCCTGGGTCCTTATGCTGCTATGCCAAGCACTTCAGCAACTGAGCCACACCTCTAGTCACTATAGTTTTTTGCTCTTGTTATTCTTTGTTTTAATTTGTTCTTATAATTGTCTGTCACTAAATATCATTAGAAGTATACTGTGTTCTGACTACTGGTACACTGCTATTTTTTTTTCCCTACTTGCTTGTGGACTTCTCTGGGACTATTTTCTCAGCACTCTGACAAAAACAGTTGGAATAGGTTGTTTGTTAAGAAATTTGCTGAGAAAAATCTTTGTGTCTGAGTTGGAAAGGCATTTTAAAACACACTGGGACACATTTTTTTCAGACATTATATGCTATGTCAGAAATGAACCCTCACACCAACAAATCTTCTTACTTAAATTTACTTGGTACCAACTCCTAACATTCATTTACATATATGGTCTTCCAGGCCCCATTGATAGACATTGGCACTCATTTGTTTTTATAAATAATGCATTATTTTGTATCAAGGTTTTGCTATGCAGACAAATGTTAACTGACTTTGCTATGGAAATCTATACATCTATATCGTAAAAGAAGGAAAGTCAGTGTATTTAGTTGGGCAAGAATAACTGTGTGATGCATCTGCCTGAGCCACGGCATCTCTGACCTTTTTGTTGCATCAGATAGTATTACATAAAGTACAGCTGGTTGCTTGTGCTTGTCTGGAGATTTCAGAAGAATCTGAAGACTGAACTTTCTCAGGTATGTGCACCATGATATCACTATCCCAGAACTCAGATTTAAACTCCATTCTTGTTGGGATCTTTTATGGAAGAGTTGCTGGGCTACGTACTCAGTCCTTTTGTAATTTTAAAACTGTTGGATTTGAATTCTCTACCTCTTTTCAGCAAACATGCCTAATTATTGTAGAAAAATTAGTCTGTAAATACTGTCTTTGAGATTTTCAGCAGCATGTCCTACATTTATTTATTTTTAATTAATTTATTCTTGTTACATCTCAATGGTTATCCCATCCCTTGTATCCTCCCATTCTTCCCTCCCTCCCAGTTTCCCCTTATTCCCCTCCCCTATGACTGTTCCTGAGGGGGATTACCTCCCCCTGTCTATGCTCATAGGGTATCAAGTCTCTTCTTGGTAACCTGCTGTCCTTCATTTATAACTGACTAAGCTAAGCCTGTTATGTCTATTTCAAGAGAAGTCGTTACTTAGAACCATGCAGTTCTGTAACCATTTAATGATCTTTGCTCCAATAACATTTTTGTTAGTGTTTCTCTTTGTGTGTGTTTCAGTTGAGTCTAACATTGGAGAAAGTTTCAGTAATTGTTTTTTGGTCCTGATACTGTTAATAACCGTCTTGGTTTGGGATCCTTGGCGGATTTCATTGATAATAACTCAAATGCTGAGAGTTCACGTGGAGATGATCATAGAGGCACAGGGGCACTGGAGAGCAGCTACCTGAACACAGGTTCAAGCCGCTCTCTTTTAATGAAGTAGGAAGCTGGGCTTGTTGAACCTACCAAATCCAGTTACTTGTTTGGAAGTCGCCTGAGGGAATGTGAAGTCCTAACCCTGTTGGTGCTTCCTTGAACGTAGACTAAAACTAGCTCCAGTGATGGCAAATACAACGTTGTAGGCCAAAGGCCAATCAAAGTGTTTAACACAAGAAGTCAACGTGTTGGAGATTGTGTGCACAAGCTTTAGGAAAACTTCCAAATGGACAAACGTAGGAAATGGCAGAACCAGAGTTGTCTGCACCAAGAGGTCACTGAGGTTTGGACATGTATGTAATGGTTAGTGGATATCTGTGCTTGCCCACCACATAAGGATACTATGTCCACAAATTTTTGTTTTCCTTCTTTTGGTCTTTCTTATTGATTTTATGCTCATTTTCTTTACTTTCTGCAGGTATGAAAAAAGAACTTCGCATGTTTGAATCTAGTCTTCTTACTCCTTGAAAATGTGCTTAGAAGCTTATATTAAGAATTTATAATGAGAAGGAATAAAATTAAATACCTGAGTATACAGGAGGTGCAGGTTAGCAGCTCCCCAAATAAGAAGATGACAGAGACAGTTTGCTACGTGAGTAGTCAGACCAGTTTTAGTCTGTTTAGTTTAGTTTTACCATGAAGCTTGGTTGTTTAGGGGTTGGGATGTTTTTGGGTCTAGATAGATGTTTTAAGTTGATAAGGATGAGATATGGTAGAGATTGATTTACATTCAGAGTTTTAGACTCACCGGGATAGGAAAGTTGTTTTCTTCAAGATTGCCAAGTACAATAGCCAAAACACTAAGAATGTAACATTTTTATAATTCCTGATTGTTTCATGGTTCTTCTTGCTGTAGGTAGTTTATTGTATATGTGTGTAATAGTATAAATGTATGTGTAAAATATAAAAGAATAGTTAATAAAAATATTTTTTAAAAGAATTAGTAATGAGGGCTAAGAAATGAGGTTAGGACAGAGGGTATGCTTAGCATATACAGTGCTGACCCTGGTAGTCAGGCTTGAAACCTACTCTTCAAAAGGATAGACATAGAGATAGACATACAAGCAAGAGAGAAAGATTGGAAGAAGGAAAAAGGAAGAGAAGAAGGAGGAAACAATAGAGAGGTGGAGGAGGGAGGCAGGAATAAAGCAGGAAGGAAGAAAATATGGACTTATATTTTTCCAACATGTTTAGTTTTCTGTGCATCTTATGTTTTCTCTTGTTTTATTTTGTTTCCATTTGTCTCGTTACATCCTCTAGAGGTTTTTCAAAGAGGATATATGAATTGTAGATGTTTGAATACCTAAAAAGTCTTACTTAGTATTATTCCTTGACTACACTTAGGCTGAATACAAAAATCTGAGTTGAAGGGAAACTTTCCTCAGGGGTGTGGCATGTGTGTGGGGGGAGAAAGAGAGGGAAGGGAGGAGAGGGAGAGGGGGAATTTTGTCTCTGTTCTAGGATGTGAGAACTCTACCCATGAATACTTTCTTTGAGCATTTATGCATTTTTCCCCTAAGAAAATAAAATTGCTATTTGTGTCTTTCATTCTACCTATTTTTCTGCTTTTGGACATTTCTGTAAATGCCTTTAGGAACTTTCAAATGTGACCTTCCTAAGAGTTCCTTTCTTATGCCTTCTGCTCTTTGTTGTGCTGGGTTTTCATTCTGAGAGAATTCTTTAGCTCAGCTCCTGTCTTCAGCTTTGGGCATGCAGATTTTTAAAATATCTACTGATTTCTTTTATATTTCCATAATTAATGGCTCATTATCAAGATTCTAGAGGGTTCACATTTATGAATGCAATATTTACTCACATTGCTATGAGAAAATAATTATAATTAATGTTTTGTTCCATCTTCTATTTTAAATTCTTTGCTCTGGAGGTGTCATTTCCTCATATTCAATTGTTTCTCCTTAATAGTTTTGGATTTCTGCAAATATTTTTTTGATTCTTCATTTAAGGGTTATACGTGTATTTCAGGTTTCTTATTTGCTTCTCATTTGTGACTTTGTAACTGAGGTATTTGGTGTATTTTGTGTGTCGTTTTATAGGTGATGAGAGAGGTCCGTAAAAAGGATATCTGCTTTTGTCCTTTTCACAGGTTCTTGCTATCAGCTACTTGCTACCAGGAGACCAGGGTGTCAGTCTCTATCTCTCTGTCTCTATCTTTGTCTCTATGTCTGTCTGTCTGTCTCTTTCTCTCGGTCCACCACTCCCCCTCAGTATGGTGTGTGTGTGTGTGTGTGTGTGTGTGTATGATTCTTGGTTTATTTTAAAATCGACACAGAAGGTAACGTGGAGTCAAAGAGAGAAAACATTAGGACAGCCATGATAGAGATAATTGATGACGAGAGAAAGTTATGCTTTCTGAGTTGGAAGTTAGGAAAGTCAGTCAGGTTTAATAGTAGAATTCTGGAGCACTGTGCCAATAGGGCCTTAAGAGACAGTAAGATTACTTTAAATGTCAGCAGACAAGCCTAAGATTTGGGTCAATATGGTAAGAAAACATTTAGAAAGGGGTTGGAAAAGAATTACATTCCCTAAGTAAAAAATTAACAATATGTCAAGCTTAGCAGCATAATCCTGTAGGCAGCCACCTGTAATTTCTGTCTTATGGCCACATTTTGTCACATGGAAGCTATCTGATTACCAAGGACACTTTTAGCATATATTAGGACAGATTTCAGTAGAGGAATGGCCATTCTTCCCATTTTAAAGAGTCTGGTCATGAGATATAGCATATTTCTTTTTAGCTTTTAGTTTTAGGCTTACCTTTAGGTTGAAAAATAGGAAGTCCCTGCCTTTGTCTGGGGATGAGACCAAAATAATTTCATTGGCCATTGAAAGGAGTGTTGACCATCAACCATTCTGTCAGTGTCCGAGGATGTCACTATATTGGAATTCATATGTCCTAAAGTGAGTTCCTGACACAAGATGCAACTATTGTCCACATTAGAAAGGGTATTATTTGTCCTGGATCACGATATTCTTAAAGAGTCAACATGTTGGAATTCAGTCTTACGTTCTGAATGGTCTTTGGAAAACAGCAGGCTGCAGATAGATATTTCATTCCTTGTCTGCTTGCCCAGCATCATTGCCACCAGTGTTGTTGTTTTTTTATGCAGATAATTTACTTGACAGTCTAAGAAGAAAGGGTGCATAAGGAAAAGCATCTGTCTGTCTGTTCTGTGTTAACTGGCAGATATCCCCACCTCCCCCACCTTCCCCTTACAAGTATGTGATGTGTCATTACTAAGAAGTGCATCTTACCCATTTAGGTGCCACTGCTCCTGTGAGCCCATATAAAACTCTATAAATCTGTTCTTTCTTTTATTAAATTTTATTTGCTTTTTACTTTGAACAATCACTTACTTTGATTGGATACTTGGCAACAAAATAATAACATAAATCACAGGCACCACCTACATTAGGTTTGTCCTAGTTAGCTTTAACTGTCAATGGAACACAACCCTAGAGGGGAGTCTCAATGAGCAATTGCCTAAACCCAACCGGCCTGTGAGCATGTCTTTGGGGGATCACTTTAACTGCTGATTGATATAGTAGGGCTTGGCTCGCCATGGGCAGTAGTGCCACTACATGATAAGGTAGTATAAAAAAACTAAATAAGAATGTGCCCAAGCGAGTCAGCCAGCTGCATTTTCCCATGGTTTCTGTTTCAAGTTCTGCTTAAATTCCTTCTCTGAGTTCCCTCAGTGATGGATCTTGACTTTTTAGCTAAATTAACCCCCTTTCCCCCCTAAGTTATTCTTGTCAGAGTATTTTATCAATAGCACCAAAGATGTAACTAGGCAAATGTTACCTATAGAACATGTGATGATAGATATATTTGAAATATTTCTTGTTGCCTACTGAGGAAGATATTTATTTATTCATATTTACATGGAATCTTATGCTTTACAAGGAAGATCGATTCATGCTCTTTCTTCAGTTGGATAGCTTTCTTCCTATTTACAGTAAAATTATGCGTGTACTTTTTTTCTGGTAATTAACACACATTTGGAATGTAATTTTGGCAGGATCAATGTATGTGTTTCATGTGATTATTAAATTTCACAAGTTGAAAATTACTTGTTAATGATTACATTTGTAGAATTCATTATATATACATATATAATATATGATATGAAACAGTAATCCTATTTCGGTAGGCCAAGTTCTCCAATATAATCAATTGATAAGCCATTACCTTTTTTTTTATTAATATTAATTCAATCAAAATGCTATTGCTTTGAGAGCCCTCATTCATTATCTCTTCATCTATAGATCAATCAGATTGTTGTAGAAAGCAACTATTTCTCTGAGAAGTAGTGAAGCTCTCTCCTTTCCCACAGCCTGGTTTTCTTCACCTCCTCAGATGAGTTCTGAGCAAGACAATAGAAAACACAGATAAAGCCCCACTGTTCCAGAAATAGAACCGAAAGGAGATAGAGTGGGTGATGGGTACTTTACATCTCTCATTTACTCTTCTGTGTAAGTTGCAACAGTTGATCTACTCTTTTGTGTGTGGGCTCTAAGTTGTCTGTTTCATATATGTCTTATGCATTATGTGGGCATTATGAATGTGAGTTTTAGAATTTTTGCCAAGAAGTATGCTTTTATTTTGATTGGCTTGCCTTTGTAAATAATTTGCTGCATCTTGGTTTTAGCTTGCAAATAACTGTCTGTTCTGTACATTTGGCATTTTTACTATAATGTGATATAGAAATGTTTTTTCCTGGTCATATCTACTTGGTATTCTAAATTACATTTGTGCTTGCATGTATGTATTTTTTCCTTAGACTTGTAACATTTTCTGATCAAATTTAATGAATACAATTTGTATTCCTCTAGTTTATATGTCATCTTCAGGGATTAGTGTACCCTTCCAAGCCAGCAGTGAGATGATCCAGGTGAGGTAAAACTGAAACGTGGGTCAGCACCACTGAGCAGTCCTGGATCAAAAACCTTTGGAGTCTGACCAAGTGGCTTATTTTTCTTATATATTTAAACACAATAAAATGTTGGGGAAAAAGTTTCCACATGACAATTATCAAAATAAAGCTTTAGGCATGGTTACAGCAAAACTCCTGTACAAAGTACTTTTCTTTAGCGAAGCTCTTGTGACCTTTGACACAAGAACGGGTTCTATTGACCGAGAACAGTGCACAGGGTAAAGGCCTCGGGAGGAAGAACTTGTGATAAGCATAAGAATGGTTTCTAATGACTCAAAGACAATGTTGAGAATTCTGGGGGATTAGATGAAGGCTGGCTTTACAGAATAGCAAAGATTACCAGGTATTAACACACCCATTCATACCCTCTGGATAGAAAGCAAGTATGCTCATCCCTTTGCTTAAAGAAAAATACATGTGTAGCCTTGGCTGTCCTGGACTCACTTTGTAGACCAGGCTGGCCTTGAACTCACAGCATTCCACCAGCCTCTGCCTCCCCAGTGCTGGGATTAAAGGCGTGCGCCACCACATGTGGCTCCTGATTATTTTTTAAAGTGTTAAATGTAAGATGTGTCCTCCTCATCTCCCTATTTCTAGTATGTTAAAGAAAAAAATAGTGGTGTAATAAAGGCAGTGATGGAACACATTGTCTCTATGTCTAGCCTAATTAATATAGGCAAGTATAAGAGTATGATAAGAATTGTTAATGGAGATGCAAAGAAAATGGAAAGTCATCTTAGCCTAACTCTTTGTGTAGATAGTTAATCAAAAGAGAATTTATAAGTGGATATTAGCCCAACATAGGTGTCCTCTGAGAGTCTCCACTCAGCAGGGGATCATGAGAGATGCTGAGACTCTCTGCTGGACTCCAGGTGAGAGTGGTATGAAAGAATGTGGGGTGAGGGGGTGGGGGAGAAAGACCCAGGGGGTTCAGGAGTCCCACAAGGAGATCATCAAGGCCAGCGAATCTAGGCCCTGGGGAGACTTGCACAAACTGTTGTACTGTTGTGCCCAGATCATGAGACCCCCAAAAAACCACCAGGACTTGATATGGATGCAAGCACAAGCAGATCTTTAATTTTCAACTGGAGCTGGGCTCTGACCATCACCAATGCAGTGGTATCCAGAAAGAGCTCAAAAGTCAGAGCTGAGGGTAAATTTATGTATGTTCCTTTCCCTCCCAGCTTGACCAAATCATGGGAGTTCCAGCCTGGCAAATGCCTACTGGTTGAGATACAAAAGGGATACTGTGCTTTAAAATGATTGGTTGTGAGAGGGCGTCAAAATCACAAAGGGTCTGGTTTGGTTTCCTTGCAACCTTATCTCTTGCAGGGGGGAAAAGAATGCAGCCAGACTGGTTGCTGCTTCTTCCCTGCAGCTGGCCACATTATCTCCTATAGGTCTATTTCTTAACCTTTGCCCAAGTGACCCTGAAATCCAATTTTAGTTCTTCTGGTATCAAAGTACCAATCAAGGACAATGCATACAATAAACCTAGATGCCCTGTTCAGATCTAGCCAATGGACAGCACATTGTCTGCGGTTATGGGAGGAGTGGGTCTGCTTTTCATATGAACTCTGTTGCCTGTGACTTGACCACTTTGCCTTGTTGGGGAGGCCCAGCGGGCACACGGAGGGAAGAGAAGCAGGCTCTCTGGATGAGACCTGATAGGCTGTGGCCATATGGTGGGGGAGGAGGTCCCCTTCTGTCAGAGGTCTAGGGGAGAGGAATAGGTCGAAAGAGGAAGGGAAGGTGGGATACAAACAAGGGTATAACAATTGGGATGTAATATGAATAAATTATAATAAAAAATTTAAAAGACAATTTTGAGGTTGATCTCCATTATTGGACCAGGCCTGACCTAGGTCTGACCCCAAGAAGTCATCAGTTCCAGGAACAGACTATAAAAACCCTCTACCCCAGGGACAGCAAATCAGAGAAGAGAGCAGCTAGGAGATAACTACAAAAGTGTGGAGAAATCTTATCACAAGGCTGGCCATCGTGCTTGCTGCCTTTATATGGTTTGATATTTCATCCCATGGTTCATGACACAAGAACGTGTTCTAGTGGCCCTCTGGATCCAAGCTAATCAAAACCTGACCCATGTAACTGCCTTGCTACCCTCCAATCAGGTCACAGGTTACCTAATCCTTACTGGACCTTACCTTTCTGGTTGTAAAAGAAGCCTTTGAGCTCCACTTGTGGTCGGCATTGTGTAAAGTGCCTGACCCCTGCATGCAGGAATTTTGCTTTTGCAAAATAAATGTACCCTTGCTGATTGTATATATGATTTGTAGTCTTCATGTGGCAATATTCAGACCTCACAATTAATTTTCCCATCAATAGTATTGGGAAATTCTGACATAGTAAAGCAACATATGCCAGGAACTTGTTGACATCCAAGATTATGCTTGAGCAACAAATAATCTATAGTAACTTTATTTTGTAAAACTGTGGTCTTTAAATCACAAATATCTTGATTTCTGCTAACATCTTTCCTTCCTGTAAAATTAGTAGTTTACTAGTAGTTTTACTCAGATCATTCTGAGACCTCTCTTTGCATTGCAGTAACTATTCCTGGGATAGGCAATAAAAAGTCATTGTAGCTTCAGTTATTACTGAATAAAATAAATGCAAAGAATTATCACAATTTTGAGGGAGAGCTCTCTTAACTCAATTGCTTAAGAATGCAAAGATTTATAGAAGAAAATCAATGTAACATGGCCTGTACTAAATAAATTTTTGTAACACACAAGATGCCTATTATTATTATTATTATTATTATTATTATTATTATTATTATTAATTTTGTAAAAAAGTCCATTTCAAAAGCAGCTCTTACCAGAGGGAAAAGTATAACTACAGGTGGAATTATAATAAATAGGGATATAGGTACATTTAAATAATAAATAATGTATTAGAAAAACATCAATCACAGGAATATCAGGGGAAAGCCCTATAAATATGGGTGTGAGTAGATTATTTTTGCTCCCTATCATTTGTACACAGTGTTTATGAATTACTCCTATGCCATGTAACTTCTTTTTTTAAAGAGCCTTAGGAATATCAGGGGAAAGCCCTATAAATATGGGTGTGAGTAGATTATTTTTGCTCCCTATCATTTGTACACAGTGTTTATGAATTACTCCTATGCCATGTAACTTCTTTTTTTAAAGAGCCTTAGGATTAGACGGGTCTAATACCAAAAGATTGTTCTTATTGACCGTCTTGTCACAAATGAAGCCACCGGTTATTTTCTAAGCCATTGACAACAGATAACATTATTCTAGGTATTATTAAATCAACTTTTTTGAGCAATGCATAAGGTATTCCCTTTTTCATCTTCATACAACTATAGTTTCCACTATAAAAACATTCTAAATAACAGTTGATTACACTAAAATTTATATTATTATGTTCAAACTACTCAGTCAGATTAGTCCAAAGTATCTCCCACTCATGTGACTAAAGGTTTATATACCATCTCTTTTTTTTCTCTCTCTTTCCCCAAGACAAGGTTTCTCTGTGTAGCCTTGGCTGTCCAGGACTCGCTTTGGAGACCAGGCTGGCATCAAACTAACAGAGATCTGACTGTCTCTGCCTCCTGGAGTGCTCAGATTACAGACAGGCATGTGCCCAGATGTATACCATATGTTATCCAGACAGCTTGCCCTAGAGGATAAAGAAATTCTTAACATGGCAAAGCAGTATCATCTGGTCTTTGATCACAGACACAGCTTTTATTCCCACAACTGACAGAAGGTGTTTGGGTTCTGTGTTGACAAGCTGAGAGTTACGGTGCAGTACAGTCAGTAAACATAACAGTATCAGTTTGAGGGTCAGTAGTTTAGTGTCCTAGCTGTTTCACCGAAGTTTCAGGCTGATGAGTTAAAGTCTTGGTGTTTCTCCAAGTTCTCAGTTTATTCTTCCTCTTGAGACACCTCCTGTTGATGGACTGCCATCTACCTAACCTGTTTCATTGGTCCAGTGATCTTTGAGATGGCTTCCTGGATCAGGAGCCATGTGGGGCTTCATTTATTTTCTGAAAAGACATAAACATAACCTTGTCCCCGTGTAACATCAAGTCCTTTTATATGATCAGTTTCTAGACCTTTTCATTTACCCTATATTTTAGGTTGTGTTGTCTCTAGGGCAAAATGGTTTGGGCAGCAGGCGAAGCATTATTTTTGTTTCGGTTTTGTTTTGTTTCTCTTTCTGTTTGTTTGTTTATTGAGACATAGTTTATCTGTGTAGCCCTGGCTGTCCTGGAATCACTGTAGACCAGGCTCCTGAGTACTGGGAATAAAAGCATGTGCCACCACTGCCAAGTAAAGCATTATCTTTTAAAGTGAATTAAAAAAAAAAAAGGAACTAAAGTTAGCCTAACCAAATGTACCATAGTATGTGGGATATAGATAGGTATATATATTTCCCTTTTATTATTAAAATTTTCTAATTAAGTATTTGATCTTTATTTAGTTTCATATCCTGGGGAAAATGACTGAGGTGATTATTTAACATATAAAAGCATAGTTGGCCAACAGGTTCTCCCAGCATCCCACAGTCCCTACCTGTTACAGGGTATGGCTAGTGTACCCCACGCTCTACCTCTGCCTCCCCAGCCCAGGAGTTAGGCCTCCTGCCTCAGTAGGATTTTCCCTGTATAATCCACCCCCTTTTCCCCCTCTTGGCTGCTACACCTGTTTATCTTCTCTCTCCCTCTCTCTTTCCTTCCCCCCTTTCCTCAGATAGCTCAGGATCATATCCACTCTCAACTCTCCCAGATGTCTCTGCCCCTGGCTATGCATTCCCTTTTATCTTCAATAATCTTTCTCCTCTACCATACTTAGGAACAGATATGTCCTTCCTTTTTATTTACTCTCTTATCATTCAATGGTGTTTCATAATAGTTTGATCCAGCGGATAGTAAGAGATTTCAGTAATATGTTTAATATTAATTCTTAAAGACTATTTGCTAGCGTAAGCAGGAGCATTATCGGCAGTTAGTTGCAATGAGAGCCCTCAGAAAGACGTACATAGAGTTCTTTGAAAAACTCAAGTTCCGGATATGACTCATGGTTATTTTTTCTGGAGTTGCCAGGGTCCCATGTCATGCCTGAGGTTGTATAGTGTAGACAAGTGGTTAGAGAGAGACATGATGCATGTCTGTAATGCATGTCAGCACTGATCTTTATATACCTGACGGCAGAAAAGGTCCCAGATGTAGAGAACCTTAGATCCAGATGCCCAGCTGATGCGCATTCAGTATTAGTTATAACTAGAACACTGTGTGAAACAAAGTCTTTAATAGAGGACAGCTGTCGTGAACTTCCTTTACCTACCTCCCCTGTCAGAGTCTGATCATTTATCGGGCCAATGGCAAACATAAAACTAAAAAACAAAAACATCAATTTAATGAACAGTGGTCATTTACTTCTATAGATTTAAACTTAGGGCTTTGTTAATTTAAGGTTTGGGATCTTTTAAACTTAGGATATTTTGAACACGAGAAGACTTTCCTACTAGGTGACAGGATAGGACATTCTGAAGAAGACAATTGGATTCTCCCATGCAAGCAAAAGAGTTTATATCCAATTGATACTGTAAATGACACAGAAATGTGAATAATATCAACACATAAGCATTTCATGGCAGAAGAACTAGTTGGAAGGCTTTATTATTTTTTATAGCATTTTTAAGACAGTCTGGTATAGGCTGTACTAAAAATAATCTAAATCCTAACAACTGTTTCTGGTTTAACCCTTTGGTTTCCAAAGGAATTTGAGAAACATGCAATGTGTTTGCATTCCTTAGCCACTGTATTATCTAGAAGAAATATTATGAATTTTTTATTTCAATGTACCTGGGTTTTAAAAAAATCTATATTAAGCCTGTATACATTGTTATTTTAAATTTTTATGCTGTAAAAATATAAATTAAAAAAATGAAGTTTTCCTAATAAAATATGAGACACATTTTCTATTTTGTTAATGCTGATTTTAAATTGATAAAGGTACAGTTAGCCATCAACCTCATCAGGGATCTCAGGAAGTATAATTCAAATGGCCTCTGTATCCATTGTTAAACATTTTAAATGCCATATTCAGCATACATCTGGGGATTTTGAGCTCCATATTTTAAGACTCTCTAATTTTAAACTTTGTTTTTAGTTCCTTGCTTTACCCTTAACCTTGAAAATACATATCGAAGGCTGAATGAAGTCTATCATTGTAAATGAACTACATTTGTATTTAGTATGACTACAAGCATAGTTTGAGTACATCAAAGAATTTGATCATTTATAAGGAGGCTGACGATTAACTTGCATGGGTTATTTATCCTAACAGGTTATAGCAAGCTAGTGGCTTTATAAGATGAGAATTTTAAAGTTTTATTCCTGGTAAGTTTGAACTTAAAAATTTGAGTTGAAGCTCCCTTACCATTAAGATAGAACTTTAAACCATAAATGCAGTTGCAAAAACAAAGAGGCTAGACATATATCTTTAAGCTAGTTTCTGCTAGCCTGAACAGACCTTAGGAATATCTGGACCTTACTTATTAAACATGCCTTATGTATCAAGCATAGGTGCACGCCTTTAATCCCAGCACTCAGGAGGCAGAGGCAGGCGGATCGCTGTGAGTTCGAGGCCAGCCTGGTCTACAAAGTGAGTCCAGGACAGCCAAGGCTACACAGAGAAACCCTGTTTCAAAAAACAAAACAAAACAAAACAAAACAAAATTTCTAGGAGTCTGTTGTTAGCAAAGACATAAGTAACTGGACAAACATCTCTAAGTCAGCTGATGTTAATCTGAGTATATGGTTATAACCTTAGGAATTTAGTATTATACAAAAATTCATCCTAATCCAAAATATCTTGAAGACCTGCTCTTGCTTCCTCAGCATTATGGCAGCCTTCTCCTCTCTTCCCTCCACGTCTCTCTTTGCGTCTCTCCTCTTCTTCCCAGAATCCCTCTCTCTCTCTCCATCTCAGGACCCTTAGTGGCACCTATCTCATCTGCCCTGCCCAGGTGGGATGGCTTTTTATTAATTAGCATCAAAATACATCAGACCATCCCCCAACAATATCATACTGTATTTAAAGCTTAAATTTGACTCTGGTTTAGGAAAATAGATGGTTTTGAAAAGCAACCATGTGGCTTGCCTCCACCTTGGCTGATGACCTTATCTGAATGAAAGCAACCATTGGTCTGGCATCCATCTTTACTGAGGTTAAAGGATGCATGCCATGTAACGTTACCACCATCTAGATTAAAAATAAGCACGTGGTATAAACCACCTAAGGCAGCACCTATAAAACATTTAGTCCTACTGAAGCCTCCGGCTAGATTAGGAGGAGAAGCCCATGGCCAGTGTGGATGGAGATTTGGCCCAGATGAAGAACATTAGCAAGTATTTGGGATTATATATTGGAGGTAGCTTGATAGAAATTATTACAAGCAGATGACATGGGGTTGAGGCAGTTATTACATACCTGCCCCACTATGGGAGTAGTTTAGAGGATTAATGTCTGGCCTGCCCCAGGTTAACTGAGGCTATTTTAAAATATAACAAGTGTCAGTGTCTTCATTGATTGCTAGCTGGGCATACTGATAATACAGATATTTTAAAGACAATATGATATAGTAGACCAATATGATTTTTTAAAAACAGGAGTTGAATCACATATATGCTGTAGCAAATTAAAATTACTTACATATAAACATAACTATAAGCTTTCTATTACAAGTTTTAAGTTACTTTTTTGTTATAGAGTTTTTCAAGCCATACCCTAAGAACATATAGATCCTGAGAGAAGGAGTTTAGAACAGAGAAAGTTTGGATATTTTTATCCTTTATATTTTAATTTATGCGTGACGTCAGTTAAAAAATTTCATGGCTGAGAAATACATAACTAGAGCTGATAGGTTACAGCAAGGTGAGACTTTCCAGCTGTGTGAACAGGAATGGGTATATCATTTTGTGGAACATGAAGGATTGGTATATAAAATATATTCTTCTTGCTCTTTAGAAGAGTCTAAGGCACCAGCCAAGGACAATACAGGGGGTAAACTTTAAACCCCTACCCAGATCTAGCCAATGGTCAGAACAGTCTCCACACTTGAGTGGAGAGAGGGATTTGACTTTCTCATGTACTCTGGTGCCTCACATTTGACTATGTCCCCTGGAGGGGGAAACCTGGTGGCACTCAGAGGAAGGACAGCAGGTCACCGAGAAGAGACTTGATACCCTATGAGCATATACAGGGGGAGGTAATCCCCCTCAGGAACAGTCATAGGGAATAAGGGGAAAATGAGAGGGAGGGAAGAATGGGAGGATACAAGGGATGGGATAACCATTGTGATGTAACAAGAATAAATTAATAAAATAAAAAAAAGCATTAAGAACAATCTCTGCAGGATTTTTACATATAATTTTAGTCAATACTAACTTTTTAAAGGCAATCTTTTGTATAATAATGATCATCTATAGATTCCAAGTAACATGTTAATGCAACCTGCCAATAAATATTAATATGGGTTTTATTTATTGTGTATTATTTATTAGTATGATTTATAAGGTCGTTCTGAATTTTACTTTGTGGCACAATAATTTTGTAGGTTTTTTTTTTTTTAACCAGTATTGGGTAATTCTATGAGCTACTGCTTTAACAGCTGCATTATTTAATAAAATAACAACCTGCTTTGCTTCAGGTGTTACTTTTTTTTTTTTTTTTTTTTTTTAAGAATTTAACAGAGTTTCAGGAAGCAAATTAAAGAGCAGCTCCAAAATCATTTAGTAGTGATAAACAGATAAGAGACATAGGTCAAAACGCAAAACTGCTCTTTTAGTTTATTTACCCTAAAAGTTTCTTTAGCATTTATTTAAGTTTTAATTACACAGGCAGAAGACGAGACCGCCATTCATATACGAAATGATTCATTCCTCAGGAAACATGTCCTCTTTGCAATTGTTCCTGTACTAGAAGTTGGGTGGGTTTTAATTTTCCTCAGGAAGGGAACCATTGATCAAGCTATACTGAGTTATTATTTCTATTAGGAAAGGGCAAAAAAAAAAAAAAAGAAAAGAAAAAGAAAAAGAAAAACAACCCAACAAACAAAACAAAACAACACCCCAAAGCAAAACAAAAAACCCCAAAACAAAAACAACAAAAGATTAAAAGTCAACCAAGGAAGCAACACTAACAAGGACAGCAGCAGCAGCCACACCCACACATCTCCGCTCTGGGGCAGCTGAGCTGGCTCTCGCTGCTGTGGTGGAGCAGGGCACACCACTCAGAGGCATCTCTGAGCTCTGCCAAACCCTCTCAGGGCCAGAGGGCTTTGAGTTCAGTTAGATCCAGCGGGGAGGAGTGGGGAAGTGAACCCCGAACCCCCAAGGAGCTGGGCTGGGTGACCATGCTGACCAAGCTCCAGAGGCTGTGGTTCTTTTGTCCTGCTCAGCAAGATGTGTCCAGCAGAAAAATAGTCTCATGCTCTGCATTTTACAAATTCTAATTGCCACGGATTCTCTCTCCCTCTTTACATTGGTTCCTATGAGTATAAAGTTGTAGAGCTACTGCCCTGAATATTTTGTTTCTCTGGATGATAACGAACATCTCAGTAATTGTAAAAAAAAAAAAAAAAAAAAAAAAAAAAAAAAAAAAAAAAAAAAAAATGCTTTGTTTCAAAGACTGACAGGAACCCATAGTAACTTTCACTGTTCTTAGAGGCTGAGAACCATTTTCAGTGAGAGGCCCAAGTTTCCTGCCCCTAATTCCTTTTTAAAGAAAAACATCTTACTTTAATTGAGTCTCTCTCCTTTGGGGGCCAGGTGGGAGAGTCACTGTAAGCGTCATACTTGGCAGAGAAATGATCCTGGGGACGTAAACATGAAACTCAGGTCAGCGCGACTTAACCAGTGCTGAGTCAAAAACTTCTGGGGTCCGACAAAGTAGTTTATTTTTCTTCCACATTAAAACTTTGGGGAAAGTTTCCACATGACAGTTATCACAACAAAGCTCTAGGCATGGCTATGGTGAGACTCCCCTGCAAAGTAATTTTTTTTCCTTTTTTTTTTTGCAAAGCATTTGTGACCTTTTACACAAGAATGAGTTCTATTGACAGAGTGCTGAGGACAAGGCTAGGGAGGAAGGGTTCCTAATAAGGATAAAGATGGGTTCTATTGACTGAGAGACAAAGCTCAGAATTTTGGGGGAAGTCAATGAAAGCAGGTTTACAGAATAACATATATTACAATTCTGATTTTCCTAGTGCCGTCATGTAAGCTGTGCCCGCTACAATCACCTATGTTCTGTGCCTTTAGCCTCTCTTACCAGTCCTCTTCATGCCAAAGATTCATGTGTTTGGTGCCATGTTATTAAAAGTTACGACCATCGTTATTTTTATTACTGCTACCAAAGTGTAATAATTCATCTATATTGTATTGAGGGCCTGATATTCACTCTTCTGTTTAATCTCTTTGTGGTTCTTTTATTGAGATTTTATTTTACTTTGATATATGGAGTTTGTCATTTTAGGATTGCCATTTACATTTTATTTTTCTCTACCTTTTTGCTTAATTTTTCAGCCCAGTCACACATTGACTCCTCTATTTCATTTATTTGTATATTTGTTTATTCTTTGAAAGCATTGGTGTTTTTTAAATGGAACTTAAAAATATTTTATATGCCATTTCAACCATTTTAGGATTTTTAATATTACAATTTTGAAATCTTAGGAATCTTTGGCAGGCGTTTTGATTTTTCTATTATTTCCTTAGGATATAACATACTCTGAAAAGGCAGATGTATCCAGGTTTTGTTAAAACTGCTTTACCCTGGTCAGAAGAGTGGAATCTGGGTCTGTATAGAGACCTGACATTATGATCTGCTCCATTATTGAGAACTTTACATATTATTGTCTGGAAGACTACACCTTAGGAAGATGCATCTGAAGACATTTCGTCTTAGTTGGGGATTTTATTGCTGTGATAAGCACCATGACCAAGATTAGGAGGAAAAGGGCTTATTTTATTGTATACTTATAGGTAACAAGGGCCCTTCACTGAAAGAAGTCAGGGCAGGAACCTGGAGGTGGGAGCTGACGCAGAGGCCGCAGAGGAGTGCTGCTCACTGCTTTGTTCTCCTGTGTCTCGCACTGCCGTCTCTTTAAAACAACGTTCCTGACTGCCAGGCCAGAGCGGGGCCGTGCTCACCATGGTCTCACATGAGTGATCAAGCAAGAATATGAGCCGCTGCATTTTCTCAATTGAGGTTCTCTCTTCCCAAATGACTCTAATCAGGCCAAGCTGACATAAAAACTAACCAGCACTCATGCTACCTTATTGTTTCATTTAAAAACTAATAAAATAGTCCTCAAGATTCTTCTACTTATGCATTATTTTATTAAAAGTAAGAACTTATAAGAGAAAAGAAGAATATAAAAAATATATAAAGAATATAAAAAAGAATATAAAAAAGAAACAGGTTGTTGTTAGTTTAGTCATTGTTACACTTTTCTCAATGAAATGCATATATATACATATACATCCACATTACATACATATACACATATACATATGCAAATACATACACATACATACATATATATACATATACATACACATATACATACATATACATATATGTATATGTATACATATATATCCACTTCTGGGTACTTAGGAGTTTGCAAATGAACTTCTGCCCCTCTTGAAGTAGTGATTTTGAATGAAATGACTGAATTAATTTAAGTAGTAGAAGTCCCAATGACATCTGGTTTAATTGCCTGCCTCATGTAAGAGTTAAGATATCTAGAAATAGAAAGGAATGATTTTTAAAAATGTAACTATACAATGCCATTATTCCTGTCAGTTGATGGCCTGCTCATGCTATGCCAAGGACACGGGGAACATCATCTATTGAGGAATAGTCTCTGCAATTTTCAGATATTTCTATGCCTAGAAAAGATTCCATCTGGAACGGAAATGTTCTGTGTGACTTTCATATAAGAGCCACATTTTAACCCAAGGGTTGTACTGATCATTGCCCTGGCCCTCTGAGGAATTAGGATATGACAGAAATGGCAGTTGAACATACAGGGATGGTTTCTATTTTGTGTGCAGAGGGAGTTCTTCTCTCTAGAGACCCCTCCCTTATGCCTTTTCACATACTAGTAGATGGCATCTTGCATCCCTGATGTGTAGGAAAGATGCTTTACATTAGGGCTAGATTGAGATTTATCCCTCATCACCCAGCTTTTAGGGAATCAATAAGTAGCATTTATCTTCCCTACTGAATTCAGAACCAGGCCAGAGTCTTACAGACAGCAGTAAATATGTCAGCTTCCTTGGTAATAAAGCATCTTCTGGCATGAGGGCACTCTCATGGCCTCCTAGTCCACTTAGATCGTTTAGACCACTGAGATCTTGTGACTGGCTGCCTAATATGAAAGTTGAGGTCCAGTCTTCCTATATCATATTAATCTAGTAGAAAGAATGGGAAACAGACAACCCTCTGAATACTAAAAATTGAAAAACATGGTCTGATAACCAGTCTGATTGTCAGAGGAAGTGACAGTGTTCTATAGAAATGAAAATACTGAAATTCTGTTTGTCTGGCAATGTCCATGGTTGATAGCATAGAGCATCTTGCTTATTCTGATGCAAATTTATTTATTTATGGGGGTTTGTGTTGAGTTCTTTTATTTAAAACTTGAAACATTACTTATAATCACATGCTAAAAGGGTGCCTCTTTCAACCATTAGTGTGATAAGTATAGACCAGAAATATTGGGTTTTTTGATTCAGCCACTGGAGTTTGTCATCTGATTGGCACAACTCAGAGCATATTCTTTTCACATTTAATTTAGGTGGCGAAGCTTGGGAATTTAAATTTAACAAATATCTCAGATAGGACCTACATAGCTCTCTAAAGTTGCACAAGTATTTAAATCAGGATTTGAACAGAGGATAGTTAACACATTTTCTCATATTCACCCTTCCCTTATCTCTTGTGTTTATAAATGGTAACTGTTCATATCCTGTTTCCTCTATAGACAAAAGTTATCATCCTGGGCTTTTGCTAATTTTAACTGTTGGCCTATGAAGACTAAGTTTAATGTTTAGAGTTATGTTGCTGGGACCCAGGCCCACGACCCTGGCAGATGAGGGTGAGCTGGCGTAGAGTCAGGGACACAGACTTCAGAAATTATGGAAGTGGCAGAAGCCGACTCCTTTATTGTGGAAATAGGGCATGCCTTTATACTCCAATCCCAGTGTTCCATTAGTTCCCAAACTGCAAGCTGCTGCTGTGGCTCCTCCTCCTTGGTTCCCATTGTGATGTCACTAGCCTCTGGGTATGCCAGGGTGTGTCCGGGCAGGTCTCAGGCCCACGGTACATGAAGGCCCCCTTCTGCGCATGCGTGTAGCCAGGTGGGCCTTGTTCCTGTTCAAGGGAGGTCTCGTTCCTCCTACTCAGTTATGTTTAAAATGCTTACATGATGACTTTTTTCCTTTTTTTTTTTTCATTTGATTCTTTAAGCTGTATAAAATATGATCACTCCTTTATTATATTTAAGCATCACTTTTGGGCTAAGTGGCTTTCAAAATCTCATCCAAGAGTTGTTTTTTTCTTTGTTTGTTTTGGTGGTGGTGGTGGTGGTGGTGGTTGTTTGTATGTATGTGGTTTTTTTTTTTCTTTTTTAATAAATAAGTTGCTCTTTTGGAATAAATACAAAATTAAGTTCTCAAATGAGGCTTTATATTTCAGCTGAGAAGATGCTGTAGATATCTTGCAAATTCAATCCAGTGCAATCCCCTAAAATATTTAGCTGCCTTTAAAGAAAATCAGTCTTTCTCTCAGGCTTTGGTAGTTAAGCCACACTATGCTGAACCAGCAGTATTGAACAAACTGCATCCTGCTTGGCAGCAGCCGTTAAGCTTTGCCTCTGTCCGTGCAGTTCCATTGTAAAGTCTCGTCTCTATATGTGTCAATTGTAACTTGCCAGCTGGCTAAAACAAGCACTTAAGTCTTTAGCTCTGGGAATTTAATTAAAGTCTCCAAAATGAAATTAAAGTCTGTGTTCCATGGTTGGTAAATATACATTTAAAGGTAAATAATTGCAAATATTTAAAATATTGGTAAGTTTCTTTTGCTGGCTCCAATTTCAAATGAAAGTGTGTTTTTATGTTATAAATACCATACTGAAGTATACATGAGGCTTGGTACTCTTGGCCTGAGCTTTTCACTGATCCATCCCTTTCTGCAGTCAGGTCATTTAGCATAGCACAGAATGCAGAGCTCAGGCGAAATGATTCACAGCCTCCTCTCCCACCTGGATACAGACTTACCACTTACAACTCAGTCCTTCGCTGCTGGCTGGCTCAGCGTTGACCTTTCACACCGTTCCAGCTTCTTAGAAACCACTTTCAGGAGAATAGAGAGAAAATGCACTGTTTAGCAGTTTTAGGAGCCAGGTGGCTCTGTGACCTCAAGGCTTCAGGGACTTGCTTTTCTAAAGGTGTCACAGGCTTTGTAAAACCTTTTGGGGACATTCACGAAAAATGTGTCGGTAAAGGTTCTGAGGCATCAGCATCTGGGTCTAAGAGTTGCCCTTCCAATAATGTGATGTGAGGAAAGTGATAGTCTCAGACTCAGGAGGTCATTTCCTTAAGGAACAGGGATAAAGAACACCAAAATGCCATGGTGACAAACTTGCTCTAAGAACTTGGGTTCAGGCCAGCATTATTTTAGCTTTCAGGGTTCACAGCTGAGTAAGACTAATGGGTAGTTTTCTCTTCAGTTGCCACCCATAGCTCCTTAGAACCATGACAGCTAGCCAACAGCAATGGAGCTCCACGTCTCTACAAGCTCCATTCCATCATGTTCCGGACTCCAGGTTCTAGTGTTTTTACCTATAGGGTCTTTTACCAATAGGGGCTTACTGTTAAGTTCTGGTGACTACAGCCTGTAACATTTAAGGGTCTTGTGGGGAGGGGGGGTCTAACAGGCCAACTCCAAAAGAAGAAACCCATTCATGGCACTTGGCTTTTGTCAGGCTCTGATCACTAATAAGGATATTGTTGTCCTATTATAGAATAGATCCATCTCTGTTTTTAACTCTTTTTATGTATTTGTGTCACACACACACACACACACACACACACACACACTCAGAGAGGGGGGGAGAGAGAGAGAGAGAGAGAGAGAGAGAGAGAGAGAGAGAGAGAGAGAGAGAGAGAGAAAGGGGTGGCTTTTATAGTTGTTATTTTCTCTGCTATCCAATGGCACTTTAATCGTTCCTGTCTTTTATTTCTCTTTAGCCCTTTATACCTATAGGGGGAAAGAGACTTGCCTTGAGCAGGTGCAAGGCTCACCTGGCAACACCCATACATAGAAGAGGGCCTTGAGGTAGCTTCTGCCCAAGACCTGCCTGGACATGCCAGGGCATGCCCAGAGACTGGCTGCCCAGAGACTAGTGACGGTGATGTCAAAGCAAGGAGGTGGAGCCACAGCAGTAGCATCGGGCATTGAGTACACTTGGGTAAGACTTTATTTTTTCATTGCAGCTGTTATTTTTTGAGGCCCTCACTTTTGGGGGGCCCTCATTTTCACCTTCTGCTGCCAGTGCTGTATTGGACCTTGCTAACTCATCTCTGGGACCCTTCTCTCTCTAGAGGCCTGACTGAGTGCCCCCTTCTGCAGTGTTGTCAGTGAGTTGGTCCCTTTATTTTTCTGGTTTTTGTCCTCATGTGAGGTGAGCATGCTGGATCCTTCTCTCTTTTCTTTCATGTACGTTTGACTTGTTAGGGAGGCGTCCTCATTTCACTTTCAGTTCACTTGGTGTCTCCACATAAGGGCTGAACCCCACCCCTCCATCCCATCCCCCCTGCCAGGAGACATTGTGTAAGTCCCCCACTAAGCACAAGACTCTCAGGTCTGACACACATCTTTCCATTCTCTTTGTTTTGTCTATTTCCTCAAACTTGTTCATACGTGTTGTGTAATTATGCTGTCACATTGATGACTCAAACCCACCTACAACCCCGATATTGGGTAAAGGGGATTTGGCATTACAGTCGTTATTGTCACTGCTATTCTAGCAGGTGTTGCTGGGACAGCCACAGTGGCCATTGCTTTGACACAGCCAGGAGAGCAGAGACTGTCAATGACATAGTTTCTAAATCGGTGAAGTGCTTCAGGCATATGAGTTATTAAATCAACAACTTTACCAGGTCATACATATTATCCAACAACAAATTGAACTCTTGGCTGAGGAATTAGCCTAGGGACATGTCCCCGCTGGCCTCTGACACACCCTCCTTCCATGTTATATGTCTTACCCCTACCAAGTGTGCAATTTCACAGAAGTGCATCAACAGCTGTCCTGTTTCATCCATGGGACCTGGTCAAATAAGTTCCTCAATTACTCTGTGCTCCTCAGAGAAATCACATATAAACTCAATGAGACTACGGCTGCGGTACTTTCTGTTGATGCGGGGTTCACGGAACAGGTATGGGGCAACATCAAAAGATTTTGAACCTTCCTGGATAGCCACCTATGACATTTTGGGAGGAATAATGATCATACTAATCATTTTGTTTCAGTGTTTGCCGCAGCATGTCACCGGACAATGTTCTATCAACAAAACTACTCTACAGGTCCTCATGGCTTTGGAAAGCCTAGACCACAGTCCACCCAAGGAGATGTTACAGGTCTGGCTCATGGAGATCCATGAAGCCTCTGTCTAATACCCTATGCACCCTATTCACTCCCCAGGGATGCCACCCTTTGAGGAGTGGTAGTCAAGGAAGGGTAAGAACCTGTTTGGCAGGTCAACCTAAGACAGGCACTGGGGGTCCCTGAGGTGGGGTCAACAAGATCAGCGTATAAGAACTCTGGTTCCCATAGAGTCACAATACTAAAAACAAAAGGGTAGATATGTAGAAGGAATGAGACCTGCCTTGAGCAGGAACAAGACTTTCCTGGCAACATGCAAGCACAGAGGGTGGCCTTCATGTAGAGTCGGCCTGAGACCAGCCTGGACATGCCCGGGCATCTCCCAAGACTTACTGCCCAGAGACTGGTGACTGACCAGAGACAGAGACTTGAATTGGAACCAAGGGGGAGGAGCCACAGCAGCAGCTTGCAGTTTGGGAGCCAATGGAACATTGGGAGGAGGGTATAAAGGCATTCCCTATTTCTGCAATAAATGAGTCTGCTTCTGCCACTTGCTTGACTCCTGCGGTCTGTGTCATTGACTCTGTGCCAGCTCACCACCACCCCCAAGGGTCCTGGGCCTGGGTTCCAGCAACATGTACCTGTGTGTTTTATCTCCTATCCATTGAGTGCCTCTTCACATGGGCCCTAAAATAACTTCCTGACCTCCACGGGTGTTACTTTTATAAAAGACACGTATCTAAAGAGTCTAGGCTTACATTTGCAAGTGAGATGCCCACTGGCACATGAACGTGTTAGTAATTACTCAATCACTTTACGATTTGTTTAAGTATCACTCCATAAGGTAAACTTATACCTGGCACTATTACTGAGCTAACAACCTATGCTAGACATATGATGGGCCCTAAGGGAGAACCTATTTCTATTATCCTGCTAAGTGACATAGCATTAAAAACTCCTAATGACTCACCATCATACCTACATATCAATATGCCCCTCAACTCTCATCTGAGGAGCTTCTATTTGTAGTAGATGGTGACAGATCTACAACAGGGCAAGAAACTGCAAAACTATCAGCTCTGAAGGTACATAACACCTCAACCCCCCCCCCCCTAATACTCATGGATCATTGCAGAAGAGGGAGCAGAAAGATTATCTGAATCAGAGGTAGTGGATGATTACAAATAGTGTCTTATGTACACAGCAGGGATGTTACACATATATACTTACGACAGTTTAACAGCATGCCCAAAACTTGCACAATCCCAAGCAAGACCAAATCCCTGTATGTGGAGCAGAGCTGGGCATGAAGTGCCATGCATAGCCATGGGCTGTTGACTAGAAGGAAGTACCATTTTCTCTAACAGTTTAGCTACTTGTAAGTAGATCATGCTCCAGTGGAATACAGCTTATCCAAGAATATTTGAGCAGCTCAAATTGTCCTTGAGGGAACTGCATAAAAACTAAAGGGAAGCAAAGTTGAGTCATAGGGAAAGAGGGTAGACTGGGAAGAGATGAGGGTGGTGAATGTAAGCAAAACATCACAGAACAAAAGAATGAAAAGAAGGAAGGAAGGGAAAATAAAGGGAAGGGAGGGAAAAGGAAGAGAAAGGGAAGAGAAGGGAAGGAAAGGGAAGGGAAGGGAAAAGAGACAGGAAGGGAAGGCAAGGGAAGGGAAGGGAAAAGGGACAGGAAGGGAAGGAAAAAGGAAAAGAAAGGGAAGGGAAGGGAAGGAAAAAGGGAAGGGAAGGGAAGGAAAAAGGAAAAGAAAGGGAAGGGAAGGGAAGGAAAGGGAACAGAAAAGGAAAGGAAAAGGAAGAAAGGAAAGGGGAAGGGGAAGGAAAGGAAGAAAAGAAAAGGAGAAAAAGAGCCTAGGCTTTTATATCCTACTTCAGCTCTTCTTAAGCTCTTGACACAGCACATTTTGAAGGAGTCACTGTTATTTTAAACAGATTTTTTTTTTTAAAAATTAGAATTGTTTCCCAGCTGATTTGGTACAATGTAATACTTTTGACCCCCCCCCCCCCAGTGGTTCATCTGAGTTCAGGTTTTGGCTTTACATTTTTTTTTTTTAAATATTGCAAGTCAAATGTAGTTTTTCAGTCCTCCCATTCATGTCCATACAGAATGAACAGAAGAAAATAATGAGACTTACAGTGGAGGTGCTGTGATCATAATAGCATGTTTAGGAATGTGGAGTGTGGAAGATTCCTAAAGTTTGAGGTCTGTGTTGGATGGTATAGTATTTTTGGGTATGAGGCACATGGCTTTACTATACTGTGACTTTGTTCCTTTATGTAAAATGGAAAAGACGATTTGTAGCTCCCTCACAGGATTGTTCAAGGACTAAATTAGTATAAGGTAAGTGCTTAGGGAAATATATGACAAATGATCAGTTTATAGAGGATTCACTTATTAAAACTTTAGTAAGATAAAACTAGATATATCAATATCTCCAATACTCAGTAAATTGACTTGTAAGCTAGTGAAAGCACTTAGCTTATAAGGTATTTATTAACATTTAAATGACAAATAAAATAGAAATTATATGTAACTATATGATATTGCATACATGGCAAAATGATTCATGAACACAAGGAATCAATAAATGTTTATTTTTCCTCAAAGAGGAGGTACTGTTATATAAATATATGTATATATAGTATGTGTGCTTTGTATTGTTAACAGGTAATGCATTTACATACAACAGAAGTAAAATATTTCAAAGCTTTAAAATGTGAAGTCTACCATGTAAACTCATCATTTTTTCTATTACTCATCACATGTCTAGCATTTTATTGGTTGTATATAAGTCCTTCTAAAGTTGCTTTATGCAAGTATTATCACATTTTTTGCCACACAGATAGCATATTATACATACTATTCTGCATCTTTCCTTTTTCAATTAGTAGAACTTTTTTTTTTATTAATTTATTCTTGTTACATCTCTATGGTTATCCCATCCCTTGTATCCTCCCATTCTCCCCTCCCTCCCATCTTCCCCTTATTCCCCTCCCCTTAATGTATCATACTATTATCTAGAGCCCCTATATTTTGTAAGGTGACAGCAATATAACAACCTGTTTTAAGAATGTATTATTATTAATTATTATTAACATTGTTATTATTATCATTTGTGATGCTGAGGATCAAACCAGGATATTGCATAAAGTAGGCAAGTTCTCTACCACTGAGTCATGTCCACAATCTTACTGTTATTTTGGCAGTACCTCATTGATGATCCTTTTAGTTGTTTCCAACCCTTTTCTATCTGAGTCAGTACAATAGCAATAAGTGCACATAGATCACTTTGTACTATAGAAGGCCATTCAGAGAACAAATTCTCCACAGGGTGACAGCTGGATGAAGGCTGTGCTCATTTAATTGCACTGGCAAATTGCCCTCTTGACTTGTACTGATCTACAGAAACGTTCAGTGATTGCACAACTTCTGGTCTTGGTCAGTCTGCCTCCACAAAGTTGCTACCTTAGCCTGCTTTTATTGAAATTAATTTATATTACATCCTCAATAAGCAATTTTGCTATTGTTAAAAGTGATCTGCATTTTTCTTTGAGCACTTTTTTATTAGGAAGTTGGTCATTATTTTTTATAAGTATAAACATTTTGGGACATGAACTATTTATCTTCAATATGGTCAGCTGCATCCCCCCTAAGAGCAGTAATAGGTTGGTTTTTATTTTTTTCCCACAAAGGCATTTTAAAACAGCTAGATTTATTAAATTTTATGTGAAATTTGAATCATTGTTAGAAAAGCTTTCTTTATTTCAATGATATGATAACAGATAAAACCTCCCCAAATACTTTTAAATATTCTTTTCAGTTTTGTTCTATCAAAGACAATCCTTATCTGCATTCTTTATTCTGATTTCTGAAATTCACAATACCTCACATTTTTCCAAAAAGTAATATTATTTCTTACAGGATTATAGAAGGTGCAGGAAAGTATCTTTATTGAATTGAATCATGTGAGTTCTTTCCTTGCAAAATAGTCTATATTTTTTTACTTCTGAGCTTCAATAGATGCTCTTCTTTGAAGACTATCCTTACATCCTGAAACTGCCATTCTTCTTAACTCCAGAAATGAGGTTTGCTGTGATTGGTGCTCAACGTAACCCACACAGGCCGGCTTGGCAGCTCACCCTCACTTGCCCATCCCCCAAGCATACCTTGTAACCTATGCACCTTCCACACATACCATGATCTCTCTGAAATCAGACAACTCAAAACATTTTCCTTTGACAACTAAACATATGCTGGACAATTATTGTGTTATTAATTATTATTATGACAGGAACAATAACTCCATTTTTAAAGTACAAGCTCCATTTGATTAACTTTAATGGCATTGGATATATTTATTTTAATATATACATTGCATATATTTAATTCCTTAGACCATTGTGTTCAGAAGATGAACTTTTATTTAGTTGTGCTTTGCAGCAGGGACTCTATGAGGATAGTACTGAGTACACACTGTGCAACAGGCTTTATAGTGAGATTGGCACATTTACACTCATTTACTTATTCCAAGAACATTATCATTATCCGTTTGTGGCTGATAGAACCCCAGAGTTTAATCTCTCTAGTTAGAATTACTGAGACTCATATATAAAGCTAGAGGTGCAGGGATCGTGGAAGCCAACGTTGATCCCAAATAGCCCATCTCCAGATCTGCAGAGTGTTAGTGTGCTGCATGCACTGTCTCCTGTAGCGTCTTGAACGTACATCCTGTAGAGACAGTTCCTTGTACGAGTACATTTAGAACTAATGAACGAGGGAGGAAAAGAAGTTTGCAGGAATACTGTATTCCTTGGCTTTAACTATGTAAATTGAAGCTACTCTGTTATTACTATTTAGTAATAGCCGTATTTTCATGCTCAAAAGGCTCAGAAGGCAGTATTCCACTTAGAGGCTATCGTTCTGCCAGCCGCTGTAGAACAGCTTGCTCCCGTCAAGACCACAGGGCTCAGCGCTCAGGTGAGCTTCTGGTTTAGGACTCTCTAGGGCACTCAGCGAAAGACCGTGCTGCCTTTATAACTAACCTTCAGGGGCCAGGGCTGTGCTTGTTATTTTTGTTTTCCGAGACTTCCTAGGAGGGATGGGATTTTAATTACATCTTGTATAGATTGTTCCAGTACTTTTCTGCATAGACAACAACTGAAACACCTCCCGTGTTCTTCGTGTTCCCTGTCTGTCAGGTGACTGTGTGTTGAGAGTGGCGTTGGAGAGCGATATGGAGTTTCTTTAAGAGAAACGTGTGGTAGTTTATCTTTTAGCATACTAATTTCTTGGTCATAACATTGTGAATTACATAATGAATCAATATTGGACCTATGGACAAGAGGCCAGGATTTCTGAACTGGCATACATCTAATAAACTGGCAGTCTCTCTCTCTCTTTTTTTTTTTCCACTGATAAAAATGAAGATTCAAATGGAACAAGACTCCAAATTCTGTCATATTGTATCAGTGGAACCCAGTAGAGTACAATCAAACAACAGATAAAAGCCAATGAGAAAGTATGGGCTGGGCCAATTTTAATTGGGCAAGTTATTGGGAGTCATTGGTAAGTTTTCTGTGCTTGTAGAAAATCGTAGTTCTGTTGTGTAATATTAACTTTTGTAGCTTGCATCTTGACATGCCATAACTTCTCTCAATATGCTATCCAAACATGTGAGAAAACTGAAGTTAACTCAATAAAAGCCTCTGCAGGTCCTGGTTGGGCTTGAATAACAAATACAGATAAAGGTAACAGGAGATTTAACAGGAAATGGTTGTTCTCCCAAGGATATACTGAAAATGGGAAGTCCCTTCCCTTGGGAACACTCTTTGCCCGTTGAACTGCTTTGTTCTAAAACATTTTTATGACATTGCATCAATAACAATTAAATACCCCAGTGATTCCTCAAACTCTTAAGATACTTTGACACAGAGGATAGCCAGGCAATGCTAAGACTTCAGATATAAGGTTTCTGCACACATTGTGTTGGCTTTATCTTCACTTTGTAGTTTCCAAAGAAAGAAGATACAGCTTCCATTTTCAGGCCACACCTTTTTATACCTGGCTCTTTCATATTTTTATAGAAATTGAACTTCATTTACATATTTCTGACACTGCTCTCTTTCTCTCAGGCTCATAAAACTCTATTCTCCCTTTGTTCGATATGCTGTCCCAGATTTTCCCATTGGTGTGTGCTGTCCTTCATTGCAGTGGATCGGGAAATCAAATGTCTCCCTGGCAGTTACAGACCCACTGGTCTGAGACAAATGACTAGAGATAGCTGAAAAAAAAAAAAGACATTTAATGCATCACGGAAAATTGTGATGGATCTCCCAAGGAAAAGGGGTTCAAAGAGGATGAAATGTGTATAGGATTAATTTACAAATGTTATCATTCCATTCTGTACTTTTTTCTAGGGACCAGCAGGCACTTTGTCTCTAAGCATCCAAGCAACAGCAAATATGATCAATGTGAAAGCTTATAGTAATTTAAAAAAATCACTCAAGACAGAATGTTATTCTTGCTGCCATTTTGGATTTGCAAGAAATGTGCCCTGCACCAGGAAACATGGTGATGAACGACGTCCTCAGTGACATCCTTTGAGGAAACAGAGGCAAGAAACATGCTCCACAACGCATTTACAGTGTCTGACTTCCCTGGGACTAGAGAGCTCTCCCTGACTGTGCCAGCATCGATCGGATTCTACTCCTGTCCCGTCCGAATCCTTAGTTTTTCTTATTTTTATCTTACCCTTTGTGCAGTGACAAAGGTTCCAATCTCAGTGCATGCACTTTTCAATCCATACACTGGCTACCAACCGCATGGTCATTAAGAAAAAAGGTCTGCAGCTAGCTGCAATCTGCCCAACAATTCCATTTTTTTGTTGTTTCTTTCAGATCTTTAACAATAATAAAGTTAGAGGAAAAAATATGGTTCTATTTTGTTCAGACATCCTCTACTCTGGTCATAAAATGTTCCACATGATCAAAAGTATCAACTTGTTTTCTATCAAGTATGTGAAATAATAAAAAGCAAACTTTTACTGTACAAGGAAATAGAGGCTCCAATAACTGTACAAAGGTATACGAGGCCAAATAAACTTTCAAAGGAGAATATGCTTGTATTTAATTAGGTTCATGCATGAGCCTCTTAAAGAATATTTTAAATTTAAGTCCTACATACAGTGAAAGAGAAAAAATTATATAATTTAAAGGATAAAGCACAACATATAAACAGATAATAATGCTATCCTGTATAAGAATTAAAAAGTTAAAATATTAGATAAAAATGATAAGTACTTCAAATCAAATAGCTCAAAAGTAAAATTTTGATTAACTTGCTTCAACATAAAAGGTAAATATCATATTTATTAAAAGTCCTCCTTTCTCAATGTCAATTAAATTTTCACAGTTTAAAAAAAGACCATTGTAGCCGGGTGTGGTGGCGCATGCCTATAATCCCAGCACTCGGGAGGCAGAGGCAGGCGGATCGCTGTGAGTTCGAGGCCAGCCTGGTCTACAAAGTGAGTCCAGGACAGCCAAGGCTACACAGAGAAACCCTGTCTCGAAACCCCCCCCCCAAAAAAAAGACCATTGTAAGAATTTTATCTTACATCAGGATTTTAAAAACATTCATGATCTCTGAGAAATTTCATAAAAATGATTGTCATTCTAATAATGTTTTTCTAAAATTATTTAATACTATGAAACTGTGTTTTATAATTAATTCCTCTGAAAAATGAATAAAATATGATGTTTATGTTTCAAGTCCCGACTCCCTGCCATAGAGGAGGTTGCAATGCAGTCAAAGAGAAACAGCTTTTTATAATTGCTTAGTATTAAAAGCAAGCACAGATGTGGGTGCCAGCTATAGGAGAGTCATGCCCTTCTTAGGTGCAAGGTGATTTCCTGGTGAGTATATCAGTTAGAGCCTTTGCAAGATCCAGATGGAGCACTCAAATTGATTAAGAACCATTGACCAAATTACATGGGGGCCTTTAAAGAAGCCATCAAACGCTTGTGTAGTGTGAAGGCTGACATCAGAGGTTGTGACTGTGTGGAGTTCTCTGTGGATACGGGGACACAAATACTGAAAGGATGAAGTAAGAAACAATCGTAGTATCTCTGGAAAGGCAGAGGAAATGTGGGATTTTTGTTTTAGTGTTTAAATATACGTGTGTGGTACTGGTGGTGTTTCGGGATTTTTGTTTGAGGTTGGAAGGAAGAAAGAGATACAGGAAAAGAAGTAGAGTAGTTTTAACTATGGGGGCTGTGTTAATGGTACAGTACAAGAAAAATAGTTCAACATGTTAGCTTCTGTCCCTGGGGCCAGACACCAAAGACAATCAACTGAGAAGGAAGGAAGGGTCACTTCAGTTAGTAGTTTGGGGCGGTCTATATCCACAATTGGTCAGCTGACTGCCTTCTGGGCCAGTGAGAAGGCTGGGGAGATGATGGAAGCCCGGAGAGTTGGGAGCTCGTCACTTCCTGGTCACTGGAAAGCACAGTCCCAACATGCCTATGACAAAGCTACTTACTGGTCAGTTTTTTAGAATCTGAAATATATGCATGTGTAATAAACGAATAGAAATTTCTAATATTCAGAGACCTTGGCACTTAATGCAGTGATGATGTAAATGACTTTTTTTTTTATTTTTTGCTGTATGATTTAACATCAAATAACAGAATAGAATGTTTCCAAATATTCATGCTTATAGCCCTATTGTCAAACTCACAAAAACTGAGTATTTGGTTTTACAATTAATTATTAGTAATGGCTAATCATTGTAATAATTATATCAATTTCAGATTATCACATACATAGTGTTTTTATGTCACTAATTTACTTAGGAACAATGATATTCAGTTAGTCCTGCTTCCTTAAAGTAATATGAGTTATATACCAGCTAATCAAAATGTACAACTTCTCTCTTCGTACCTGGAATGTAGAGTCCACAATCTGTGATAAAACAATTAAGATTTTTTTTCCCAGAAAAGCCAAAATGTAACTAATATAGGAACCAGAAATCCCATTTGTTTTGATGTCTAGCTTCAAAACAAAGTTAGTATTTTAAAGAGATGCGGTTTTTGTCTCCTGTGTTTACTGTAGTGTTTGTTATTCACAACAACTAAATTGTGGAAGTAACCTAAGAATTAGTCAAGAGATGAATTTACACAGAAAACATGATATATGTATATACTTTATTTAACATACATTAAAAGTAAGAAAATTTTTCATTTGACATTGCTTATTAAGAAGAGTATTAATACTTTTTTCTTGTTTAAAACAGATCCATAACACATCTGTTGCATAATAATGATAACTGGATGTAATTAACTTTTTATAACTAAGATTCAATCGTTTGTGACAATATGGATGGAACTAGAGGACATTGCGTTGAGCGAAGCAAACACAGAAGGACATGGGATCTCATCTGTCTGTGAAATAACAGTGAGACTTGCAGAAACAGCAGAATCATGGTTTTCAGGGGCTCGGCGAGGCTGCTAATGAAGATTGAGAGCAGAAAGTGCAGCCTTCTGAGTATGACAGATGATGCAGATGTGATGGGACTGCAGTTAACGATCACGCACTGTGTATTCAGAATGTGTCGAGGGAGTGGACCTGAAGCATTCACAACAATAATATGTGAGGGAGGGATGTGCTCAGTAGTGTGATTGCTGACTGATTTCTAGATGTACATGTGTCAAACCATCACCTTATATACATTAAGTACATATGATATTATTTTAAAACCATAGCTCAATAAATCTGGAACAAAGATAAACTACCTCTTAAACAACTGGAAATACATTAATAGTGTTTTTAAATTTTTAAAGTATCCTTAAGGAAAGCTAAAGAAGCTTTTAAATTGAGGTTTTACAGAGAAACCTTTATCAGGGTTATATATTTTCACATAGATTAAAGGTATTTAGGAGTCTCAGAGAAGGCCTTTCCTCACAGCCTTTACCTCAGGTTGTGGTAAGTGTTTATATTACTTGGTATTGATTATATGTTTGTTTAAATAGCTGAGAAAAAAAGAGAAATTGACTTTTTTGTGATGGGATAAAGTTTCCAAATTATTTACCATGAGAAAACTACAATAATTTTTAGAAAAACTGTCACTAGAGCTACTCTCTGGGAAACTTGAGTGCACATACGCTGTTTATTTACCTCTTTCTTAGGCCCTAGGGTCTATGGAGACTCATTACACTTATAAAGGTATAAAAATGTTTTCTCCTAATGTGTTTGTTGTGCTGTTAAGGTAATGTTGATAATAAAACACCAAGTCTCATATACTGACGTTTAGAGGGGGTAGACCTTAGTAGAGAGATATTTATATAATAAAATATAATTTTGCCATACAGTTTTCTATTTACTCACTGTGGGTTTTTTCACATTATGATAGACACTGGATGCCATGAACATCTTTTTGATTTGTTGAATATTAATATGAACAGTTTACTTAGATAATCACCCTCAAAATGCTCAGACTCTGAATTTATAGTAATTAAAATTCCTCTTCAAACTGAGAGTTTTCTTGATTAATATATGTCTCCTGCTATACTAAATATACTTACTCTCTTAAGATTTAATGATGTTATGCTTTGAGCATAGCTCATGCAGAAAAAATGAAGGCCAAATTAAAGATTTGGGTTTATTTAAGTGATAAAATTGCTTCAGTGAAATGAAGCTCTCTGTAGGGGAAAAAAGATCGATAGATTTTTTTCAGAGCTCAGAAAAGTAAATCTTACTGTAAACAGTCTTATAAAGGGCTTTTACGATAAATTTTAAAGACTAAGTCCATCATGCTTCACCTTATCTTTAAAGTTTATTTCATTTTTTATTGTAATCACAGTAAAATCTGTCTCAATTTACTCAAACTCATATACTTCCCGTATTACATAAGCAGTTTCTTTATTTTATTAATTCATAAGTACCTAAAGTCAACTGAAGGCTTCACTATGTTAACAGCTTACCATTCATATTGTGAACACCCCAAAGAGGTCCCATCCAGATCCCCTCTGCAGAAATGAATGAGTCGTCTTCCTAGTGCTGTGAATGCTTCTCACCCATCACATGCTACAAGAAGACCTGGATTTGAGGGATGCTGCCTTACTAGGCACTGATGGAACTATATGAAAACCAAGTTCTTTCTCTTCCTCCCGACTCACTCTCATTCTGAGTTTAAATCTCAGACTAATTATATTTCATCCTCATATTACCAGGCAAGTTGTTTAAATCTTAAGCTCCTTAAATCTTAAGGGATAGGTAAAGCACCATATCTGTAGTTGATTATAAGAATTAGAGGAGTGTTCCCTTTTCTTCACATCCTCGCCAGCATGTGCTGTCACTTGAGTTTTTGATCTTAGCCATTCTGATAGGTGTAAGGTGGAATCTCAGAGTCCTTTTGATTAGCATTTCCCTGATGACTAGGGACATTGAATATTTCTTTTCTTTTCTTTTTTCTTTTTTTCTTTTTTTTCAAGACAGGGTTTCTCTGCATAGTCTTGGCTGTCCTAGACTCACTTTATAGACCAGGCTGGCCTTGAACTCACAGTGATCTGCCTGCCTCTGCCTCCTGAGTGCTGGGATTAAAGGCATGTGCTACCACTGCCCGGCTGGGCATTTCTTTAAGTGTTTCTCAGCCATTCAATATTTTTTCCTCTATTGAGAATTCTCTGTTTAGCTCTATACCAATTTATAATTAGATTATTTGGTTTGGATATTAGCCCTTTGTCAGATGTAGGGTTGGTGAAGATCTTTTCCCAGTCTATAGGCTGTCATTTTGTTTGGTTGAAAGTGTCCTTTGTCTTACAGTAGCTTTTCAGTTTCATGAGGTCCCATTTATTATTTGTTGATCTTAGAGTCTGAGCTATTGGTGTTCTGTTCAGGAAGTAGTTTCCTGTGCTAGTAAGTTCAAAAACTCAAGGGACAGCACATGTTGGCAAGGATGTGGAGAAAGGGGAACAGTCCTTCACTGCCGGTGGGAGTGCAAACTTCTACAACCACTTTGGAAACCAACCTGGCACTTTCTCAGAAAATTGGGAATAGTTCTAAACCATGACCCAGGTATACAACTCCTGAGCATATACCCGAAAATGCTTCAGCATACAAGAAGAACATTTGTTCAACTATGTTCATAGCAGCTTTATTCATAACAGCCAGAATCTGGAAACAACCTAGATGTCCATCAGCTGAAGAATGGATAAAGAAACTGTGCTACATTTCCACAATGGAATACTATTCAGCTATCAAAAACAAGGAAATCTTTAAATTTGCAGAGAAATGGATAGAACTAGAAAAGATCATCCTGAGTGAGGTAACCCAAAAACACACATGATATATACTCATTTCTAAGTGGATACTAGCTCAACACAGAAGTCCTATGAGAAACTCTGCTCAGCGGGCATTCGGGACAGATACTAGGACTTGTATCTGGACCCTGGGCAGAGAGCTGGGAGTTTTACAGGAGAATAAGGTGGACGGAAGGAACCTGAGGAGTCAGGAGTACTACAGAGAGACCACCAAGGCCAGGGGCTCTGGGCCCAGAGGAGCCTGTACAAACTGATGCACCAACCAAGGACAATACATACAGAGTACTTTGACCCCCTGTTCAGATGTAGCTGATGAACAGCTCATTCTGCATGTGTGTGAGGTGTGAGAGAGGGGACTGCCTCTGACATGAGCTCTGGTGCCTGTCATTTGATCACTCATGCTTGGTAGTGCAACTTTGGGGGCACCCAGAGGAAGAGGATGCAGGCTACCTTGATGAGACCTGATAGTCTGTGATCAGAGGGTGAGGGAGAAGCCCAAGTTCTTCAGAGGTCTAGGGGAGGAGAATAGGGTAGAAGAAGGAGGGAGGGTGGGAGCAGGAAGTTAAGAGGGAGTGGATAACAATTGGCATGTAATATGAATAAATTATAATAAATAAATAAATTTAAAACAAGGAAAAAAGAACTAAATAGGCTAATCGATGAAAACAGTACAGTTCAATGTCTAGCGCAAGATTTATCATATATTGATCCTGAATAAGATTTATCTGTATTCATCATAATTATCACACTATTATTTAGTTAATATATTTTTAGATATCAGTTATAGAAAAATGCAGCATTTCAACAAAAGCAATATTCTACTAGTTTCAAACCTTCAAAGGAAATTTTGGTGTGTGCAACCATATATCTTTCTGTGTCACTGCATCTTTCAAACATTTCCTTGGATAATTAATTAGTTCAAGTTATATTGCTGAGTTTGCATATTATATTCCTTTATAGTTCTTCTCAGAATAATTAAGTGCAGCTCAGAAACAGGGTCTCCTACTAAAGATTTATATGAATGCACTAATTAACATAAAATACCATTAACTTAATGCTTGCCAATTGACACTGAGAATTTTCAGTTTTATGTATGACCAGGTTGTATATAGCCTAGCAATCCTTCTATTCCCTACAGCTATATAAGAAAGTCCCTCTTTTCTATCCTTACAGAATCAATTTCTACTTCAAAGGATCCTCACCTGGCTCCTGTGGAGCCCTAGGATCAGGAAGAGAAATCAGACACATTTCCGGGAAAGGATTAAATTTCCCCTATGAGTTGGTCTGTGTTTTTCTGGTTATTTCTGGATCCATCACTACCATCTAACCTAACAAACATTTCTCCATCCAGATGTCGGGTATCATGGGGTGTCTCTCATGGAAATTGTAGAGAACTTCAGTTTGTCCAGTGAAAAGTGGTTTTATATTCATATCAGAGTACCAAAATAGCATCTAGAGTTCTAGAATTGTTTTGTGTTTACCTACTAAAATTTCTCCTGGTCAGTGGGTTGTCTATAACAAATAGAGATGAAAGATGAACTTAGAAGTATTGGGAGGCTGGGATAAACTGTGGATTTAGGAGCAGCAGATTTGAAGTCTAGCCTATGATCCTGACTTACTTTTTCTGTCATTTTAATTAAGTAATTTAATATTGTTGAGTATATTATTCCTTATTCAGCAATGATCATCTATGCTAAAAATTCACCATAAACATTTTAGTTGTACCTAGGAATCCCTTGAACATATGAGGTTCACTCACATGGGTTCTCTAATGTCGAAATAGCTTTTCTCTCAACACAAAGATGTGCTTTACTCTTTCCGTTGCTCTTTGCATCTGAATACAGAATGACACCTTAAGTACCATGCACGCTGTGACATGCCACCAACTGATGTACAAGGACTTGTGACTGCCACCTGTGTTTTTTAACCTCAAATTAAAAACACTCTAAAAGTCTAAATGAGTGTCATTGTTCTTTCTAAAGCATATAGTTCCCTTGTCAAATGTATCACGTCAGCCTGCAATGATGTTACCTCTGTCATTTTTAGATGAATGATTGCTTACTGGGGGCATTTATCATTTTGCATTTCTAAGATGGAAAATATTCTTTAATGTAATTTCTAAGCACAAATGTTCTTTATAGCTTAAAAGAGATCATAATAGTCTAAGAGAGTTCTACAACCCAGCTTGAGTTGTTTAAAGAATTCTTGTCCTAAGGATAGTGTCCCAGATAAGGCCTACAGAATTGTTCTAATAGGTGTCCTAAAAATGGCATTAGTTATAATAAGGTAAGAAATGGTGACTTTGTTATTTTCTACTTTTGTATCCCTCTGAGTGTCTGCAGTATAAACACACAGCAAAGGTCACGCTAAAGAGGGTCCTATGCTGAGGATAGATGGGTCTGCATAAATATTTTGATGACATTCTGATCTTTTTTTAAAAAGAAAAGTTCAGGCACCACAGGTTTGTTATTTTTGAGAATGAAAAGGCACAATAGGACGAAACCTTAAAAATGCAGCAAAAAGTTCTGCATAGCTACAGTGAAATGTGTAGATTGTTTAATAAATGAGGACAGCTAACATGGTACAGACTATCCACTTCTGTTATTTGCACATTAGATCCTTGTTGGAGACTCATCCATTCATGTAGTGACCCGTTTATTCTTTTTCAATCAACACAAGTGCATTGAAAACTGTGATTAGTTTCTAGACTGCAGAGCCTCTCACAGCTTATGTCTCTCCATCACAGGTACCACAGGTAAGCCGGAGTCACTGAATTCCCCAGTAACTAGAGGACAGGCAGGTATGAGCCTCCAGAAGTGGCTGCTGAGAGCCAAATTTAAGTCCTCTGGAAGAGCAGTGTGTGCTCTCAACAGCAGAAGCGGTTCTCCAGCCCACTCCTACAGAAAGCATAGCTGTACACTTGTTTATTTTTTACTTAACACCAGGACTATGGCCAAAGGAGAGTTTTGGAGCAAGAACGTTAAGATATGCTTCTAAAGGAGCGTAGATTTGTGACATGCAAAGATTCTTTGTGTGTAATATTTAGCCTGATGTGTCCCTGCTGATAGTGTATGGCAGAATTATCCATAGGACAGAAACAGGAAGATTGCAGTGGATTCTAACTTAAATAGACCAGTGGCTCTGTGTGGGGAGAAGTGTAAATAGAGAACAGCGTAAATAACAGCTGCAGGAGTTATGTCTCAAAAGTCTAAGTAGCGTTCTGCTTTTCAATATAGGTTAAAGTAGATCTGATGCGCCTTTGCCGTTTTATGGTCTGGAGGCCTGGAATTCTGCAGAAGCAAATGCTGCTCTGCAGAGCGTAAGCGCTATCGGCTTAATGATTTGATGTAACTACTGTAAAGTATTAGGAAAACTGTATAACTTGAGAAAGAATTTCTATATCCTGTGTGTTCATACTATCATATAAGTTTTAAATCACTTTATACACCTGTTCACAAAAGAGCAGTCATTTCTAAATCACGTGGATACGATCACGATCACTTTTGCCACACAGAGTGATGGTGCCTGGAGAAAGAGCTTGGCAATTAGACGTTCCTGGATTAATGAGCTGCAATGGTGCACATGCATGGGAGTCAGCACACAGGCCACTTAATATTGAGAAGGAATGTGCAACTCAAGAGCTCCGCATTTTTTCATGCATACTAATGTTTAGTACTTATGTTTGTACCTGAAAAAAGTGTTTGTTTACAACTGCAATGACTTAGGTTTAAAGGGCCATATTACACTTAGCCCCAAATCTAGAATTTGGATGATGTCTTAATTTAATCAAAATATTATTATATGTTTATTTACTTTTGTAGGTTGCAAATTATGTTTCACTCCCCTCCTTCCCCAAGATTGTAGCACTTCTATCATTTTAGGAAAACTAAATCAGAACTCACAGGAATGGTAAAATCTCATCACTGGAAGGTACATTTAAACTCTCTCTGGCTTTGCCATGCATATTTTGGTTGATACCATTCCTTAGGATACCTCTGGTGGCCGTGAACTCATTACTGTCTATGCCCTAATTCCAGACTGACTTCTCTCTGGCTAGCTCGCTTCCCACAGTGACAATCACAGTGTGGAATGCTGGGTTTTCCTTGGGGAGTAATGGGATTTCATCAACTCTCAAAAGAGGCCAGACAGTCTAGGTCTCCGATAGTCACAAGACAAATATAAATTACTTGCTTTGTTGATAACTTGGTTGTTTTGTTTTGTTACTGGGTAGAACGTGTGGCTTTAGCTCTCTTACCGCCTGTTCTTTTCGTAAAGCCGTGCTGTGCTGCTGCACGGATCATTGCTTGCCTGCAGGAGCATTGGTGTTTCCTCAAAATCCCATGTAGCTCCACTTCATACTTCCTAAACTTTTATTCTGCCTTTGGACAAGCAGTTTGTTTTAATCCCTAGAATTTTTTAGGTTAAAATACCTATTCCTTTTAGTCTCATACAATGAAAGCATACTTAGACATGTGTTAAGAAATTTGTCACCGAGCAGTTGGAACACACAGCTCTCTGTCTCCTCTTTCCCCTTTTATGGCTTTTAAAAAATCTTTTTCTTTCTTTGTAGGTATGTATATAGGTAGTATGAGGTTATTCAGTATGTATACGGTTAAATAGTTAATGCAGTGAACTAACCCTCAAACTTATGATCTCACAGTTCTCGCTCTTTCCCTTTAGACAGGTATGTCTATAATCAACACACTTAGCAGAAACCCCTGATGACAGACTGTTATTAACTAGTTATGCTGTAACCCATCCTATATATTTGGCATTATATATTTATGACCTATGTCTGCCTATTTTTCTTAGAGAATTTCCTTGGCTAAATAATTTCTTATAGTAATCCATTTCCTCATTGTAATAAGATAAACATATAGTTAGAAGTATTTAATAAGCATGACTTGATTGAGCTGATTCTCCAACGTGCTGTTAATCAGTTTATCAACGGATTGTGTCTCTTTACTATGCAACTTGAATAAATGTACACACAGCAAATGCACCATAACCTCTCTTGATTGGCTTGTGATGAATTTATTTTCCACCTTGGAATCACCAAAAGAAAAAAAACAATCAAGAGAAACTTCTGGAATAATGAATGTATTATGCGATTCATGACATCACGGTGCTTCTAAAGTTTCTTATTTTGTGTTAGTTGGTGATATCTTCAGATGACAAGATTTGCAATAAGAGGCAACTTGTGAGAATAAATGACCTTTCATACAGATGATTTCGCTCTCTTTTTTCCTCCCACCACTTCTCTTGATATAACAAATCAGAAGCATCGAGCTGTCCTTTTAGAACATGGCCACGTCTAAGGTGGCATCAATTATGTTAAACTGTTTTCTCATCTCTAGTTGTCAACTTTAAATCCTTTTATCTAATAGACAAACTAATTCCATTTCCATAAGCTAAAAATTAATGGAAATTGTAGCTTTCTTTCCTAATGCAGTGTAGACATAAATTTTTAACAAGATCATCAGTCTTTTAATAAGCATTTTTTGCTTATTCAATAATTTAGGGAGTTCTTACCACATAAATTAGAAGAGGTCCTAGCCTGTTCACCATACCGTGTCATCCTGTGCTGTTCCTGTTTTATAAGATTGCTGACAGGCAAAGTATCTGCTAGCTTAGGTGGGCTGTATGGCTAGAGCAATAGCCACAGGAAATGGCCGTGCACTCCAGATTTCTAAAGATGTACGAAGTCGATTCTTTTGTTATCTTTCCTAAGAGTATAAAATGCATTTTATGTTGTCATCTAGAAATGTGCAATTGTAAATACGTCCCCAAAATTCTGCTGTAGATGACATTCTAGTTCAGAAGCATCCAGAGGCAGGACAAGTGTCCTCTGGCTTTGTGTGGAACAAACATTAGGAATAGCTTTTATATTTCTCTCTTCTCCCAAGAAAGGAGTAAAGGTTGGTACCAATCTCCCTACTGTTTTAGTTGTAAAAAAGAGGCTGATCTGTTTTCAAGGGGCATCGGTGATTTTTCGGCAGGAAATGGTTTTGGTTGATAATGGCTGCTTCCAATCACAAGCTAAGCAAGGCCAAGATGCAGAGGGGGTGAGGTGGGAAAGATGAGGGAGACATAGCTGACCTCTTCTTAGAACACAGCCCTAAGCTGATCTGTTAGTACTTATTGTTTTATAAAGTAATGTAAGAGATTATTATTTTAAACTCCTTTAATTTAGGCCATCTTATACTTAAGGAACAATCCACAGCATCCCTTCCCCCATGATTAAAATCCTTGACTCCTCATACCCCATCTTTTGACCCCTAGGAGGAATTTCTATTTCATTTAAACATTTTCCTTTAATGATTTTCTTCTTAAACTTTAATGATATCATCTTTTTCCTTTTCCTTTTGCTGCAAGTAGAGAAGATGAGAGGCACTGAAAACATCAAGATGATGAACGAAAAGAAGAGGTCTGGGATTGCGCTAGCTTTCTGCTACAATGTACTAAGCAGTGTTAACTGTGTGGAGAGAATTACAGAAATCAGGAAGTAGAAAGAAATTATGCTTTTATTATTTTTCAAATTACTTGCTATTATATTAATGCATATCACATCAAGTACATATTATTTTCTTACAATGGGTACACAGTGTCCAAGAAGTTTGTTAAAAATTTAAAAATATAGATTAAAAAGATATTTTAATAATTACAGCCAAAGAAAAGCCAGTAATGCCTAACATATGGCTCTTTAAATATTTCTAGAAATCGGGTCAAATCTCTACCTTAGGCCATTTTCTCCTTTATATCAGAGAACTTTCTAGTATTTTATAAGTGCATTTACTTCTAAGAACATTTTGGAGTGAAGCCTAGTCAAACCAGACAGTTTTGTCTTCATCTTTTCTGCAGTAAAGACTTTGTTTTTGTAGCTCTTATGTCATTGTGATGTCCACAATCGTTTTGTAATGGCATTCTCCAAGTAATTTCCATTTCACTATGCACTTTGCTTGCTGTTGTATTTCCCAAGTAGCGCTGGTTGCTTGTCTACGAGCCTTTAGTACTGTTATTGATGATCAGTTGCTTTTTCTTAACTTGAGGCTTAGCCTCATTGGCGGTACTGGCTTACTGCAAATATCTCCTTGCCCTAGTAATGGTACAAAAGAAAGCTGACTACTCTCTATGAGAAAGGTATTTGAGGCTGTCTGGGAAGTCTTCATGCTCGTAAAATTTCCTGTGATCTTAGTCTAGAGTAGAACAAAATCAGTAAGTGATAGTGCCTTTGTTATAAAACCTATATTCATCCATGATGAATCTTCTGCAAAACGTCTGCAGATGACGTCATTATACATGAATATCCCTGTCAAAAACCTATCAGTTATTAAATCTCTTAAGATAAAAATGATATTTGATTTTTATTGAAAAATACGCTTGTTATTACTAATAACTATCATCATCTCCTTGTATTGTTTTCCAGATATATGTGCTTATTGTTACCAAAATGGAATTTTGCCACATAATCCCATACAGTCCTGGGAAGGTATTTGTTCACAATTCTACTTGATTAATGCTTTCTTCTGCTGTGAGTTGTTGCTGAACCTTTGTTGAAAGAGATGATAGAGCTACAATTGAACAGCATTAATACTGGTCATTTCTGATGCAGGATATATATATATATCCTGTGTATATACACACATGTATGTGTATATATACATATATATGTATATATATGCACCACATACACACACACACACACACACACACACACACACACACACACACACACACACAAAACAAGTATCTCTTCTTCAAAGAAAATCAGGCCTGCTACAGAGCCTGAGCCTTACTCTTGGCAAGCTTCTGGTCTACTGAATGTCTGAGCACAGTTATTGTTTGGGTGCCTCCCTGCTGTAACTAGATGTCTACCTTCCTATCATGAATACCCACACAGGTTTGCCTCTATCATCTGTCCAACATCTGAAGGAACAAAGAAAATCATCCCACGCGCCCTTACATACCACTCAGGGAATATAGTGTACATGGCGGAGAAGGGATCTAAGACCTAGAATATGAAGAAGTGTGCTGCGAATGGCGGGTCCTGGACATGACATGGCTGTTCTCCATGGACTCCCACCTCTGATGACCCACACTAGACCTCCATAAGATCGAGAGAGTTACAACTCACAGTATGGAAGCAAGAGAAGTGCAAGACAAGTGACGGCTGCCAGGGGAGACAGGGTGCCTTTTCTCCGGGCAGGGGTGACCCCTGTAAAGTTGTTGGTGCTCCTGTGGGTGACTGCACACATATAAGTATGTGGGCAGTAGTAACAGGACTTCATGCATTATTAAACAAACAAAGAACAACAAATATCACAGGAAATTGGAAAGAAGGTGGTAGGTATGCTTGGGAGAGTGAGAGAAGCTGAAGTCACCAAGACACTTAGTTTTTTTTTTTTTTTCTTTTGGGGGGAAGATTTATTTTATTTTTAATTATATGCATCTGTGCATGAATGTGTACAGATAAATGCAGGTGCCTGTGGAGGCCAGAAGAGATCTTTAAATTTCATAGAGCTAGAATTATAGGTAGTATGGGTGTTGAAAGTCGAAGTCAAGTCATCTGGAAAAGTAGAATGTGCTCTTAACTGCTGAGCCACTTCTCCAGTCTCCATGTATAATAAAATACATACATACATACACACAAACACACACATACATACAAAGAGACACACACACACACAGACAATGAGAAGGTGAGGGATTTTTCTAGAAAGCTGTTAACATTCTACCTACCTCTAAATCTTTTCCTTTGCTAGGTTTTCAAACCTTATCTAAGACATGCTCCTCACTGGTCATAGTATTTACTATATTGTTAACGGTCCAGACAATATGCTAAATGCAAATAAATGTGTTGGCATCAAGACATCAAGCTAAAAGAAATCTATCTTTTAATTTCAAACAAACCTTTCTTTCAACGAGGGAAAGGTTTTATCTTCTCTATCAGAAAGGCCTTCACTATTTTTCTATGTCAAGCACATATACACACCAATGTCTCTGCAGCTGTGTGAGCAGTGGATTGCTACAGTGAAGCCAAGGAACAAGGCACTACAAAGCTTGACAGCATACAACAATCAGTATTGATTACGTACACATCTGGACTCAGTTGGGGCTTGATAGGCTGCTTCAGTTGGCAGACTATGGGTTCAATCAAAGCTCTCAAGTTTGGCCAGCTATTGTCCGGTCTACTTTGATCTCGGTGGGAGTAGAATGCTTACCTTTAATCTCTAATTCGTTACATTTTAGGACAAACCAGGACTTGTTCTGGTTTTTTTTGCTGGCACATACACAGACATGTGGTAAGAATTCAAGAGGGAAATCCAGGTACATTAGTTTGTTCAAGTCCACGTTTTTAATTATCTATGAGATGCCCAACTAAGTTCAAGTAGGTAGGCTTGGGATCTGTATGGCACGGCCATAAAACACTAGAGAGAATGCAACAGGAAAATATGTGGGCAGTGGAAGTTTGGGACAAATTTTAATATCTTCATATTAATGCAAACGTTCACCATCATTTAATTCTCATTAAGGAATTTTAATCTAGCAACGTGGCTGCTCTGGTAGGAGATCACATCCACAGACCTTTAGTACTTCTGGTTGGGATATAGACATGCCTTTAGTACACACCTTTAATCCCTCTGGCTAAATTACACACCCTTAATCCCTCTGAATGGATTATAGACACACAATTTTAATCCCTTTAGCTGAAATTCAATACAGTGTTTGTTTAATCCAGGAACAAAGAAATCTAATTGAGGAACACACAAAGTAATAAATCAGAGAAAGATTTGACAGAATGAGTCAGAGATAGGATACACCAAACTTTCAGGAGAAGAGACAGGAAAGAGAAGCTACTTAAGAGCATTTGAGAGAGGGAGAGAGAGAGAGAGAGAGAGAGAGAGAGAGAGAGAGAGAGAGAGAGAGAGAGAGAGAGAGAGGGAGGATGGGGTAGCATTCATGGAGATAGTAAAGTAGATTTCAGGAGTACAACAGTACAGTTTGGGGCAGCTGAGAGTTGAATTAGTGCAATTCGATTTGTGGAGTTCAGAGACAGTTTTCCAAGCAGAGCAATTCCACTGAATAAAAGAAGAGAAGCCAATTTGAAGCAATGAACTGCACCACATGCCAGGAGCAGTGGAAATTTTTAGGAGAAAAAGCCTGGTTTCTATTAAAAAATGTGCAAATGTTAATAGTTTATATTGATGGTAAGAATTAATAACTGGTTGCTGACTGTTTGAATAAGCTGGCGAAAATGCTGCACACCTATCTTAGCTGATCTAAACTGTAACTTGCTGCAGTTTTCACAAACACATCACGAGAAGGTAAAACTGACTTAGTACTATCAGTTGATCAGTGAGTAGGAGTTAGAAAACATAATGAGGTCTAAAAATCTGCATGCCAATCATTAATGAGCCAGCCATTGTGTTATATGTCTTCAGAACTGCTGCAATTTGCTCTTGGATTTGCAGTTTCTTTGTTAGGAGGTTTACAGATCTTTCTGATATTGTGATATAATTATATATAACCATGTAAACCTACTCTCTTGCTGTATTGGCCACAACAGTAGTAAAAAGGGACTAGCTTGAATCAAGTAGTGAATTAATTTTCCCTCTAGACTACATAAGAGAGAGAAAAAGATTATTTAGTACGTTGAAAGGGAATGGGATAAGCAGCAAAAATAGTACATCACACATTGGACAGCAAGGGGCTGGATGGAGGATTGATGCCCATTGCAGAGAAGAAGCACTTGTTCCTTAGGGAGTGAGAGGCTGAGTGTTGTCAGCTTGAGAGAATGTGGAATCAACTGTAGATAGGCTCTGAGCATTCCTGGGGAGGAGTGTCTTGATTGTGTTAATTGACAGAACTATACAGTTTGGTACTAGAAAAATTCTTGACTAACAAAAGCATTTGGATTTGGTTTTTCAAGTGATAGTCTAAGGCTTCTTACAACAAGTACATGTAATTGTTTCCGTTATGTGACAGAAATGACATTTCAGTGTCACAATATATTTAATTTCATTTCCAGCATGCAATGCAGTCATAATGCTCCATGGTGTAATTATAATCCTTGACATTTATACGTGGTAGATATGCAGAGATGGAAACACTAGAAAATGTAAAATGAGACCATCTTTCAATTCCATGAATTGGTCCTATATTTTATCACGTGGTATATAGCAAGTTAAGTATCATTAGAGGTCATCCATCACACCCCAGCTTTCTCTCCAACCCTACTGTATACTGTCTTTTGCTCAGTTATGCTCTTTTTCACTTCTGAGACGTGGTACATCCTGATGTCTATAAGGAGAGAATATTTATGTCTCTTAAAACATATTGTATTTAAACCCATAAGTCAAGTATTTGACTTTTCATGTGATCATGACTAATGCTTATCACACTGTTCCTTATAGTATGAAAAAAGCTTTCAAAATACTCTGAGAAAAAAAAAGGACATTTATACATAACTGCATTTTATATCTCTCATTTATTTTTCCATTTGAATCCTTGGATAGAGTATCCTGAAGGAGAGATAAACATGTTTTTTGTTTAGATCACAAGTGGGGGGATGAGAAAATCCTTGTGAGAGAGCAGGTGATGTTTATCTCCTTAGAAGTTGAACCACCATGTGAGGTAGATTGGTTATTAACCAGCTGAAAAACATCCTTGAACAAATTCTGAGAGGAGGTATAAATGTGAGCCAAAAACAAGAGGTGGGGTCTTTGGAGACTTGGGATAGTTTTTGGCTGTTCATTGTTCCACTTTGAGATGCTCCTAAAGAGAACAGCTCGAGGGAAGGCTTCAGGGCTCTGGGCTCCTGCTGAGGTTCCAGGTTCTGGTTGCTCCAGGTTCCAGCAGAAGAAATCCTGCTGATTATGCCAGGAGAATCATTCCTTGGCACTGATATCCTTACGGTTTCATTATTGTATTCTTTAATCTCCTATTCCTATTGTTTAGGTTACTCAAGTTATAAGTGAGGGTACTCTCAGTTAATAAGTTCACAATAAAATATATTTGCTAAAAAAATTGAACCTGCAGTATCTTCTTGGGGATTTTACCATTATTGGGGCTTCCATTTTTGATTTTTCTCTTGCCCTTACATGATCACCTCTTTGAGGAGAATTAGCTCTACCTCTTGAGAGCTGTAAGAATGTGGGGATTCCTGCCCCTTGCCACATGAGGTGAGGCTCAAAGATGCTTGACACAGAGAGCTCATGCTTCTCTTATGACTTGAATTTAACAATAAAGGTGAATTGAGACCATTGATGTTGAGAGATATTAATGACCAGTGACTGTTAAGAGTCTTAATTTTGATGTTGGTTCCTATAGAGAGTTTGTGTGGCTGTGTTTTTGCGATGGTTTAGTTATCTATTTCCTGTGTAGTTTTGATTGTAGCTTGTTCCTTTGGGGTGTAGTTTTCCTTCTAGTAACTTCCGTAAAGCTGGATTTGTGGATAGGTACGGTTTGAATTTGTTTTTGTCATGGAATATTTTGTTTTCTCCATCAATGGTTATTGATAGTTTTGCTGGGTAAAGTAGTGTGGCCTGGAATCCGTGGTCTCTTAGGGTTTGCAGGATCTCTGTCCAGGCCCTTCTGGCTTTTATGGTCTAAGACAGTACAATAGTAAACAATGAACCCCTCCTCTGACCTACCCAATGGACAGGACATTCTCCACAGTTATGTGGAGAGCAGGTACTGACTCTGACATGAACTCTGGTGCTCTATATTTGACCACCTCTCCTTGGTGGGGAGGCCTGGTGGCACTCAGAGAAAGAATAAATAGGCTACCAAGATGAGACTTGATAACCTATGACCATTTAGTGGAGGAGGAGGTCCCCCTCGGTCATAGACCTAGGGGAGGGGAATAGGGTGAAAGCGGGAGGGAGGGAGGAATGGGAGAATACAAGTAATGGGATAACAATTTAGTTGTAATTGGAATAAATTAATAAAATTTTACAAAATGAAGGTGATTATAGGGATCATTAGTTGATAATTAAGGCAAATGTGTCTTATGAAATAGTTTTTAAGTTTTTAGAGCAAAGTGTAGAAACAACACTATCAGCTTATTGTTTTATTTTCTGATACCTTTCAAAACACCAGCATTTCTGAATCCAAAAGAATAATTTATCATTTAGTGGTCATTCCAGCATACTTGGGTATATGAATCTCCTCCGTATTGTTTGTGCTGTGGTTTGCAAGCACTAAACTAAATTAAAATTTCAATCCAAAGATAATAAATTTCTCCTCAGTTAGTGGGAAAAACAGCCAAAATTGAAATTAAAAAGCTGGATTTCACTGAGTACAAAGGTTAGAACACAGAATCAAATCTCTGATATCTATAAAGACTTTGTCTCTGTCTCTGTTTCTCTGTCTCTTTCTCTCTCTGTCTCTCTGTTTTCCTCTTTCTTCTTTCATTTTCTTCTTTCTCTTTTTTCTTTCTTTTTTTGGATAGGCCAGATTACATGTGTGGAAGTCATCAGAAAGTTAATTTTTTTTAACCTTTATATGAGCTCCAGTGATTTTTTTTTTATCTCACTCAAAATAAATACTTAATTTTTATTGATTATATTGTCAAATTAGAACAATGTACCAAATGATTAATCTCCAAAGAAATCATAACTAATAAAATAAAAGCAATGTGCATGGTCTCCTGAGAGGACTGAATTCTCCATGGGACATACACTTCTCTTCACACACTCAAGCACAGTTCCAAACATGGGTGATATGGATATCATCCATCATCACTATGCTTAAAGGAGAGTAGAGCTAAGAAAAATACTTATAGGTGTTAAGTAGCCAAATACTGGTTTTAAATAAAAATCCCTAGAAATAATGCTTTTGAGTGTTGAGATTTTTCTACTGTATGGTTTTTGTCATTTTTTAAAAAAACTTCCACCAAAGCCACAAACTTGTACCACAAAATTTTGTATCAACCCCCCCATTTTGTGTGTGTGTGAGTGCGTGCATATTTGTGTGTGTATGGGTGTGTGCATTTGCTTGTGTGAGAATGTGTGTGTGTGCATGTTCATGTGTGTGCATATGTGTGTGTATGTGTGTGTATGCATGTGTATGTCTGTGTGTGTGTGTGTGTGCAAGTGTGTATTACCCACTCTTGATAAAGAATGGAAAATTGGAAGGGTCATCAAGAAGTCATCAAGGCTTGGCGTGGCCAAAGTGAAGCCTCCCAGAGATCATCATACCATCTTGAACACTTATGGCTGAAGTAAGTCCTCTAGAGATAGAAGTTGTGGCTTTACCATGCCACGGTTCTTTTAGGTTAAATGAGATTTTCTAAGAGTCGCAGTAAAGCACTGAAAGCAGATAAGATAGTATATCATTAGTCCCACTGGTTGCTAGGGCTGTTTGATTGACAACTCCCAAACGAGTTGTAGTCAGAGGAAAGGTCTGACAGCTGTCAATCAAAGGGTCACAACAGCATGGCTTCCAACAACTTAGCTTATTTGGAAAAAAAACCTACACATTAAATACTGCTTACAATGCATTATCACCATGCCATTAACGTTCTTCACAGAACTTAAAGCCTAGTCAAAGATTTTTAAGAGAAGTTGGGTTCTTTCTATATGGCTTATTGCAGACTCTGTTAACATGTTCATGACTGAAAAATGTGGCTATTTAAACCACTTTGACTTTCCATCTATCTCTTGAAATCATTTTCTTAATATTTGCATGAAAGATTGTTAGGACTTCTACTTCCAGGGAAATACTCAGGCTGATGGATTCATTTTATTTTCACATGAAGCCAGCAAACACCGGGGGAAAGAAAACACTGGCAGACTGGGGGTGTAGCTTGCTGAACCTGTCAGGAGCCTTGGATTCAACCCCCAGAACCATATAACTTACATGTCCCAGCACAAACCTGAATCCTCAGCAGCACTCATAAACTAGAAACAGGAGGATCAGCAGTTTAAAGTCATCTTTGACTTAGCAGTGAGTTCCAGCCTAGCTTGGGATACATGAGTCCCTCTTTCAAAAGACAGAAACAACTAAGGAAGAAGTAAAAGCAATTGACGATACATAGTGATCTTCAAGAAAAGAAGGTGTCAGAGCACCCTGTAATTGACACAGGTTATAGCTGGGAGGTATTTTCTATGCTTTATCTTGGTAAAGTGGGTTAGATATAAGTGAAAACCACCAGAATTCCTGAATTGAAGATGGGGAAGTGGGTTTAGAGTACACAGAGTGCACAGAGCACAGAGCACAGAGAACATCGGAGAGGAAAAAGGTGTTTTGGTATATGTCATTGATTTCCCATAAGTACTTGACTCACTATTGATTAATTCATTTGTCAGAAATCTAGTTGACCTTGCAAAGGGCACCTAAGAGAGATGGGGGGCAACATAACTCAGTACCCTCACATGGCTAGGGGCTACGTCTTCCTACCAACCAAACTAGAAAAAATAGTCTCTTAAATATTTGCATAAAGAACCCAAAATTACCATTTCAATACTTAGAAGTAGTTAGCGTTCAGTGAGCACTGCCTCCCTCCTACCTAAGAAATCAAAAGACACAGCACTCAAGAACAAGCTTAGCCAACTGAGTTTCTCCTCCTCCATATTAGCATTCAGAGTGTATATTGGAAATCCAAATTTCTGCTCCACACCAAGATAAAATTCATAGAATATAATATTTTGAACATAATTTCAAAGGCATGCTGTTATTGGGGAAATTATTGAAACTGAAAATCATCATGAAAAGTGAAACGAGCTAGATCCTAGAAGAAATTTAGCACACGTTTTGTTTCCCATGACATCTAAAATGAGAAACATGAAAGCAGAAGGGAACTATTAGGGAACAGAGAGGAGTCTTATGGGAAGAGCAAGAGGGATAACTGGATTATGGGGAAATAAATATGACCAAAGTATACATACTGTGTGCCACTATGAAACCCACTATTCCGTATAATTAATCTATTACACTAAACATTGAAAAGGAACATATGAATAGGGGAATCTCTACAACTGCCACATACCTGGAACTGATGTACTAAAATCATTTTATACTCTCACTACATAAGAGAAGTACAGTTGGAGATAAGGCATAAAGACAGCTCATATAACAGGATTGGAGCTGTTGCTCTGCGTCACAGAACAGGTCTACTGTACACTTTAGAGGCAAAATCCGAGACCATAAGCAGCCAATGAAGTTTTAAACATGTGTTGTTCATTTGAAAAATATTACAAAATGAAGTATACTACATCGTACCTATAAAACTCAACAAAGCTTTACAATAAATTTGTAAATGACATTTGCATACAAATTGAGATATTGAGTATTATTTGAATTCTGGAAGATTCTTCATCTCAGTTATTTTTTGTCCTATAGCTGTTATTGGAGTTTCCAATATCAAGAACAGTGTTCCTTGTTTTACACTTTTTCAGAGTCACACCTTTTAATGGCATTCTTTGTGTCTAGCTTCTTTCAATTAATGGAAAAATAATTGTCCTTTGACAGAATTGTAACTGAAGGGATCATTTGAAAGACTGAAGTCCGGGAAGATCAAAAGCTGTGGCAATTATAGTCTCGTGTTTTAACTTTATCCTAAGACCTTCTTATTCTGTCAGTACCTCCCGTTCTAAAGTTTAGGGTACATTTTGAACATCATATGTGTGTGGTGGTAGATAGTTTAGGACTATTCAGTAATTATGTGCTTAACGAGCTCAGTGGCTCTTGGTGTGGTAGACGAAACTCACACAAGACAAATAAGTGTCATCCTACGTGCATCTGATGCTAGAAGTACACGTGTGGAGGATGGGAACTGATGCTTGGATTAGATGCCCAAAAGTTCCAGAAGGTTAGAAGTAGCTGAAAAAAAAAAAAAAAGATTACAGAAAGATTGTTTGGGCCAGTAAAAACATTACTATATGAGGACAAGCTGCTTAATTGTATCTGAAATGCAGCAATGTAAGATAGTCTGTTTTCAACTTAAATAGCTGTCTTTGGTGAACATCGGATTTTCATATCTGTCTGCTTTGGGTCCTTCAAAAGAAAGAAAGGTTGACCGAGGACATGTTCAACTCCCCTTGCTCGTTCATATTTAAATTCCGTCTTTGAACGGCCTGCCTCACATAGATGTTTCCCCTCATTGGATTTGGCAGACACATTACTGCTCTGTCACAGAACATGGTGTTTCAGAGAGTTGATTAATTTTGAATTGGGTAAATATGAAGAAACATTGGTAGACCAATGATTTTAAAATATTTAATATCTTGAACTAAATTCAGTGTACAAACTCAGGCAAAACAGGTCAATGTGAAATGTTTATGTTAGTCATAGAATTGCTGGCGTTATTTACCCAAAAGGCATATTGATAAGATAGGTGAATATGTCAGGTCTCATTGACATGACAATGTTTTATTTATTTACATTAAGCTAAACAATTTCTTGAAAAAATATTTGGGCAGTGTAGAAAACTTAATATTTTAGATGCAAATAATAAGTATTTAGTAATTTTAATTCAAGCAATTATCTCTTAGTACTAAAGACGAACAAAACAGTAATAATGTTTTTTTTATTTTTGGTTAAAAAATGTTTTCCAAATGTGTCATTTGTCAGTATTAGCATCAATATCATCAGGGAACAGTTTCCTTTGATCCTTCTAGCAGATGTGCTGTGAAAGAACACCAGGGTGTTGGAGACATGTCTGCTGCGAAGGTTCTGTTAAACTGTGCTTATTCTGTGGCATAAGGCCTGCCTGACTTGTGGTGCAGACTCAGAGCCCAATAGTTAAGGGCTGACTTTCTTTATTCTTGTCAACCCAGAATCCACTTTGTAATGCTTTGGAACTTTTGGTACAGTTTTGTTTCCCCTCTAGCAATTTTTATCTGTTATCTCTTCTTTACTATAGTATGTAAGCTCATCTATGTGATAATAATAAATTCTATTATATAAATACATATAATTATTGAATAAGCACATCCAGTAATGACTGGAATACAAAGGTCAGACTATACAATGAAGTAAGAAGGGAAGGGGAAAGTATCAATTATTTATTCATTTTTACTTTTGGTCCCAATGATAATGACTTAGGTAAATTTCGTTGAAGGTAATACGAATAAGTAATTGATAGTATTTAACTATTATATTCTGGTCATTTGGCTGGCTGCATGATCTATGAATTCCCAAGCAAGTTTTAAAAGTAAGAATGTTTATCCTGAACTTGTAGAAAAGAGGTTCAGTTAATATCCCAAGGTCATATTAGTAATGGAAGAACAGTCCCAGTATCCAAATTGAAGGAGCCTCTCTTTGAAACCACCACTTGCTCCTTTGCCTGCTCCAAACTAAACACACTAATTATACTCAGTAACAGTTATCCACACGGTTCTGTGTAGTCTGCAGGTTTCAGAAAGCGCTGGATCCTTCCACCTGATTTCCTCTGGAGTCCTCTCCTGGATTTCCCCCTCTCCTTCCCTATTGATTAAATATTGGTTAAATTCTTTATGCTACAGTGTTCTCAAATTCTACTTTCCATCCATCCATTTCTCCTTTTGGCTGCCCTCCCTGTGCAACTTTAGTCCCACAATGTCAATTACTGGCCATCTTTCAAGTTGTGTTTTCTCCAATCCTGTGTATTATCTGAGATATAGTTTTAGTATCTATTAAAGACACTTGTACATTTCCCAAAAAATGTCATGAAAGCTTCTTGGATTCTGTCCCTCTTAATATATATCTATATCATCTATTTTATTTTGTCTTTTTTTTCTGTCTTTCCCATTGTGTTTAACCATAACAATGTACTGTTTTTACCTCTTACACACTACACCTTTCTTTATTTTTGACTGTGTTGAAGATCCTCCATGCAACATTCACAAAATGAAAGAGTGACAGTGTGAAGTCATCAGGGTGATATGACTCTTATCCACTTGATCCTGACATTTCTAATTATTGTTACTGCATATTTTCTCTCACTAAACTATAAGCTTGAATGACCAAGTCTCTAAATTTTCTATTTAATGTTTTTACTACATAGATACTTCTGTCTTTTTTGTGCACGTGAGGTTATTTCTTTTATTGGAAATGAAGGTCAATTGAGAACTTCTAATGTCAAGCCATTCTAGTAATTAAGTACAGGAATGTTCTCATTTGGTTTAAAAATAAATAGCACTAAAAGTGCTGGAGAGAAGATACAATGGATAAAATACTCACTGGGCAAACCTGAGGACCTGAGTTCCAAGTAGTGTGGGTGTGTGTATCTCAAATCCAGCACTGAAAGGTGGGCACAGGAGGATGCTCTAGGTTTGCTGGCCAGATAACAAGCCAACGAGAGATCTCCAGTTACAGCCACAGTGAGAGATAACTAATATCAATCTCTGTCATCTGCATGAGCCCTATATTTCAGCAAAGGTACAAACATCCATACTCACATGTATAAATATTTGACACACACACAATGGGGAGAGGAGGGAGGGAGGGAGGGAGGGAGAAAGAGAGAGAGAGAGAGAGAGAGAGAGAGAGAGAGAGAGAGAGAGAGAGAGAGAGA
>OU015750.1:54367075-54398440 GCA_907169655.1 Acomys percivali
AGAGAGAGAGAGAGAGAGAGAGAGAGAGAGAGAGAGAGAGAGAGAGAATAACCTGTAGGAAGATTACTTTATATTCTTATTTTACAGAAAAATAAATTTTGCCAAGTATTGATACATACTGTGCCCATGGATACACATGGGAGTGGAATCTGGTATTTGATTCTGTGCTTTTGTGTTATAACTGTTCTAGATCCTTCCATACCATGGCTTGTGGTTAAAACAGTAGCACCCTTGGAGTTTTCTAGTGATGACAAATATTTTTACTCAGTCAGGCTACTGAGCAGATATCAGATTAAATAGTTAGGCTTTAAGGACACTTAAGGGTGGTGAAGCTTTCCCCTGGCGAGACGCTAGATGCTGTGCCGCTACTGTTTGCTGAGACTCTTCCTCTCCCAGCCTTGCAGAGGGATGGCTTTTCTGTAACTACTTGTGCAGCCCAGCACCAGGAGCCAGGATATGTATTCCCTCTTTCTGTGCTATGGTGCCAGTTTCTTGAATTTTAAAAGGTTTCTGGCTTTTCTCCTGTTGATTTCCAAAGTTACCTCCTACTCTCTTACCTCAAGGCCTATGCATTGCTTTTATTTTTCCTTGAGGAGGAGCATGTAAGCTCTGCTTCCTCTGTTCATTCATTTAAATACCCTTTTGTTGCTACTCTCTTTCACCAGGTTTTTAAAATTTTACTTCTTACTTTAGATATACATTTATATTATTACATATAAATAAAATAAACTACATACAGCAAGAAGAACTGTGGAACAATCAGGAATTATATACACGCTACATTCATAGTGTTTTAACAGCAGTTGTGGGGAGGGAACACACGATCAAAACAACTTGCTTGCAGACAGGAGCCTAGCGTAACTGTCTTCTGAGAGGCCTCACCCTGCAGCTGAGGGAAACGGACACCAAGAACCACAGCCAAACAATAGGCTGAGCTCAAGGGTTTTGTGGAAGAGTGGAAGAAAGGTTAAGAGGGACGTGGAGGGGTCAAGATCACCACAAGACTGAACCACCCACCGAAGAGCATGTATGGGCTGGCTCTGGACCACCTACACATAAGTAGCAGATGTGCTGCTTGGTCATCATGTGAGTCCCCTAACAAAGGGAGTAGGGGCTGTGTCTGACTCTGTGTCTGACTCTGTTGGATCCCTTTCTCCAGGCTGGCCTGGCTTGTCTGGCCTCATGGGAGAGGGTTCGTTTAGTCCTGCTGTGACTTGAGATACCAGGATATGTTGGTGCCCCTTGGGACCCATCCCTTGTTTAAGAAGGAAACGGGGAGGGGGGAGGGGGGGAAGGGGAGAGTGGGAGTGGGCTGTGAGGGTGGGCCTGGGCCTGGGAGGAGAGAAATGAAGGGCCTGGGATCAGGCTGTAAAGTGATTAAATAAGTAAATAAACAAACAAATAAATATCAGAGTATAATCAAATAAAAAACAAAAACAAAAAAACAAAAAACAAAACCAAAAGAAGAAATCAGAGCAAGAGGGGGACAAAAGCAATTATACTAAAAGGCTAATTTGGAATTTGGTTGTGAGCCTAGCCTTTAACGGATGAGCCATCACTCCAGCCCTTGGAATTTTTCCTAATGCATGAATTTTCTTGATAAAAATTTCAAACTTATGAAAACAAATAGAAGAAATCCAGAGGTTTAGGACAAAGTTGTTTAAAAAATATTTAAAAACAGGCAGACAATCAATTATATTTCTGCAGTTTTCATCTAGTGAGCAGTGATCTGTTATTGGGGAAAGGATTATCTGCAACCTAGAAACGTGATTCTTTCAGGCACTTTTCTCAGAACTTTAGACACACTATACTCTTAAAAACTTGGAAAATAAAACATCAAGGGTGCTCTTTTCCCCAGTAAGTTGACAGAAAATAACTCTGTTGCATGCGTAAAGCTCAATATTGAAGTTATCCTATGGTTTGCCGAGATATTCACTTTTCTTACCACATGAAGATCACCTTGGCCATTATGCATTAGGTATTAAAAACAACACAAGCACCCCCACAACCTAAGGACAGGCACTTCTATGAAACCAACCTATATAATTATAAGAATGTTAAAACCTTTTCACTTGGGAAGACTAGACTGAACGCTGTACATCTTGGCACATGTTTAATATATCACGTGGGACAGTCATCTGAGTGATACTTAGGAATTATAGGTTCTGTTTCTTCTTTCGGTATTTCAAAACATTATAAATACATGTGCACTGACTAGTGACTTCTAACTCACCGAGAAGCCTAAAGAACCCTTGTGCTGACGGTCGGCGACTGCAGGCTGACTGCTGTGGAGAATGCCTTGACACATGGAAAGAAATAACCATTGAGCTCAGTTGACAGGTCTCAGTTTTTACAAAGATGTATTTGTCCTCATTCTCTCTGTCCATGGCTGGAACTGTCTGTATTTGTGCTAAACCTGTTTCATCAGCTCCCAGCTGAGCAAGTTTGAGAAACAGACACTAAGTGGGCATTTGTCAAGGGCTGCCCAGCATTGCTCAGTTTTACCGAAATAAAAGGAAATTGATCAAAACTCCCAGAGTTCTGGATGTTTTGGGAAGTGATATTTTGATAAATTGCTTGCTGATTGTGGAAGAAAGGAGGAGGGCAGATGGGCTGATAGATCAAGACAGTTTTCCTACACATGCTTGATAGACATCTCGCCAGCAAACCCAAAACAAGCATCATGCATTATGACGCCTGTCTGACAGTTTAACACCCAAGATGCCAAGTAACTGAAAGTCCTAGGTTAGAACCCATGTTTTCTGTTCTTTGTTTTTGTTTTTGTTTTGAGACACGGTTTTCCTGTGTACCTATGGCTGTCCAGAAACTTGCTCAGAGATCTACTTGCCTCTGCTTTGAATGGCTGTGGATATTTACTTTGAGATCTCTATAGTCTGAATATTGTATATGAAGTAAAATATGTATTTTCTTATTTTTTTAAACTAACAGTCAACTGTACATTATGTATACTTGTATATACGATTTTTGTATATAATGTATTTAGTTTTGTTGGAGTTAAAGTGGTTGAAGAAGGCATATATTCCAAGCATTTATAAACATGAGTCCTTAAAATTGATTGTATAAGTTACTTTTAAATAAATTATTGCTGCATATGATTTAAGAATGTGGAGCGTACAGTTTTTCCTCACCTATGTTTTTGGACTTATCATCATATCTGCAACTTAAAATTATAAAGATAAGACATCATCCAAGTATTTCTTTCTTATTTTCCTCTTTTTGAAATTTCAATAATCAATTTTTGGATTCCTATTTCCTCCAACTGTTCATGTTCACTTTTAATATAAACACCCAGTAGATCTGCTTAAGTTACATTGTTACTTGCTGCACATTTAGTGGTTTTCATTGGTTTAATGGACATACACAAACCAGTGACACCAATGTGAGAAATATGGTGAGCGTTTTGGGAGATAGTTTTGATTTACTCTTTTTCTTACCTGGGTTTCAGTTGCTGTGATAAAACAACTTGGAGAGAAAAAAAAATTTATTTTACTTTTACTTTCTCAGGAGTCCATCAATGAAGGAAGTCAGGACAGGGACTCGAGGCAGAAACCCAGAGACGGGAAACAAAGCAAAAGCTGTGGAGGAACTCAGTTACTAGACTGTTCAGCCTTAGCTTTTTCAGCTTACTTTCTTATATACCTCAAGACTACCTAGCCAGGAATGCTACCATCCATGGAGAGCTGTGTACTCACATTAATCAAGACAACAGCCAACAGATTTGCCTATATTCCATACTCTTGTGAAATACAATCTTCCTTCTCAGTTTGATTTGACTTTTCTGATAAAATGACTCTATGGCACAAATAACAATAAGACCGTCTTTTCCTCTCACGTATTTGTCTTTCCACATTAGAAGAGTTCATCACTTTCTTTACAGTTTCCCCGCCTTTTGAAACAGAAGTTATTACAGGCCACATCTTTAGTAACAACATGAAATATGTTTACTAAACACTAAACTCGTATTTCATGTACTATCCCTTCCTTGGTAGGAGTTTCTTTTTTCTTTTTTCTTTTTTGTTTTTCAAGACAGGGTCTCTCTGTGTAGCCTTGGCTGTCCTGGACTCACTTTGTAGACCAGGCTGGCCTCGAACTCACAGCGATCTGCCCACTTCTGCCTCCCGAGTGCTGGGATTAAAGGCGTGCGCCACCACGCCCGGCTTGGTAGGAGTTTCTTACATGACACATTTTGTTTTATGTTTGTGCGTGTGTTGGGCGGGGGGCGGGGGGAGGAGGGGAGCTAGAAGAAAATGTCAAGTGTTCTCATTTCTTGTTCTGGGTCTTGCTGTTTGAGCCACAGTCTGTCACTGAACATGGAGCTCAGAAATTCAGCTAGGATGGCTCCCGAGAAAAGCCTAAGCGCTCCCCGCCCCAGGCCCTGATTTCTTTAGTAGCACATGACTGTTACCACACGTGAGAATGACTCGCTTCTGCGTGGGTCCACATGATTCCCTACAGAGTGATAGTGATGTAAATACGGAACCCAACACTCCAAATCCACTTCTTATGTTCCAGACATCCTTCTCTGCTCTCCAACCATGGAAATCTTCCATGTGAATGATGCTGGTAATTGATATTTGTATTCTGTCGCTTACTATACAATTCTTAGCACATGATTCTGCCTGTAGATTATTAATATTTCTGTATTGGTCATTATTGTAGAAAACTGCAACTGCAAAATGAATGGATGGATGCTGAGTAACTTCAGGGTTAAAAAAAAAGCTACAAGGAGGACACAGTTTTTTTTTTTTTTTGTTCCAATTTCGGTGCTAACCGAGTGCAACACTGAAATGGGGACAGATAACAGATCACAACGGATGGCACGATACAGCACCTCTGCCATGCTGTGGGCAAAGCAGGAAATAGGTTGCAAAAGGGGAAACACTATTTAAAGACAGCTACTGAGGAAGTAAATGTAATTTGAAATAATCTTAATGTAATTTAACGTCAAACGTTGCTTTAGAGCAGCACATTGTGAAAAGGGAAGAAAATAGAATAGCCATAGAGTGGTGTGGAACACTTCTGCATAGGGCGCTGCTACTCACTCAAGGGAAGAACCCAGCCAGGAAAGGCCATGGCATGAGCTCAGGTTTTAGAAACCAACTCTTCAGTGTGAAGATGGATGAAAGCTCAGACTACTTTCTCACCGAGAGGCAGAGAGGCCACACAGCCATGGTGTTCCTGCTTCTTCTGGAAATGTATCCCTGGTTCCTGTCCAGTGAGTCATTCTTTATGCTGCCCAAGAGTGTGTGTCTGTCAGGCCTGGTGGCTCATAGCTCTTATCCCAACATTTGGGACGTTGGAAAGGAAATTGTTATAAATTTGATGGCTGCCTAGACATCAAAAAGAGAAGCTGTTTTAAAACAAAGTTAAGAAAGACACAAACAAACAAACATGCATACAAAAAAACAAACAAAATATGTATCAATGATCCTTAGGGATCCTTGAGACTTTGGTATTCCAAATCCCATGGGGAAATGGAAGGTGAGCACTTATTCTGGCAGTATATGCTTGTGTGCAGACCGGCTATTCTGCCCCCAACAACTTGGGGTACCTTTTAGCCATGAGGGGCCAACAAACTTTACTGGAACTGAACGTCCTGTGCGTCTTCTCTATCTGAATGTGCTGTCATTCCCTGCCTGCTGCAGTCACAGAATCATCTTAGAGAAAAAGGGCTTATTTGGCTTCTACTCCCAGATCATAGCTCATCACAAAGGAAACCAGGACACACACAGAAGCAGGAACTTTGAAGCAGAGATGGACAAGAACGCTGTTTACTGGCTCACTCTCAGGCTCCTGCTTAATCTGCTTTCCTATATAAGCCAGGTCCACCTTCCCCTAGAACGGTGTCACCTGCAGTGGGTTGAGCTTTCCTGTGTCAATTAATAATCATGAGCAAAAGCCAGGCCATATGAACTATCTCCTATACTGACGCCATTATACAATGTTTGTATTCCCAGAGATCAGGATGTGCATTCCTCCAACATGCTGCCTACGGTGTCTGTCAATCTTCTTTACATTGCCTTTTTTGCTTGTGGGGTAGTAGGTGAGTGTGAAAAAAAAAAAAACAACAACAACAACAAACCACTGATATAGCATCCATTGCATCTGATCAGAGTAATAAACTCCTATTTGACTCAGATTCTTTCATCTCCGACAATATGTTTGTAACTGTGACAATCTAACTTGATAACCTGCACACAAGGAAAACCCCAGTTCCATTAAAGCAGCGCATATAAGCAGGCCACTAACATTAGCTATATTTGGTAAGATAGTATCCATCCCATACTAAGCCTTTTTATTGTTGCTTAGAGACAGGCTCTCAAGTGGCTCAGGCTGGTCCAAATTCATTAGTAGCTGAGTGTTGACTATACTCCACCTCCCAATGAAAGATAGGATGATAGGCATGTTCAACCACATCTCCTTACCTTTCTATACTAGTATCTTTTCAGTTTGGAGAATTTTCAAGTAAAAGCGTAAATATGAAAATTGCTATCCTGTGAACTCCTAATCATGTCACAACTACCAATAGAAATGGCCACTTTAATATCAATGTTTATTTACTTAATGTGTACGCATGCACACTTGAGTGTATACACACCAAGTACATGCAGTGCTCACATAGGTGAAAAGGGGTGTTAGATTCCCTGGAACTTGAGATATAGGCAGCTGTAAGTTACCATGTGGATGCTGGGGACCCAACCCCGGTCTTCTGCAAAGGTAATGAATAGTCTTAAATGCTGAGCCATCTTCCTAGCCCCCAATGTATAGCTTTTAAGTAAAAATGTGGAGCAAAAGAATGGGTTGATATGGAAATTTTCATCTCCGGTGTAGATGTTAAGCAAACACACATTTTCAACACACAGCAACTGCAACTATTTTAAACAGTAAATTGAGAAGCACTAGGTACTTGTTAACAAAGGGAATATTTATAATGTAGTTGCTGAAATAAACAGAGGTTTTAAATATAATTTGTAATTATAAGAAAACGTATTCATGATGGGACCAGCTAATTAAAAAAATTTACCCACTGAGTTTTTCAAAAATTGAAGATATCATATTTTTCTGATAACAAGAAGAGTTGCTTTTAAAGTTCCTTTTCTGAGCGTGTTAAGTCTTGACACACCACCACAGGATCTAGATTGCAGATCATGGCCGCTTCTCACATTGAAATTGTGAAGCTAAACATTGCTGTAAATGACTGCAGCCTTAAACGCTTCTGTGACCTGGTCTAGCACCTCTAATAATACTCTTGTTATAATTGCACCACAAAATGTGTCAACTTAAGAGCATAAAATATTAAAAATACAATTCTGGTAACAAGCTTTTACAATACGTACAACATTAAAAACCCTGACATAGATTTTAAAGCAAGTTACCTTTTCTCTTCTTTAGTGCTTCGTTGGAAGGATTTCTCTGTTCTCTCTGTGGACTACTTAAGAGATTGAAGCAGCACCTTTGAATAAATTGTATTCTTCTCTGTCTAGTCAATGGTCTCATGATTAATCTATGTATTGCTTGCATTCCTATGTCTTTGTCATATCATAAACATGGCCTGCACTGCAATCTCTTCATTGTATTCAACTATCTGTTCTCATTAGGATACTATGTGGGTGCATTGTAATGTAGATGACAATTTAACTGTGCTTCGTCATTTCTGTATACTGACTCAGAGCACTATGCATTGAGATTCCCAAACCCACAACCAGGCCCCAAGATTCACCAGAGAAACACACGGGACAGAGAACTGACGTAATCACGCTTGTGGCTTTTCACAAAGAGAGGAAGAAATGAAGATCAACACTAACAAGGGAGAAGAGATTCCTGAGGAGAAATATGAGAGAAGTTAGAAGCGAGCACACAGGTTGCTTCGCAGCGGAGCCACATGTGTCTGTTCTTCCGTTCCCAGCAGCACAAGAACACAGCTTCCTAAATTTATCACCACCATCACCACCCGCCTTCTTCCAATGTCCTAAGCCAAAAACAAAAACCAAAATCAGTTACCTTATATTTTAGTGTTAGGATAAACATGACCTTTCTTGGCCTATTGATGTAAGGATTTAGTAAAGAAAAGTTTGACATAAATGAGGAACGCTGGGACACTGTTGCAACAAAAAGATCCAGCTCTCCCCAAATGAGTGATTGACACAAATAAGAAGTGTGTGTGTGTGTGTGTGTGTGTGTGTGTGTGTGTGTGTGCGTGTGTGTACATACACAATGTTTAGTGTATGAATTTATTTTTACATACGAGAAATGAACTCATGGAAATATTCCTTGACATTGAAAGCAGATGGATGAATTACTGTGAGGTGATCCGCACATAGAAAGAAGTATGGTAACTTTCCAGAGAATAGAAAATTCTTTCTTAGAGTCATAAATTATATATCAAGTGGAAAGTAAACAAATTATCCCTGACAGACCCCTATTCCTTTCTTATTTTTTATTCAAGCTGTAATGCTGGAAACTACTGTGCACTAAATAATAAAAGGCTTCCAAATTCTCATTTTTCTGTTCATTTACATGGGAATTTTGTTGAGCAATTTAAAAAAGGTTTAGAACAACTTTAATGTTTTCCATCAATTATTTAAGTTATTTTGTTGTGATAAGAATTAATGTTAACTAATACCAGAAAACATAACACCTTACTCATTTAAGTACCCAGTTGTATAGCTTGAGATCTTTATGCTACTGAGAAATAGATATTCCAAACATTTACACATGTCAAATTAAACTATTTACCAAATAATAACTTTTCATATCTTCTTTTCCTTAGCTTCTGATAATAACATTACATTCTTTTCTTTGGACTTAACCAATTTATATGATAGTTGTCTTAGTTAAAGTTTCTAGTGCTGTGATAAAACACCATGACAAAAAGCAAGTTGGGGAGCACTGGGTTTCTTTGGCTCACAGGTTCATGTAAGTGTAACTTCTGTGTAAGTTTCTCTTACTCTCACTCTTTGTCTTCCGAGGAAGTCAGGACAAGAAGCCAAACAAGGGAGGAAAGCTGTTGCAGGAGCTGATTAATTGGTTATAGAGGGGTTGCAACAAATGACTTGCTCAGTCTGCTTTGTTTTCTTTTTTAAAAAGTTATTATTATTTTTTTATATATACATTTATATTATTATGCATAAATAAAATAAACTACATACAGCAGGAAGAACCACGAAACAATCAGGAATTATATGAATGTTACATTCATAGTGATTTGGCTGTTTGTATTTGACAAACTTGAAGTAAGCATCTTTTCTTTCTTGGTGAGTCTAAAATTCTGAATGAAAATCAGTATCTATCATATCTCATCTCTATTAAATTAAAACATCTATCTAGACCTAAAAACATCTTAACCCCTGAACAACTAAGCTTAATTGTAAGACTGAACTATCTGGTTCTCCACCCCATCAGAGACTTGAGAAGGAATAAACCTTAATTACCTGAGTGAACTGGAAGTGCAGGTTAGCAGCTTTCAAAATGAAAAGATGATGGAGACAATTTACTACCTTAACAGTCATGCAAAACTCTCTATAATATTGGAGCATCATCTTCAGGCTTCTAGGCCAATATATCTGAGAGACATATTTGTGAAGCAGGAACTATTGAGGACTTGCTTACCCTGTCTTGGCAGAATCTGGCTGTCGACTCTGCCTGCATCCAAGCTTGCCAATTTTTAGGCAGAATTCTTTCTGTTACAGAAATGAGGACATTTTGCCCAGCGGCTTGTTTGTCACATTTGAATCCATCTCAATAAGGAGGTACTTTGGTGCTCCTCACCTTTGAGGTAGGCTGGGCCCCTTTCTGAGGACTAGGGGAGGGAGAGTGGGACCAGATGGTGATGAGGGAGGGAGCTAATATCTGCATGTAAAGAATTCAAACTGCAGAACAAGCAGGTAACCTATATTGCTAATCCCACTACATGGGAACAGCTCTGAGACTGGCTGAGACACAAATGTCTATGCATAGACAAGGCTTTGTGTTGGTCACAGAATCCCTATGACTTATTAATAAATGCCATTCCTTATATGGCATGAATGAAGATTAGCAGATGTCTTCTGCTCATACAAAGAGCAGAAAACCAGACTTAATTGTTCTGTGCATCCCTCACACCTCATGGGTTTATAATGTTAGGACTGTATAAGGCTTGTGAGAAATTATATGTTTTCAGAACAAAAGAACTGGACACTGATGCTGGATCAGAGCTGACAGGATTCATTCCTCTCGGTGTGCTGGATGCTGACTTCCTGCATCCTTCATGTTCCAGCCCCAGGTGATTCAGAACAGGACAGCTCTCAGCATTTCAGACTGTCCCACACAGGACTCCTGTTAAGCCTGGAATTTCTCAACATTTAGAAACTGGACCACAAATGGTATTCCTGGCTTATTTAATTAGTTTCCCCAATTTTATTTGGGTCTCTACAAAAATATTATTTGCCTCCAATCAGCCAGAAGAAACCTTAAGAGAATGATGTCTCATTTTCACTGGGGAGGGGGTGGGTGGGTAGGTTTTTGTTTGCTCTCTTGGGCTACAGATGCTTATTTTCATTGGGAGCTGGTTATGTTATTTTTGGTCTTATACGGAGAGAGAACTAGGTTGGACTCGGGGATATCTCTCTTTTCCTTTATCTTTCCTTCGTAGGTATGCAGATAGGGGTTGAAAAGAAAGAGAGGGCATTATACAAATATATAGGGATGATAGAACAAAAAGTAGATCACTAAATCTACTCAACTTAAGGCCTTAATTGTTACTCACAAATAAGGTTATTTTAAATTCATCTTTATAAAAGTTTGTATATTGATGAAAAATAAGCTTAATAGTGATACATTAATATAGAATTCAAATTTTTTAAGATTATTTTTCATACACCTTATATAGATTTACTCTAATATGAGGTACTATACTCATCCAACTCAATTATAATATAAGGCTTACTTTCAATACTTTGAAAGTGGTATTGCAGGCTGTTTAGGATAATTAAATAATAAAAGCTAAGTGTTAATCGATCAAATCATAGGCATGTCAATTACTAGTCTATTTTTATCACAAAAATATATATTCTAGGTTTAACAGATAGATATGATTCTATAGATATATAAGGTAAAATAGTTAGACATGGTCTTCAAAAGCCTCAGAGACTTAGAGAATGTGGCGTTTAATCAGGTTTTTTTAAATTATTATTTTAAAGATTCTTAGACAACAGTCAGTCTACTTTCTTATTGAACCTAGAACTAGCAATCCAAGTAGGTATCACCACAGTGGTCTGGCCCCTCTCCCATCAATCACTCACTAAGAAAATGCTTTACAAGCCTGTCTACAACCCAGTCTTTAAGATGCGCTTGCCTTACTGAGGTTCCCTCCTTTCAGATGACTTTAGTTTGTGTCCAGTTGACATAAAACTATGCAGCACAATAGTCTTTTTTTTATGACCGCATTATTTTATTAGTGCAATAACCCTCATGTTCTCCCTGGTTCTAAGAAACAACAATGTTTTCTTCCTTATGATGCTGAATAATAATCTACTTTGTACAGCGGTTTTATTGCTAGTTTTCCTATATAAGTACTAACTGGTCCCCTGCATGCTTAGCTTCTGAGACAAGAGGAGCCTGTGCACACTCAGGGTGGCGTGGTTGGAAATGAGCTGCTGTCTCAATGCACTGAACGTTTCTTCCTAGAGGGAACAAGTAGGCCCATAAGACACAGAGGTGAATGAAATTTACTAAAAGGGACAAAGTTCAAGAAACCCAGCAAGTCACATGATTTATCTGGTCCCTTCACAAGGTTAGATTAACAAGTAACAAGTGTTAGGAGAGTCTTGGATGTCTTTGGCGGCTTCCTAGGGTTGCGGTTTTAATTCTGTGGTGGCTTGTTTTTCCATCAGTCGTGGGCCAGTCTTACCCATGCTCCTTTAAATAATTCCAATCAATTTATGTTTTTTTACCAGGTTAGACTGAGTGGAATTATTTCTTTGGCCTGCCATAGGCACCCTGTGTGGGATAAGTAGACCTCCGTCCATGTCTCCTCAGGAACAGTGACTCCGCACACCTTCACCGTTCTCGGTTTAGCCACTCTTCTTGCGTCCATGTTTGCAGGGAATATGCTTGGAAATTTAGGTCTGTTGAGAGTACAAATGACTTGATGGGGAAGTCTTTATATTCAGACATACAGTCCATCACATGGCCAGATAGTTGTACAGGACATCTCCTTATTCATCCCTATAGGTGTTCATTTTCTTTATTAAAAATTATATGACTTCAAACTTACTCTTGTAATAATTATTAAAATGTAGATCTACGGATAACATTTATTACTTCTAGGGTTCAGCTCTTAGGCTGACATTTTGGTAGTCGATCATTCAATAAATGTTTCCTTGAATTCCACTTGTCTTCCAGATCCTGTGACAGGTTCTTGGGACGCATAGGTGGATGCTGTCTCTGCCTTCTCAGAAAGTACATTTTAATACAAAAGGACAGCAGATGAGTTTGGGTAAAGAATGTGGTAGGTACTCTGCAAGGAAAAGCTACAGAGAAAGCAAAACCTGTTAGAGGAACGGAGGAGACGGTGGACGAGTTGAAGTTCTACAAACTTTCTCCACGAAAAGCTTTGCTGAGCAAAAGTAGTTTGTGAAGGATTTGTCTTTATGAGTATTAGGGTAAAGATAATCTAAGCTCGATGAAGAGCCAGTGCCTGTTTCATAAGGCTGGGTTATTCCCTTATGTTTAAAGAAAGTATGAATCTACTGTGGCTAGAACAGGTAACCCAGACAATGAGTGTGGCAGGTAAGATGGGTAAGGGACCAGTTTCTTAGGAGGACTTGCTTTCAGTCTATGGCTGTAGGGAGGGAGCTATGGGGGTGTTTTTGACAGAAAACTACACAAATACCTTCCTATTATTAAGCAGATTGCTCTAGCTACATTTTTCTTTTTAAAATCTTTTTGCTATTGTTATAAATTATTCACATTACACTCTGATTGCAATCCCCTTGCTCTTATCATCCTGCTTACACCCTCCCTTCCTCCCTTTTCTAGCTACATTTTCCAAAAAGTTTTTAGAGATGGTAGAACAAAGTAGAGATGAGGAGACGATCATGGAGCTATTGTACCTTTAGACAAAAGTATCCATTAGACAACAGTGGAAAGTGGGTGAGTTTTCAGTAGTTTGTGAGTATACTTGCGTAATAGAGAACGCTGGGTTTCCTTATGGAATGGAGCCAAACTATGGGAGAGTTATAAAGTTTGATGACAACTTTGTTTTGATCTGATCATATGGGTGTGTGGAATTCCCATCATCTTAGGAGGGGGACCCATAGGGCAGAGAAGGTTCTTTATAGATTAAAGGAAAAAAAAAAGAGGAACTGAAGGAGCGAAGTAGGGAGGATGCAGGGAGGGAGGATATTAATAAATTTGACAACTTGATTTTGAGAGTTAGAGATTACAAAATAAGCAGATAGTATGAGGATTTTTCATAATGGCTAGTTAATGTCTAAAGACAGATATAAGCTGTAGATTTACATATGGAAGTTATAGAGAAAATATAAATATGTACATAAACAAAATATAGGAGAAAGCTATGAAAGTACAACCATAACGAAATGCTTCAGAGAAACATCATAAAAGGAGGAAGTTTATTTTTGGAAGAGCAATAAAAGTTTTAGTCTCTTATTAGTTACTCCATTGTTTATTGACCATGGTGAGGCAGAAGGAAATGGCTAGACTGTATCTCAACTCACATGTTTAGGAAGCAGAGACAGACAGACAGACAGACAGACAGACAGACAGACAGACAGACACATACACAGGTTGTAACTAGAGAAAGACAAAACCTTCAAAATCATTCCTTTAGTGATTCATTTTTTTTCCCAACCACATACCAATTTGTTACAGCCCATTCATTCCACATGGACTGCTGTTGGAACTTGGCACCCTTTTATCTGGATCACCTGTCAGAGCTTGCACCTATCCACTGGTGGCTGAGAGTTTTGTGAAACAGATTCTTAGATAGCCTCTAATAATATTTATTTAAAATAAAGTGTTTCTTTAAAAATATCACTATATAAAAATTTCACTTCATTTATAGAATAATCAAATAAACTGAAATAATATCATACACATAAAATTTATATCCATGTGGGGGCTTGTGTGAGTATATGTCCCTTATGTTTAGGGTCCCACAGATGCCAGAAGAAGACATAGGATCTTCTTGAGATGGAGTTATAAGTGGTGTGAATGGCCCAATGCAGGTGCTGAAAACTGAACTCTGATCCTCTAGAAGAGCAGTGATTGTTCTTGACCACAGAGCCATCTCTCTAGCCCCAAATGTCAGTATGTTAGATAACTTTGATGCCGTTTCTTTAAAAATAGTCTAATTATAATATTAGCAATCTTTCTAATTTTGTTTCACCACCTACACAGCAGTTTATTAATGTGTAAAACCTGCGTTAAAATAAGCCTAACACATAGCACATCCTGACAGTGATAATCATAGTAGGAATGCATTGAACATTCTCTTTTCTAGCCTGGCTTACTTCTATTGACTTTAAGATATAACTTTTTGTAAAATGTATGTATTGCTAGGCCTTATTAAAAGCACAAAACCACTCTGCCAGAATAAGTAAGCATAAAATAAATTGATTGAGGTACAATATGGAAAGAACTGAATTTATATACATAAATTTTAAGGATATCTACATTCCAAAGCAATTTCAAATTTTAATGTAAGTATCTTAAGCTATGTTGGTAGTTTAGGTTAGAAGTAACTTTAAATTGTCATGAAGCTCAAGAAAAGTAAATTGTAAAACATATATATTGTCTCTCTATATACATGTCTCTCTCATATATATATATATATACATGTATATATGTATATTCATGCAATTAATGGTTTATTTTTAAGGTATAAGGTTGTTTATAGGAAAATTCTTTGATGGAAATGGTGATTTGACAGTACCAAAATAATCACTGATATCTGCACATATTCCAGTATGAAATTAATATAAGCTAAAAACTCAGTTGTGCCTTAGAACATCTAATGATGTTAGACTGTATCGAGTTTTTCTCTTAAAATTTTAAAATAATTTATTAATTTATTCATATTACATCTCAATTGTTATCCCTTCCCTTGTAACCTCCCATTCCTACCTCCCTCCCATTTCCCCCTTACTCACATCCCCTATGGCTGTGACTGAGGTGGACCTTCTCCCCTTGTATATGCTCATAGGGTATCAAGTCTCTTCTTGGTAGCCTGCTTTCCTTCCTCTGAGTGCCACCATTAAATCGGTTAGAGACTGTATCCATTTTGAGGCAGAATTATCACCACCTCAGAGCCTGTCACGTTCATCTCTGTCCTGACCTGTACTTGCTGTTTTAAGAACCAGTCTTCTGCCTTCTACTACACAATAGACATAAAGGCCAAAACATGAGCTGGGCCTTTGACCATTTACAGGCGCTGATACAGTTCTTTGGTTTTTGTCCAAATGCAACAAGTGTAGCTATCATCCCAATCAAAGAAGCTTCTCTCTGCAGAAGAAGGAGAGCATTACAGAAAAACACATTTGGACCCAATGCAGAGAATAAAAGATTATGGGGAGCCCAGCCCCAATGGATGTATCCGTGTTAGAGCCTCTGTGTCAATGGGTCAGGGAGCATCCTGGGAAGCAAGATGGGAAGATTTTAATAGTCAGAAGACCAGGAAGTCTGCCATGAGAGTGCCTTTCTTGGAATGGTTACAGAAATAAGACCTCAACAATGACCGTAGTCATGCTAACATCAAAAATGGGACCTCTAGACAAATAACTACAGGCACCTAGTGGCTGATATGAAAAGAATTAGGTTCTTCGAGGCATGAACTCCTAGCTGGTTATCCAATTGTTTTGTGAAGTTTTATCTTAGGTTAAAGCCTTTCATTTTAGAGAAGAACTTTTTAAGAATTAGCTTGTATGCCATACTCTGTAGATCTCTGCAGCTTCGGAAGGCGTTACTTAACTATTTTACTGTATATGTCTGTAGAATAATGTCTATCTGTTAGACCTAGGATATATATTCTAGGACAGGACAGGACAGGACAGGACAGAGATTTGTTCAACAACAATTAGCTTGCATTATTTAATTATTCTAAATAGGCTGCAGCACCCCTTTCAAGATACTGGCAGTAAACCTTGTATTATAATTGAGTTGGATGGGTATAATCCCATATACTAGAGTAGAAATATATGTGGAGAGAATGTAACCCTGCCTTAGGCTGGGCCCAAGGTGAAAAGAGTCTTGGGTGGCTGAGCCCACTGAGATTTTTTTAATTTTTATTATTTATTAATTTATTCTTGTTACATCTCTATGGTTATCCCATCCCTTGTATCCTCCCATTCTCCCCTCCCTCCCATTTTCCCCTTATTCCCCTCCCCTATGACTGTTCCTCAGAGGGATTACCTCCCTCTGTATATGCTCATAGGGTATCAAGTCTCTTCTCGGTGACCTGCTGTCCTTCCTCTGAGTGCCACTAGGTCTCCCCCTCCACTGAGATTTTTGTCTCTACAAACTAATAAAGATCTTAGATATGCTCAAAGAGAGAGGAAGTTTCAGCCCAAGACAAAAGAGGACAGGCTCTGGAGACTTTGCCCAGGGTATTGTATTGCAAGAAAGGATCATCCATTAGGAGGAGGATGCAGGAGAGGAAGGAGGAGAAAGACACTGGGGGACTGGAGTGAGAGAGACCAGAGGGGAGAGAGCAGAAGAAGGCTGCGCCATCTCGGGTTAGGTGGAGAAGAAGAACATGGCTGGTGTGGATGGAGACTTGGCCCAGATGATGATAATTAGCAAGTATATGGGGTTATGGAGGGGAGGTAGCTTGATAGAAATTATTAGAAACAGATGGCATTGGATTGGGGCAGTATCCCATACTTGCCCCACTATGGAAAGTAGTTTAGGGGACTAATATCTTCCCTGTCCCAGGTTAACTAAGGCTATTTTAAAATATAACAAGTGTCTGTGTTTTGATTGAATGCTAGTGGGTTACACTGCCGTAATAATAATTATAGGCCTGATAATAAACATTATTAGGCCATACTGGTAAATTAATAAATTAACAAATATAAAATGTGTGTGAAGAATAATCTTAGATTTAAATTCTATGCCAATGTATCATATTTACACTTATTTTGCATCAATATATCAAATTCTATAAAAATGAATTAAAAATAACCTTGTTTGTGAGTGACAATTAAGGCCTTGAGTTGAGGAGTAGATTCAATAATCTACCTTTTGTTCTATTCTCCCTCTATTTCTATATGCCCCTTTCTTTCTTTTCAGCTAATAAAGAAAAAAGAAACATCCGTGAGTTCAACCTAGTTTTCTCTCTGTATAAGACCAATAATAATTTATAACCAACTCCCAATGAAAATAAGCCTCTGTAGTCCAGGAGAGAAAACAGAAACTTATTCAATCCCCCCTAGAGGTATTGGGACATCATTCTCTTAAGGTTTCTTCAGGCTGATTTAGGGCAAATGATGTTTTTATTGTTCTAAAGAATCTTTGACAACAAGATAAGTTAACTCCTGGCAACACCCAGCCTGCCTCAAAGAAGATGATGAGCATCAAAGAATCTCATGGAGATGACTTCAAATATGCCAAACAAGCCACTGGACAAAATGTCCTCATTTCTGCCACAGACAGAATTCTGACTAAAAATGGACAAGCTTGGATGCAGGCAGAGTTGACAGCCAAACTCTGCCATGACAAGGTAAGCAAGTCCTCAATAGCTCCTGTCTTGCAAATATGTCTGTCAGATATATTGAGCTAGAAGGCTGAAGATGATGCTGTAACATTATAGAGAGTTTTGGGTGACTGTTCAGGCAGGAAACTGTCTCAGTCATCTTTTCATTTTGGAAACTGTTAACCCGCACTTCCAGTTCACTCAGGTAATTACGTTTTATTCCTTCTCAAGTCTCTGATGGGGTTGAAGACCAGATAGTTTAGTCTTACAATTAAGCTTAGTTGTTTAGGGGTTAAGATGTTTTTAGATCTAGATAGATGCTTTAAGTTAATAGAGATAAGATATGATAGATACTGATTTTCTTTCAGAATTTTGGACTCACCAAGACAGGAAAGATGTTTCCTTCAAGTTTGCCAAACACAAATAGCCAAATCACTATGAATGTAACATTTATATAATTCCTGATTGTTTCGTGGTTCTTCCTGCTGTATGTAGTTTATTTTATTTATGTGTAATAATACAAATGTATCTGTTAAAAAAAGAAACATAATAAAAGGTGGAAAAAAGACTCAGCTTGTAAAAGAGAAATGGAATTAGTTCTAATGTTTTTAAAACAGGGCATTTACAAGGAGGTGATATGGGATGTTCTAAGGGGATCCATTCTGCAGGGAAGTTTCTTAAGATGGGAATTAACAACTCAAAAATAGAGTCACAAGTCCCTGAAACTGTCCAGATCCATGAAGCTTTTTCTTCTCTGAGAGTACATGGACTGTAAGGACTGCTGGGCATCAACCTCAGCCACCTGTGCTCCTTAGATAAGGCAAAAACTAAGGTATCTAGGAAGAAACCGAGATTATCCAGGCAATCTGAGTGAAGCAAAGACCAGACATGAGGCTTGAAAGAAACAGAAACCAGCTGAACTGACTAGAGGGAAAACAAAACAAAACAAAATGAAACAAAAAACAGCCAAGCTGTGTAGAAGAGACTTGTCCAATTTAAGCTGCTGGAAAATGTCCCCCTCAAATCTGCTGAGCTCCCAGAAGGCTGTGCGATGTATTTCAGACTTCCAATGTCCATGAATTGTCGCTGGGGTGGGTTTTGGTGATGCAGCTGTCTTTGAGTCATTTCTACTCTATTAAGTAACCCTTCACCCATATCCTTACAAATGATAGCAATAAAACTCATTAGTTTACCACACTGGACTTCTGTGGTACTTTGCTTTGTCCTCCATCAGTTCCCTATCTGGTGTGAATAGATATTTGCTCATGTCTTCCTAGGAATCACGTTACAGAGCACCAATGCAAAGTGGTCAGCCTTGAAACCGTATGCACACAAACGGCAATGATGTAGCAGGTTGGCACTTATATATTTGCACACATTTTTTTTTCAATAAAAAGAAGGTATCAATTTGAGAGTGAGGGTCCAGTGGGAGGGGTTGGAGGAAGTGGTAAGTGATGCAATTATATTTTGATTAAAATTTATTATTTTAAAAATGCAGTGAAATGAGCCCAAGGCATGTGCCCAAGACCTTAAACTACTGGAAACTGCACGGCTGGACCCTTGCTGTGATATGCTGAGGTATGGTGCAGCTTGTTTTTCAGACCATTGGAAAAGACACTGTGGACTGTATCCACTTCCTGCATAGCATTAATCTTAGCTTTCCACCATAACTTTCTTTCCCACTCCTTCCATTCCGGTCCCCGCCCCCTCCCCGCCCCGCCCCGCCCCTGCCCCTGCCCGCAGTCTCCTTAGCTTTTTCCTCTCCTCCTGTCCTTCCCCCTTCTTCATTCCGTGTGGTCCTAACATGATCCTCTGAGACTCACCTCTGAACTCAGTGCTTGTATATTTCTTTAGGCTGCAACAAAACAATTACACACTTACATTCTTTTAATGTTGAGGACTCTGCTTTTCTTAAACTGTGATTTAAGATGATCTGCAAAATGAAAACTGTATTATTGTTATTATCTTGCTTTTAGCTAAAAAATTACAGAATACAAACTCTGAACCATTATTAAGGGTTGTTTTTTTGTAATAGGGAAGTTATGAGACAAATTTAGTATATAGTTATACTCACTTTGAATAAATGTTCTTCTCAGAGAAATGGCACTCCTTGTACAGATATAACTAATGATGCAAGCAAATAATTAATTCAACAACGTTTACTGTAATTTATAAAGTAATTTCTCAAAGGAATGGCTTGATGAGTGTACATGGTTCCTCACATACGTTATGTTCACCTCTCTCATTGGAAATGATGATGACATCCATATATTTCACACCTTCCATGAAGAGAGTATCTTATAATATCTGCCTCGAATGAACACCCACATGAATCTAATTTATAGCACATGTCCGCATAGCATTTCACATCTTCTCATCTTTGGGGAAAGGATGAATAAAAAAATGAGTAATCAGCAAGTGGAGTTTAGTTCTGTATAAGGTCTTCATGTGGGACAGTATTGAAGAGTTCTCTAATATAGCAAGCGGAAGCTTTTATGTGTAATTAGCGTACCTTCTATTCACAAGACATATAATTTAGCTTCAATTCCTCTGCTCCTTCAAATCAGAACTCAGCCCTGCACATAAGACTGTTTTCATTCTTCAGAAGTAAAGGAAAAACCATGCCTACCTAGAGCAGAAAATTTAGAGTGTGACCCATTTAAAGCAGCTCGATTTTATGCCTTGCAGTTTTAAATGGACCAATTTATTTAAGTACCCGAATGCACAGGCTGAGAGGGAAAAGCCTCACAACTGAGCACTGTGCTTCTACTGTGTGAAGCTTTGTCCTTGTGATCTGTTGGTTTGTTAAGATTTGTTTTCATTTTTAAAAGTTTCTCTGCTTTCGAGATAATTTCCTGAAGAGATATTAGGTGAAATTATTGAGGTCATTTCGATACCTTTGCTATTGAAAAGAAATTTGCTGCATCACATTTAGAAAGTAGCTGTGCTCTCAGTGTGTGGTGTCTTAGGCAACATTCATATGTACTATATAGGTATTAACCAAGGGAGAAAGAATTTAAAGAACAAAATGATATCCATAGATTCTGATTTATTTTTAAAAGTTTCACTTTATGAAAATGATAAAATTCAGCAGCTGAGGTGATAAAACTATCACTAACACCACCACCACTGTTGTCATCCCCATCATCCTCATCATTTTTGGTGGCAAACGTGTTGCTGATCTACAAACCTGATGGAAGGCATCTTTGCTATAGGGTGAAGACAGCCTGTTAGTAATAATGACTTGAGAAGTACAGGCTATTGTTTTAGCACATTCTTCATACTAAAGCCGGTATAACTGGGATGTTGGCTTTAGTAAAGTGCCTTGTTCTTGTCATTGTTAGATGGGCTGTATAAGTCTTGTCTGACCAGCTTTGATAATATGCTTCCGAAAGAAACAGAAAGGAAAGAGATGCTACTTACACATCAAAAACAACCTCTGCTTCATTATTCAGAGTGAAATACTGCACACATATTTTGATTTGGTAAGTATGAATTTCCTCAAAGAGGGTTGGGCAATCTAGAATATTTAGAAAAAGAACTGTCACACCACTGCTGACATGAAAAATGAGCCTCGGCTAGAATAAGGGAAAGCCCATCCCAGCTACAAGGTGGTCTTCTTATCATGGGTCACAGCCTTGATGCAGAATTGTTACATTCCTCTTTGCTGATGGGACCTCAGTGAAAGAAGCCAATTTCTTGCAGCGTTTAGTATGATGCTAAATAGGTAAAATGTGTCAAAGTCATTGGCAAAGTAATGACCTAGAACTGTCACGCCTGTTGGCAGAATGCAGGCCAACATGAGGTTGCTTGGTATGGACTTCCAACAGAAGCTGACTTGCCAGCTATGTCAAGCAGACGCACGCATCTGGGACCCTGCTCATGAGCACCCCCAGAACTAGAAATTATGATGATAGCAAATGAGATGGTGCGATTGTCTTTCCTCTCCTGTGTTCTTGAACTTGTGTTAGAATCTCAGGCTACTGAAGCGTGTGATGTTTTCAATTGAGTCAGGGTAGCAAAGTTTACAGTGATGGGACTTGAGCGCGGGAGGTACTGCTTGGCAAGAATTCCTTTCTGTATTTTGTTTCACATGTAGGTAAGGGTGTTGAAAGCTAGAGAAATGAAACATTACGTCCATAAGCAAAATAAACATAAAAATCAAACTTTAAGTGTAACAAAGATGTCTGAATTCTCTGAGGTCTCCTTCCAATGCATTTGAGGTCTCCTTCCTATGGATGAATTATTATAAACTGATGGAAATAGATCTGCCACTTCATTCCTGCTCAGCAGGTATTTATCATGACCAACACTCTGCCGGCTCCTGATACAAAGGTAAAGACAACAGAACTATGGCCTAGGGTGAAGAGACAGGCAGTATGTCTTCAAATACTTGTTTTAAGAGTTTTTTTTCCCTTTTCTTTTTGACTCTCCCCTTTTAGCACATGATGAATGTGATCTTCAATAAACCCTTCACTCACCGGAGTCCTTGACTATCCATCTCTCTTCTCTGGCAAATTCTAAACACAAATTAAATATAACTGGTACCCTACCTTAGACCTGCTTCTGACTGTGTCTGGAGATAAAATCTCTGTTTAAGCTTTATAGCTACTAGATTCAGACAGCATGGAAAGGACCAGCAGAACTTCCCTGGCCAGTTCATTTTTTCCACCACACCAAAGAGCTCCCTAGTCTGTCTCTTTTCTAATTTTCAACACAACGTTGATCAGTCTTATTAGATATTATTGCTTTATGCTTTATTCAGAAAAGCCAGGTAAAAATAATTTGGAAATTCTGCCATCACGTTTGTCCCATCTCTTCATTCTAGCATGCACATGCTCTATCATTTCATCTGTTTTGGGAAACCATCCATGCTTACAGGAAGGCCAACCAATGCATGTGTGTACTAAATTCTGTCTCTCCCTAAGGGAGACCAAGTGCACCCTTTCTTGTCTTCATCATTGCTTTTCACTCATACTAAACCATCCACACTCTTATAATAATCTGAATTTACATTTAAATAAACACCACCTCTTTGAGTTTACATTCTCCATTGGTGACCACCCACAATTTCTGGTGACTTCTTTGGTGAAACTGTTACTAGTACTAGTCTTTAATTGCTCCCTCTATTTAGCACCCACATCTTTGGTACTGCTTGATTGATTCTATTGTCAGAATGTATGTGAAACCTACCCACTGTTTTCTATCTCAATTAACACCACCATGGACAAAATCGCTGTCATCTTTTGATCAGAGTATAGTTAACTTAGTTTGTTGCCCTGCATCTATTCTTGCTTTTAAAAATAGGAATTAATAATTTTCTTAAAAGGAGAGCAAGGGTGAGCCTTTCCCTGTACACATCACTCCACAGTAGCTTTTCATTCTGTGTAAAATAGAAATGTAATCCTTTAATATACCCTGCAAGATTCTGCTTACTTTCTCTCTTTGCCTTGGAGTGGTCTCTCTGCTCTGTCAGTCACACTGCCTTCTTTGTCACACTAAACTCCTTTCCCACTGTAATGTCCTGGCACATGTTGGTTCATCTTAGCATCACTTTTTCTTCTTTGCTTCTCAAAGCACAGAAAGGCTGGTTTTTAACTCCATCATAATAGATTTTTTTAAAAATGTAGACTCTCATTTTTCTCATAACACACATTTAAATTTATAAATACATATCCATTTTTATATTTTCTATATTTTTATTACTGGAATATAAATTTCATGAGGACAGAAACTGAGATTCATTAATTATTTTCCTAATGTCATATATACTACTTGGATAGTGCTGTTAAAAAGCTGTTAAATAATCTATCTGTGTAATCTTTCTTTTCTATAATTTCATTCTTGCCAACTCCAATCAAATACTTTCCTTATTTAGTGGTAGAAATAAATTTTAATAGAATCACATGAGTCTATGTGCTATCAAATTGAACCAGAAGTTGAAGATTCATTCTCTCCATTTCTGTTATTGTTCTAGCTCTTAACTTGGTCATAGAAGCTGCTTTACGTAGAGTCTGTCAAGTCTCTATTACGTCTCTTCTCACTGGACCAAATGCCCGTAATTTCATCTTCTGGATATGGAATGAGATGAGCTTTGGTCTGTTCCCTAAGTGGCTTTTCGAAGTTATTGACACTGATCTTTCATAGCCTCAGTATACTATCAATTTTAAAACCTTTTCAAATCTGTATTTCCTTCAAGAACTTATATCATTACCTATAGTGATGTTTTTAGCAGTTTAATTTTACTCACTAATAAAAGAATCTACCAAGAGAAACCAAATCCCTTATTTTACTGTCCATCTGGTCTACCTACTTCATTCTTCACCTTTTGCAATACCTTTCTTATAAAGCCTATGACTAAAGACTATGTGTTCTTTTCTAACTGTCTTGTTTGACCTATATCCTATGTCTTAAACATCAGTCAATCCTCATCCAATCATGCTAAAAGTAATTATAAAGCTCTCAGTCCATTATCATCTTTGTCCAAACAGTTACAATTTCGACCATTCTAGTGCAGTGTATGTCAGGGGCCAGAATGTAGTAGGGTGCCCATTGCTCATTCTTCAGCAGCCACTTGGATCTCCTTCTTGCTCCCCAGATGGGTGAAATGCACTCCTATCACCCACCATTTATACACTTTCCTCATGGTTTTCAAATTTATTTATGGGTCATGATCTCATTTTGTATAGTTTTCACATTATAATTCATCTCTTTCAGAGCCATGCCAAGAATTTCCTATTATTTTGTACCCTTATTGATATTTCTATCACATATCTATGTTTATCTCCAAACTAGAATGTTAATTTAATAGGGGAATGAATGTACCTTAGGTTATTATAGAGGAATTTTAATTCAGCAACATGGCTACTCTGAGATGGGACCACATACAAAGACCTAGGTCTTTGTGATTTGGCTGGAATAGAGACACACTCTTAGTATAAACTTTTAACTCCACTGGCTGGAATACACACCTTTAATCTCTTTGACTGGAATATAGACAGGGCACACCTTTAATACCACTGGTTAGAATATAGACATGTGGTTAGTACACACTTTTAATTCCAAACAATGACATCTATTGAGGGACAGACAAAGTGATCAATCAGAGAAAGATTTGACAGAATGATAAGACGCACCAAACACTCATGAGCATAGACAGTAAAGAGATCCTGCTTAAGAGTAGCACAGAGAAAGTAGAAAGGATTTGGAGTTCGTGGAGACAGTATTGTAAAATTCTGGAGTATAGTATAATTTGGTGCGGTTCACTTGAGTGCAGTTGAGTTCATACAGTTCAGATCATGGAGTTCGGAGGCAGTTTTCCTAAGCAGAGCAATCCCGTGAGAAGCAGAGAGAAGCCAGTTTAAATCAGTTAGCTTGCAGAGGTGTTCTGAGCCAGAACAGCTGAGTTAAACCAGCTGATTCAGCAGTAATTCTCAGAGGCTGAAAATATTCTAGGCCTAGGTTAGCAGACAGAGGATGGAACCTGAAGCCATTGGGGACTGAGCTTGCAGAAGATTAAATTGTATGGAGGCTAGAAGCTGCCAGGCCTAGACCTAGGGATAGTTAGACAAAAATGCTCTGGGCTCAACGCAAGCTGTGCATTCCTAAAGCCTGGGTAATGGTTCTCATCTCATCCCCTCATCAGAGGAAATTAAAATCACATTTACAGCTTATGCTTGTGTTCTTGGTCCCCAGAAAACTCCTTGACACTTAGCCAATGTTCTCTAACTGTACACTAAAATACATTACATTAATACACATTAAAAACATAACATGAAAGCCACTATTAGGTACTGTTTCCCAAGCTGGCTGCATCATAATGCTAGGTATTTCTATTACTTAGAAGTTTAAATGAAGCAATTCTTTAATGTGGTCAGAGTTACGTGTTCAGGATTAATACTATAAAGTGATAGCAGGGGTTTCAAATATCAGGGACTGAATAGAAACTAAATGACTAGACATGGAAACTCTGCAAGGCAAACGTTTTGTGGCAATGTTAGACTTTTGCTGTTGTTGTTTATATTCCTTGACCCTCAGAATTTTTTCGCCTTAGTCAAACAGTGTGTTCTCCAATCTGGAGTGTGGTTTGTAACATGATGGACACCAGCATTACATCCTTTATGGAAAAGGTCGACACCACTTTGCTTCTGTTACTGCTTTATTCAGGACATATAAACTTAAAGATCAGGACAAACTGACATCTTAGAAACATAACTAACAATACATTTCGATTTTATCTTCAACCAGCATTTGATTCCAATGACATATTAAAATTTTTGGGTGTAAAAGCCAATGGAATTTTAAAAAATGTACTTTTTACATATTCAAGTGTCTGTTTCATTATAGTTTTGTAGTTGGTTTTATAGATACTACTATAGATACGCTTAAAATAACAGCCAGAAATTTCAAAGGGTTATGCAGCATAATGAACTGTTTTTTTTTTCAGTGCAGACTAATTTAATTAATAACAGAAAATGAGAGACCTTAGTTAGAGAAAGAAAAATAACTTGATGTCCCAGCAACATCTTGCCAGTAGAAAGATAGTAATTATTCCTACAAATAACTTTTCCACTCATCCTTCTTCTAACACATGTTATCTTATCTTTGACTATGTTGTCACCGTACTCATTCATATAACTGTCGTGTACATTTTTTTAAAATGTCACCAATTATTCGACGTACAAATCATGAGAAATCGTAGAATTGCTTGGAAGCTGAATTTCTTTATTACTAGAGACAAGATTGTAATCCCAGATATTTCATTGTATGTGGAATTTTATTTCTTCTTTCCTGCATATTACAGCTTTCTCATTGCTATCACAGCTCAACTGCTAAGTAGATGTAAACTCAGCAGGTGTTCCATAATATCTGAAAAGCACATTTCTCACAACTGCTAATCTTTGTGATGTATAGGTATTTTAAGAACCTATACTTGGCCAGGGTTTCACAAATGTTTTACAGAGGAGTGACAATGCATTAATGTTTTACCAAGATCACTTGTTATTCATAAAAGTTAATAGTCTATCTCCTTCATTTAAATTTATGATTCTTTAAATTTATTTTAAAACACTCAGTTCTTTTACCCAGACTCCCTAGGAATAACTTGTGGTGGTTCTATTTGGTTGAATGTTCCCTTTGTAGAATGTGATTACATTATTCATTTGAACCCATTTGTATTAAGCTGCAGGTCTATGAAAGAATTCTTAGCTAGCTGGATATCACTAAAGATAATTGATTTGGAAGTGCTTTACATATTAAAATCCATTTTAAAGGCATTTGCTAAATTTTATTTTAATTTATTATTTATGAATTATAAGCTTCATGACTTTATATAATGCATTAATATTGATTCAATCTTGAGTGACGTTTACAGAATGAACTTGCATTTTTTCTATTCACTATATACCATTTTCTCCATTTATAGAATAGATTGATACAGTTTTACTAATCAAATTTATATTAAGGTAATGTTTTTTCTTATTCTTTCAAATTTACTCATTGTATGCATAGTTGGGCATTTCATTTAAAAATATGGCAATATTCTTACATATAAAACCACTAAGAATTGTTGAGACAGCCAGCCATATTTGAGGCATATTACAGCATGTATTCTTCACAGCTTTAGAAAGTAATGTAAACAATGAAATATGTGCAACTCTTTAAATAGTCCTCTTTGAAGAAATAATTCTTCATCCCTAATAATGCTACACATATGAATTGAAATTCTTCAAAGTTATTTTCTTATAATATTTGAATTAGAAGTACTATGATACCTCTGGGAGTTACTTTCACCTGTTATGCCCAGGAGATCAGTATACACACCATCTTTGATGCATATAGCTTACCATGAAACAGAAACATTATTTTGAATTCTCTCTTTGAGATATGTATTTATTTCAAAACTGAAGTTCCCAGAAACAAAAATATTATAAGATGACCAATTTCTTAAATGTAGAAAAGATTATTTGAAAGTTTTGCAATAGTATACAAGTAATTCTTTAATGAAAATATAGTATAGATGTAGTTATATATTTTTACTGTAGCTGTAGATGAAAACAAATACAGTGAGGACGTAGGCCGAGGAGACATGTCAGTTGGGAGGATAACACCTACATCCTCTCCAAACCTGCCATTTCACACCCCTGTTTTACATCTTCTATGTATCTAATAAAAAAAAAAAAACTAACTAGTTAGACAAAAACCTAAAAATAAACCAACCAAACAAATGAACAAACAAAACCAAAACTCACTGCCCGGAAGATGGTGTGTGCACCTACAGGAGTGCTTGACGAGATAAACAGTTACCTTAGAAGAAAAAGGTGCTTCCGGCCAGGGCCTCCTCTGCTCCTTCCCTCCGCCATCGCACGCTGTGCTTCAAACTCGGCTTCTCGTCTTGTCTTCTTACAAGGCTTTCAGAACCAAGCGATTCCTGGCCAAGAAACAAAAGCAAACCGGCCTATTCTTCAATCGGTTCGGATGAAAACTGGCAACCAGATCAGGTACAACTCCAAGAGAAGACACTGGACGAGAACGAAACGGGACTGTAAGCATTCAGAGTGGCGAGACTGAGGCTTCACACTGAATCAATCAATCCTACCAGATGGAGCTCAGCATTTTTAACCCCGCGGGCACTTAGTCCTGTCTAAATTGGGGGTGTGGTTTGTCCAGTAATAAAATGTAGACCGTTTCAAGCCCCCCCCAAAAAAAAGAAAAAGAAAAAGGTGCTGAGGTAGGGCCGTATTGTTCTGATTGCACTTTGGTTCTGCTTAGGCATTCCTAAGCATTCCAATCCCCATAGCCACATCTACCTTTGCAATTCATTTGGAACTGTATATGTCTCTGACGATAGTTCGGATGTATTAACCAAAATAATTAATTTTTGCAAGCTACATACAGAAAACTAAACTAGAAAAGGTATAAATCAAAAATAATTGTTGCTTATGGAAAATATTGCTAAGCTCTGCATGAAGACAAACATTACAAGTGCATTCCAATCACCTTCTAAAACTGATGGGACCTTCCCCAAATACTGATGTAACTGTGGTTTTTGTCTTTTGAAATGCTGTTCTAAGGGTAAGCTTCCAGATTCTCAGAGCAGAGTGGCAGTTGTCCCGTGGCAGATGATGATGAGAGTTTTGAGACGTCCCCGGGTGTGATCACAGTCACAGGTGGCTGTGCGTTTTAACATATAATAAACGAACAGCGATGACAAAAGAAGTCGTGGCGGCACTGTAAACACTCGGTACCGACGCTGCTGTCCTGTATTGCAGATGCACCACACCTCTGTTTAGTTGAGAGCCTCATCAGAAGAACGGACCCTGCTGCCCAGAATCTGCTTGACTCATTGGTTGTTCAAATCGAGGGTATGCAGTGGAGACACACCAGATCATAAAGTGATTTAGTTCTGGTGTAGACTTCTGAGTGTGTGCATTTTTAAAGTTTTTAACAAACTGTGATATTTGTGGGTAGAATGTCTTGTAATAGGAATGTTAATAAAATATATAAAGGGATATTAACAGTTTGAAGGATTATCTGCCCCCCCCCCCCAAAAAAAATAAAATGCTGAGCTCTTGAGTATTTCACTCAGCACCAAGAGACGTTTTGAAGGGATTATCCTACTCTTGGTCCGGCCTTTTTAAATCAACTCTTACGTTCTTAATTGGTGTGGTTGTTGCTAACTAACTTGTTACCCTTAGTAAGGGACCACTTCAGCACAATTTCAAGGCAAACAGCATTTTAGCTCACACAAGGGGAAGAAGGGATGAAGTACAGCGCCTACTCAAGAACAATCTTTTTGCAACAGAAAGCTGCTAGGAGGGGGAAGCCAGTTTGTCACTGGAGGCCCGATGGGACAATTACTCACACTCCCTGGAGGGCCTCATGCTCAGAATAACTATCCAACACAAAGTGGACTTCACGTGTGTGTGTGTGTGTGTGTGTGTGTGTGTGTGTGTGTGTGAGATTGTGTGTGCGTGTGCATGTATCTTTGTGTGTGTATGTGCGCATGTGTGAAATGAACCTCATGCCTGGGTGTGGGTGTGTGTGAAATGAAATTTGTGCTTGTAGTGTGTGTGTGTGTGTGTGTGTGTGTGTGTGTGTGTGTATGTGTGTTTTCTGTTTTGCTTTAAGAAAGAGAAAGAACAAAATTGGAGGTTGTAGGGGAAGTAAAAAAGAGCATAAGTTTGTGTGGGAATATAGGAGGTGTTGAAGGAAGGGAAAGAATATGATAAAATATAAAAAAATTGGGCATCCAAAAAACTCCTCACTCTCTCTTTTCTCCTAGACTCAATCACTCAGTCTCATCCCTGGTGCTGCAACAGATCACCAGGTACAGCTCCCCTCTCCCCACCAACATCTCCTGTTTCTTCCATAGACTGTGCCCTCCTGATGTCCGTTCCTCTACTCATCCCTGCAACCCAGCCTCCAATACCAGCAGGCATTCCCCACGATGAGCAGGCCAGTAAACAAATAACAAATAACAAATAGCCATCACACTCTCTGAACTCCAGAGAGGAACCAGGAACCGAAGAATAAAGCAGCCACCCAACAAAGACAATCCCAGACATCAGCACCTGGAACTACAGTCATCCAGGAACCAGCTGCGTAAGCACTAACATAAGAAGACAGTCAACAACAGCCAGAGCAACCTGTCTCCACACAGCAGGGCATGAAGATTGCAACACAGCTGAGGTACAAGAAAAAGACCCTAGACCCAACTATGTGAAGAGAGAAGAGGTCCTTAAAGAGGAAATGAAAAATAGCCCTTAAAAAAAATCCAGGAAAACACAATCGGAGAAAACGAATAAACCTCTTAAAGAAAACTAAGAATATACAAAAGAAATAGTTGAATGCAATAAATAAAACTGTTTAAGAACTGAAAATGGAAATGCAGTAATAAAAAGGAAATTATGGAAATGAAAAACTAGGAATTTAAATAGGAACTTCAGAGGCAAGTTTCACCACAGAGCACATACGAGAAACTGGAGAGAGAATGTCAGGGGTTGAGGATACCATAGAAGAAATAGATACATGAGTGAAAGAGAATTGTTTTTATTTGTTTCTTTTGTTTGCTTTGGTTTTTGGATTTTTGAGACAGGTTTTCAAATCTGGCTCTTCTGGACTCACTTTTTAGATCAGGCTGGCCTTGAACTCACAGAGATCAGCCTGCTTCTGCCTCTCAAAGTGCTGGGATTATTGGTGCCATCACTCCCAGCTGTTCAAAGAGAAAGTTAAATCTAAAAATTCTTGGCATAAAACATCCAGGAAATCTGGGACATTATAAAAAGGCCAAACCTAAGAATAACAGGGCTAGAGGAAAGAGAAGGGACTCAGCTCCAATGGTCATAAAATACTTTCACCAAAACCATAGAAGAAAAAATATTTAACCTAAATAAAATGCCTAAAACATAAAAAAAAAGGACTATAAAAAGTCCTTTCTGCACATTTTATCGAGTGAAAACTCAACTATTCTATATAAATACAGTAAGATATTTCATGATAAAATCAAGTTTAATCAATACCGATTTGCAATTCCAGCCCTATAGAAAGTGCTAGAAGTAAAACTCAAACCTAAAGGGGTTAACTATGCCCATGAAAACACAGGAAAGAAACACACACACACACACACACACACACACACACACACACACACA
>OU015750.1:54404729-54415055 GCA_907169655.1 Acomys percivali
TGTGTGTGTGTGTGTGTGTGTGTGTGTGTGTGTGTGTGTGTGTGTAGCAGGTGAGTCAGAAGCCAGAGGAGGGTATCAGATTTATAACTGGATTTATAGATGGATATGAGCAGCCATGTGTGGGTGCTGGGAAGTAAATTCAGGCCCTCTGCAAGAGCTACACATTCTCCTTACTGATATGAATTTCTTCTGCCCCACTGGAAACTTTTAATTACCTTCCTGTTTTCCTTGGTTTTTGAGTTCTTTATGTATTTTGGATACTAAGCTTCTGCCAGATATACTAAGTTGCCAAAGATTCGGTCCCACTCTCTGTGCTTCCCCGTTTGCTCAATTGATGGTTCCTTTTCTGCACACAACTGTTTAGTTTTCTGAGGTTTCGTTTGTCATTATTATCATGTTTCTATATCTTTACTCCCAAGGAAAATATATATTAGATTGGGTCTAAAACTATAGCCCATGCAAACTCTGAGAAAAAAATAATTTTGAGCTGCACATATAGTTTTTTTTAGGATCTATTGTTCTGCACATTAGAGAAATATGTAGTATATAAATATAATCATGTGTAACATTGTTTTGAGGTAAATTTTATCTGTTTTTCTAGAATTAAAGATTATGTTAATATTAGCAGTGTGACATAACATAGAGACATTGCTTCTCTTTACTCTAAAAGTAAAATATCTGATACTTAATACTGGAAATATCATATGTCTCATAACTTTCTTGAATATTACAAATACATTTCTTAGGAAACCATACATGCATTTTTCTTAGGATCTTCTTCACATAATATGTATTCAGGTTTTTTTTTTAAAGTGCTAAATGGTGTAAGTGTATCTTATCTTGGAAACATGTTACTCTTGAAATGGTTAATAACTGCCACAGGCTTTTGTGGAAGCTCATGTCACTACATTTCATCCCACATCAATGTGGACTACAGGCTTGGGTATGTAACAGTAGACGAGGAAAGTAAAAGCTCAGAAAATAATGGTGCATTAGGCTTTTATGTGGAACTCCGTGGAATAGAAGTGTGGGCTGTGTTAACAAATAACCGGGGCACAGAGCAGTGCACAGAAGAAGCATCCAAGCTTTCCAATCTCAGGAAGGCTAAAGAACATGTCTTCTGAGCCACCTGAGTCATCCTCAACCCTGATGAATCCGTCAGATACATTTGTCTGCATTGGTAACTCTCGGCAAGTCCAGTAAAGCACATGTAAGTCAAGCCAGGAAAATAATAATGACATCTAAATCACAAGAAATTTAAACAATTTATTTTCAGTCACTGTCTTTCGGGATGGTTTGGTATGTAGTGATAAACAACGAAAACAAAAATCCATATAGAGGCGAGGGTATTCCCATAACAAAACATTCTAGAACATGTACCATACCATTAAAAGTAGCACCAGCTAGTGGCTAGAGGGTGGTAACATAATGGCTTTTTTTTTTTAAATTTGAATTAAATAACACCTGAGGGGGCATTGCTTTTGGTGCCAGGAGAAAGTAAGCCGTGTGATGACATGCAAGAGTTGCTAGCCATACTACAGCTGGCAACTTTAGAAGCCAGGAATAATACAAAGGGAATGCCTGGGGTTCAGGTGAGAAGAATTTACAGAGCCTTAGCTCCCTTCTTCCCTGTGACTTTATGGGGGTACTGCAAAGAAGAAATGAGCCAGAGAACAAAATAATTACATTTTAGACAGAATTCAAGAAATTAAAATTTAAAATTGTTTCGCATCTCTAGTTCCTTCATATGACAGAAGATATTTAAAATAAAAAGTATAAAATAACATTAAGAGTTTAGCTGAAAGAACTCTTGCTAAGAAATCTAAAATACTGAAGACAGTGTTTAGCACTTTTAGTCAAACAAAGGGTTTTAATGAATTTTAAGACCTTACATTATTTTACTAATAGAGTTAAGAAGGGAGAGGCTAATTAAAAAAAAATAGTTATGAATGTGGCATTTGCAGTAAGAATTGAATCTATTTATATTCATAGAAAACTCAAAATGACATCTAAGGCTTATATTAGCATAGACTAAAAACACAGAGTCCCAGGGAAGAAGTCTTGGCCTGAAGAAGGAGACCAGTCTCTGCTACCGAGGGCGATTTACCTGCCTTCTCACCCCAGATTTCTACGTTTACGGTAGTTTCACCTACTTTGAGACACAGGACAGTCTCCACACTTGAGTGGAGAGTGGGATATGACTTTCTCATGTACTCTGGTGCCTCACATTTGACCATGTTCCCTGGAGGGAGAAACCTGGTGGCACTCAGAGGAAGGACAGCAGGTCACAGAGAAGAGACTTGATAGCCTATGAGCATATACAGGGGGAGGTAATCCCTCTCAGGAACAGTCATAGGGGAGTGGAGTAAGGGGAAAATGGGAGGGAGGGGAGAATGGGAGGATACAAGGGATGGGATAACCATAGAGATGTAACAAGAATAAATTAATAAAATAAATTTAAAATAAAAGGACACCCAGGGTCTTTACACTTAAAATGTAAAATGCATTTTTATCCTAAGTCTGTTTCATAATGATTTTCTATTTCCTCCCATTAAAAGTTAGCATGAAAGTTCACTCCTAAATCCACACCGTAATTCCTCATGTCTTGAATTAATCAAAGGAAATGACATGAAATGCAAGATCATGGAATGTCTGACAAACACTTGCATCTGTGAGCAGCTGACAGAGACCACTCTTTCAGTCACATTCCCAAGGGCTCAAAAATGTGCATGAAAATACATCCTTCAGCCACATTCAAGCTTCTCAATGACCAAAGTTGCCAAAGTGTCATAGGTGAGCACATAAGATATATGACCTTGCTATTTAGCCCCAAATTATTGAGTGAATTTTTTTTTGATGAGTAAAAGCTGTTTTAAGATACTCCCTTTTAAGATACTCCCTTTTGAGGTGTTTTGTTGTCCAGCAAATGACCACAGAGACTTCTGTTGTTGGGGGCTCAGGCAGGACCCTGTGTGATGTAGAGTCCGGAGACCAGTGTAGCCTGCTGGTGTGTGCTCCCTCTTCCCTTGCTCTTTTTGCTTTCCTATCGTACTCAGGACCACCATTCAGGAGTGATGCCACTCACAACAGGCTGGGCATGCTCGCATCAAGTACTGACTAAAAACGTGGACTGCAGACTTGCCTACGGGCCAATCTTACGGAGGCGTTTAGTAGACCCTACTAGAACCAATGAAGAGCCCCCCTCTTGGCAAATGACTCTCCTTCTTGTCAAACTGACATATAACTAGCCAGCACAACACACACATAGACATTTCTCAACATCCTGTTTCAAGCTCTACGTGTTATTATGCAAGTTTTGACCAAACACCTACCAGAAACAGGAAGGAGAGATTTGGTTTGATTTCGTGGTTTTAGATATTTCGGCCCATGTTCGCTTGGTCGCACGGGAGCACGGAGGAGAAGTATCTCAGCTCCCGATGGATACGGAGCAGAGAGGAAAGGCAGCACTCTGACCTCATATAACTTCAGAGGTAAGTCCTGCCATTGTCCTCCCTCCAGCTGGTCCACCCCCTCCTCACAGAGTGCCACCAGATGGGGGTGACACGTTTCTGACGTATGAGACCATAGAGAATATTTCATACTCAAGCTGTGACATATTTTGTGGTCTCTTTACTATTAACACACCAATATGTTCATAAGGAAAAAAAGTATTCTGTGAGTATCTATTACTAGTACCTTCTCACCTAAATACACACATCTAGCTGCTTACTTATTTGTTCGTGTTCAAGTTTTAACATTGGACCCTTGATTTTAGACTTCTAAATCAAGAAATCTAAATTATCCCACATTTTTATCCAGAATTTTATGCTTTTCTCAGCTAACACCAAATATGTAATTAGAACGTCTAAAATAAATCTTGAAGTTCTCCAGCCATGAAATAAAATTAAAGTCGTAGTGCAGTTATATAAGGTATTGAATTTGAAGATGAGTAATTTGCTTATTAATTCAATGTAAGTGTCTCTTTTTCTGCATCAATCTCTATGCTAGTTATAATGAAATGGAAGATTTCATTCCAGTCTTCATGCGTCAAGGCAATCACTGTCACGTGGAAGATATGCATAGAAACGGATGGCTCTGTATGCAGTAGCAGCGTTAGGAAGAATGTGTGTGCTGAGCCGTTAAAATGAAAAGGGAAGGCCATCGGATCAGGTTATGAAGGAGCAAAATCAAGCCAGGACAATGTTTTCAACTTAGTAAATACACATATTTCATCACAATCAGCCAGCATGGGGTAAAAGTACAGCCATAAGTAAAAGCGCTCTAAATAAATCTCAGCTTTACAAAGAGAGTAGCTTCTGAGTGTGGACCAGGTAATCTGGTGTTGTTATGGACTGCTTTTATGTCAGCAAAGTGATGACAGTAACACCAGAAAGTATGGTCTCTGAGGAGGAAGAAAGGAGTAAGGACAGGACCTCCAGGAGAGTCCATCTGTGCCATCACTACCGTTATCATTGAGAAATTAAAAGGTTTGGTTCTAGGGCAGAAAGAAAACTTTAAATGAAAAGAGCAATAAGATTATGTTAATAGGTTTAGAATCCTGCTGAGTAGTTTTTGTTGTTGTTATTGTATACTTTTAATTTCCTTACAACTTATTTGTTTGTTTCTCTAAACAGACACATCAATATTTCAGCAGGAGTTATAGGAGAAAGAGAAGCGTAGAAATGACATAAAAATAATATTTATGTATAAAACTTTCAAAGTTTAAAATAAAAGAGCAGAGTGAAGTTATGTATCATAACATGACACTCAAAGTCACGGAAGAATAATGACACACACCCTCTCAGTGAATGGGTACTCATTTGGGAATTTCATTTCCCACCAGTTAATAGCTTAAGAGGATTGGGTTGATCATAGACTGATTCATAAAATACTAATGGCTTTCTGGCTCACTTGGGCCATCTTTAATGTGATTAAGATGATTTCATTTTTAATATTATATTTTACAAAAGTCTAGGCCAACAGATTAGCATTTCTCTGATATGAATCCTCGGATTTCTTCCTTCAGCTTCCATGTTCCTTTCTGTACAGTTGGCTGATTAGACAGCACATGACTCTGGCTCGAGAGCAGGCGTAATTGGTGCACTGTGCTGAGTCAAGGCTGCCTTCCCACGTACGGGCTGTTGGCTCTGCTCTGATTCACATCTGCAGACTGCAATATGCCCCACTGACAAATGGGCATATTATTGCTGGGGGCAAGGACCCCAGAAGGGAGTGTAAGTGCCTTAGTACAACTCTGTGCCTGAGTGGAAAAACCCAATCCTGGCTTGCTGTTGGTATCAACACTATTATCTTTCTATATGAGAGAGTACAGGCTGGCTTGTATTGAACAATTCTAGGGTTAGTCCTACAGTCAGAAATGGCTGGTTTCATTTCGTTTAGTTAGTTCACAAACCTAATACATTTTAATCTCACTACCCTGAAAAACGTGATAGAAAATGTTAATGTAAACATTCTCCTTTTAGTTGTTAGCATGGTAAAACCAAGCAGATTCCCAGTAGGCAAAAATATTTCTTAGGTTCAGTGGTCATGCAATTATTATCACATCTTGTGAGTTGTCTGTATACAGACAAACCTATTACTCTCCCAGGCTTCTGAGTTATTTCTTCTGTTGAATCTCTTTGCCCGTCTTCCTGGTGCAATTTGAAGTCTACACATATTCTTCACACATTCCATTTTTATGTTGTGCTGTGCACATTGCAGCAGTTAACATGTCCAAATAACTAAGGCGAATCATAGTAAGGGGGTGGGTGGCTGCATGGTAATCTTGCTGTTTAAGAAGGAATATAGTCTATTATCGCGGTCAAGACTGCTAGAACTGGTTGGCACATTGCAGGAAGAAGAGAAGGAACAATTGTTCATACCCTATGAGCATATACAGGGGGAGGAGTTCCCCTCAGTCACAGTCATAGGGGAGGGGAGTAAGGGGAAAATGGGAGGGAGGGAGGAATGGGAGGATACAAGGGATGGAATAACAATTGAGATGTAATATAAATAAATTAATAAAATATATTTTTTAAAAAGAGTTAGGGAGACATATTGTTAAGGCTCCACACCCATGCCAACCTTCCCCCAACAAAGCTCCACCCCCAAATGATCTGTAGCCCTTGGAAACAAACCCTTCCCCAGGGGAACAAGTTTTCAAACCTATGGGAGACATATCACATTCAATCCACAACACACACAAAGTCAAATAGTACAAATATACCTGTTAAAGAGTAAGGGATTTGGGAACTATGCAGATGAAGAAAATTCTGTATTTGTAACATTTTAGTTTTAAACAGAAAGACTAAAGCCTTATGCTAAAAAAGTTGTAAAGAAATAATCTATAGAATATTAAGTTGTCTGTCATGTTTCTTTTTTTAAAAAAGTGGTTACATTACAAAATATATTAGTATTCGATTTTTTCACACACTTGGTGATAATGCTTTAATGTAATGCTTCTAAGTATTAAATATCTTACCTGAAATATCCTCACTGGGTATTATTTACCTCTAAGCAGGCAGAAACGTGTGAAGGTAATGTAGGTAGAAGAAAAACAATAATTGCATCATTGCTTGTATTACCATTTCACACCAGGCTTCTTAACAAGTGGAAACATTTAGAAACCACTGCCTCGAGGAACGTTATTTTGTAACTTATAAGACATGTTTTAGTGCAGCAATGACAACAAAGAAGAAAACTAATTTTTGGTGTCTTCAATAAACATATCTAGCCTGATATCTTGGCCTTTGTGGATGAACTATGCTGCTCAGATGTTTACCTAAAGTAACTTCCACTTTGCTTATGGGAAGAGTTATCTGCATGGTGTTTGCTTAAATGGGATCATTATGGAACACAAGATGGACTTGGCAATGACTAATTGACTGTAACTATTCTCATCAGTCAGGGTTGCAATGCCATGATTAAGGCAGCTGTGCTACTGTTAGCCAGGTCATGCTTGCTAATTAATTGAGCTCGCTGAGACTTATTTTCTGCACTTATAAAGTGTGTTTATTCTATTCTGGCAAGCCAGAATTAAACTGTTAGGACAATAAACTTGGGTGTTAGATATCTAATAGCAAATCCCTGATATGATTCTAATTATCTCTGTTCTTATGGGTCCTGAGTGATAATAGTTTTGTGCCTTGTTTGTCACATTTGTAAAGGGGATGTATGAATTATGATGTGAGGTCACTGTTCGTATATAAACATGTGTGTAAAAAATGCTTGCTTTGAGTACATGTAACATGTATTCAGCTGTAAAACATTAAAAATATTTAGTAATTTTTTGCAAATTTCTATATTGAACATCATCATGAAGATCAAACTCTTGACAACAAAATGCCTCATATTACTAACATTTATTTTTATTGATTATATCCCAATGCTGACATACAGTCATTACTTAGTGGTAGTTAAAAATTAATTAAATGTGAATTTACTTTTGCTATATTCACATATATGTAGAAATGGAAACAGTATTTCATTACAGATTATGCATATATTAATTATGGTAATATTTTTGGTAATATTATAATATAGTGGAAAGATTCATTGAGCCTCAGCTCCAAGAATGTCTTCTGTTTATTTCCTTCTTGATTCATATCTGTCATATCCAATCTACCCCATTAGTCTATGAAGATATATTATCTCTTGCAGAAAAATGTGAACAATGTACAGTTAGAAATGAAGATCATGTTCATTATTAGTCTCTCAAATACAAACTTAAAATAAAGATATATTATTTTCCTTTATGAATTACGATTTAAAATAGGGCTGGACTGGACATATGGCTCAGTAGTTAAGATATGCTCTTTCAGAGGACCTGGTTTTCAATTCTTGGCACCTACATGGGTGTTGCTCCAGTACAAGTAAGTCCAACACCTTCCTCTAGACTCTGAGCACCTGGCACACATATGGTGCATGTGTGTGTGTGTGTGTGTGTGTGTGTGTGTGTGTAGATAAATACTCATGTGAACAAAATAAAAATGAATCTAACATTAAAAAAGTATTTATACATATGATATGCCTCATCACTAACCATAAAAATATTATATCACAGATATGAGTAAGTGTGGCCTATGTAATTGGGAAGTCATATGTTTGTTCCACATTCACTGTTTCTCCCTTCTTCCACTATTTTATCAGATATCATGGGGGACTACGAGATCACTATTCTACATACTTCTTAAAGGAAGAATACTGTGTGACTGACTTATGTCATTTAACAGTGCACTCAAGGTTTACCAATGTGCTAGCATATCATAAAGTTTCCTTCCTTGTAAAATCTTTCCTCTTTCTAAAACTTTCTATTCAGAAAAGGAAAAAAAAAAAAGCCCATCAGAATGAAAAAGAAAGCTGGCCGACTGAAAGAAACTGTTTCAAATCTTACCTCAGATTTGTAATGAATTGTCAGAGTATATGATGAACTCATAGATCTTAGGGGCTAAAAAATAGCCAATAACAATTACAAGTGGACTAGGAATCTGAATAGAATGTTTTCCAAAGGATGCATATGAATGGCCAACAGGTGAAAGGTCACTTAAGAACACAGACTATCAAGAAACGACAAATCAAAGCTACATATCCATTCATGATGGACACTAGTAAAATAATGTAAAATAATACGCATTGGATAGGATGAATAGAAATGAAGTCTTATGCAGTGCATACAAAATTGTGCAACCATCATTGGATAGAGTATTGAGAATTCTTAAAATAGAACTACTGTGCAATGCTGCAATTTTGCTTCAGGATATTTATACAATAAATTTAAATTATGATCTCTAAGATATTACCAATTCAATATTCCCTGTAGAAACAATGTTTTTATTAATGAACATGCTTCAACAGATAATTGGATAAATAAAATTATATGCAACACACACACACACACACACACACACACACACACACATATATATATATATATATATATATATAGAGAGAGAGAGAGAGATTGAGGGAGAGAAGGGGATGTAATGAGAGAGAGAGAGATTGAGGGAGAGAAGGGGATGTAATGAACCTTAAAACATGATTTTGAATATTTTTGATAAGGTGCTTTCAAACATATGTAGATATCACATATAATCATGTATGAATTGAAAATAGCTGGAGGGAAATAATGAAGATGTCAGAGAATATCCAAAGACACAAGAAAGCAGAATAAAGATTCCAATAAATATAACAAAGTACATTTATATATTCATAACCCCTCACCTACAGAGGTGTGTAAATAAATCTCAATAGATAAAATCACTTATTTAACGGGAAATAAAGACTATCACCAGCACCCAGCAATCTTTCAGATTCTTGAGAAGTGTGCCAGAGAACTTCAAAACACAAATGATAAAGCTTTTGTTACAGGATGCAGATTAAAAGCAAAGGAGAAGAAAAAAACCTTGACTGCCTCCTTCAAATCGTACAAAGGAGTTGTCGAGCTTGGAAGTATTCAAAAAGAGTCGCAGGGCTGTGATGAAGTGCTGGTTTATGAGCCGAAAGTTGCCTCTTTCTGTCCTGTGCTATTTTTAGAACAAAAGTCATGCAATGTTAACTTGAGCTCACTTTCACACAACTAATGATCTGAATGCTAAATTTCTGAACACAAATATGCATTGCAAGATCATTAAAGCTATCATTTTATATAAAAATGAATGGACAATTCTAACATTAACTAATAACCCTTGAAGGTGCAGATTACGTCTAATGCTGTGTATCAAAAATGTATGAGTGTTCTCGATGTTACTTTATTTATTAGTAGCAATGTCTTAAGATACTGCATGAAGGGATCCACAATCTCACATCAAAACAGGAAGCAGTCTTCTTTTCAATAGTGCTCAAATGTGTGAAGCTAGTAGGAAGATACAAGCAAAAAGGAAGTAACAACAAGTGAACAAAAACTTAGCAAAATTGTGAACTAAAAGTAGAAAAAGAATAATTATGCTTTTCCTTCCTTTTCAGTGTAGTGATCTGACCCAGAGCCATGTGGTAAGATCCCATCTGTAGTACATTTTTTTAGTCATTTATTATCCCTGTCAAGATTTTCACTCCTGTTACTAGTCTTATGTATAATACAACTCTGAAGTCTCCTGAGTGACAAAAGTCCCATGATATATTTCTGGCCATCATGATATGTCTGGCCACCCTTAAATAAGAATTGAAATTTTGCTTTTGTAATTAAGTTATCAGCCAGAGTCATTTGAAATGTTCTTTTTCGGTGTCATAATTTTGACAAACAATAATTTCCATTCATGAATAGTTTGTAGATCTGTAGATGTTACACACACACACACACACACACACACACACACACACACACACACACAC
>OU015750.1:54420176-54435264 GCA_907169655.1 Acomys percivali
GTGTGTGTGTGTGTGTGTGTGTGTGTGTGTGTGTGTGTGTGTGTGTATTCATTCCAAGGGAATGGTTTAGAATGTCAGAAGTGGTGAAGGCCCTACAAACCAGCATATAATTGGGTATTTATGTAGCAGCCATTCTTTCTGATAGGCAGGACTGTCCAATATGGTGGCCTGTTTCACTCTTGCTTTGAACATTCCTAAATATTCTTTCCATTGTGAGTCACTTCTCACAGTCTTTCCTGAGTTTAACCCCACAAGTTAATCAAAAGGTAAATGGTGCTTTATGGAGAGACAGTGAGAAATAAATTTCATATTATGTGGTGTACTTTCAAAGGTGGGTGACACAATTTCATTTTGTAGCTTCTGAAAAGACTGGATGTGCTTTACCTGTGAAAATACGGCTCTTGAGGAAAAAAAATCACCACATCTATTTAATATTGCACACTTCATTCCAGATTAGCTATTTTATGGATTAAAAGTAATTTTCCAGTATTATTCACTTTGTTATTTCTTTTTAATTTCTTACACCTTTTGGTCTTTGACTGGGAGAACCTCAGTGGACTTCTTTTTGAATCCTTTCACTACTATTGTGTGTACACCTCTGCCTGAGAAAAAGGGAATATAATTTAGGGACTTTTTCTTTCTTTCAGATTGCTAAGAAATGTAAACTTCAAAGGGATTACATTTTATACTGTACCCTCCATCTTCTCAGTGGTAGATTGTATGCATTCCGTTAGCTGGACCTGTATTGATTAAGTGGATTTTTTATTAGGATAAGGTCTGAGTTTCTAGTCCGAATGTTAGAGGTTGCTGGCAATATCAATAAGAAGCCATCAGCAGGGCCTTTAGTCCTAACTCTCATCCTGACATGTTACAAAAATAAGCACGATAATTTTATTGTCCCCTTTCCTGCCTAAAATGTAACTACATTAGTCTCAAAGACAGCTGATTTTTTCAAGGTCAAAAGTGCTTAGTTACAAATTGATGAGCTATTATGTGTGTCTGTGGTTTTCTTGATGGCACTGTTTTAATAACATGCGTGCAGAACAGGCCATAAAAATTCCATTTAAAGGTATTAAGCCATACTGGGATATTTAATCAGGTTAAAATTCCTGTCAGTCGGCTCCAGGCACGATGTTGTTCAGTCAATGATTAACAAAATATGTGGAGTATAAAGATGTTGGTCTATTACACGAATTCAGATTTATTTCACTGAAATGACCTTTTTTTTGGTTTTGTTTTGTTCTTTTTCTGCATCTAGCAAATGGCTGAACTATAATGCACTACAGTGATCATCGTTGTTTTAAATAGCTCCCACTGTCTCCCAGTCTGGCTTGTTTTGATTAGGAAATCAGGAGATGATATGCTTGGAAAGGTGCACATATTCTTTCAGAGCCGGACAAAAGCACTCTGGCATGAAGTGGTTTTTAAAATATGAATCGCATTGTAAGCTTTCGTTTGTGATTTATAAAAGCTATCTCACCATGTATGCACTATGCTCTCAGACCCAGGAAAGATTAAATGAGAGAAAGCTATAGAAAGGATTCTCCTGATAGCCTTTTACAGTATACTTTGCAAGTTCAAGGAGAACACTGTGGAGTATAACGCAAGAGAAATGAGAATTAGTCTGCAGAAGTTTGTGCGTATTATAGAAACAGCCACATTTCTCTGATAAAAAAGAATGAGTATTCTTAGCTTGTGACAATTTCTCTTCATTCCAGTAGTGAATGAAAAATACATTTCTATAAGAACAAGCTTTCTAGAATACTTTTAATAGCAAACTGTTAGGCATTTTCCAAGATGCAACTGCAAGGCAGTCTAACATGACTTCTTTTAGACTGTGTAACGTTACGTAGTACTCATGCCTGCCTTTTATGCATGCTTGCATGTCTCTGTAATTATGAACATGGTTGGAAAGTACCAAATTACATTATTTAAAACCTAAACCTCAATACTTTTATTTCTACAATGAAATGCATACTTTCTTCACCTAACAAACTCACCTCCCCTAAAGCATTTTATATACAGATTTTAAGTTTATATCATGTGTATTTCCTTTCTTTTTCATAGATTGGGGCAAGAAAAAGTGAAGAGAAATTTTCGTTTCTGTCCCCCGTCCATTGCTTCCCACTTAACCATCTCGTGTTTCTATTATACATTTGGAAAACTGAACTACTGTTAATAAACTAGTGTTAACTAGGGTCTCTAGTTTACATTAAAAGTTCACTGTTCGTTATTCTTTAATAGTTTTAAGTATGTGTAGATATGTATATCTGCTTGTAGATATGTGTACATGAATATAGCATGTGCCCACAAAAGTCAATGGCAACCGACCCTCCAGAGCTGGAGTTGTAGATAGCTCTGAGACACGTGGTGTAAGTTCTGGAAACTGAGCTTGAGTCCTCCAGAAGAGCAGCAAACATCCTTCACCACCAGGCCATTTCTCAGTAAAAGCCATTATTTGATCTTGAGACAGATTATCATTTATCTCAAGCTGGCTTCAAAGCTAATGCTTACTGTAACTTTGGATTCTCACTTCTACCTCTGGAGTATTGAGACATTTACTACATTTTACACGCTGTGCAGGACATCAAACCCAAGTTTGTTTAACATGGACAAAGACATGCCCAGCTGAGCTTCATCTCCAGACCTCAAGTTTCACCTTTACTTCTAAAGGGTTACAGAAATATTGTATCCATCCTGGCCTATTATACAAAGTAGCTCAGTTTCAGAGTCTGAAAATCCACCAGGATTTCCACATATCCATCTATTCCCTTCAGAACTCCCCAACATGTGGCAGACTGATACTTTACTTTATTGGCTTGCTTTTTAAAATGTTATAGATTTCAAGTCATACAATAACAATATCTTTTAAATGGTCTTTGGTGAATTTCTAGTATAAATTTAAAGTTCTTCCACACCTTTCTGTAACTGCATTCTTTATTTGCTTTGTTCCTGAACTATATTCCTATTATGATGTTTACCACAGTATAGTTATTTAATGACCAGCTAAAGAACACAATTTGTTGCCTTCAAATTTGAGGAATTATTAATAAAGCTGATTTAAATGGCCATTTGTCTGGTTTGTGTAGACATTAATTTTAAACTCATTTGGGTAAATGCAGGTTGAACAATTACTGGATCTTTATTGAATTTTTAAAAAAATCTTAAGAGTGGCACATTTTTGTTTGAGAATTTTATTGCCAAGCAGAATTAAATGCTAAAGAAAACATTATGTTCAAGTTAAATGAGTTCACTCTGATTAAACAATATTCAATAAAAGAAGCAATTTAGCTTTTCAAATATGATTTCTATTTTCAATCATTGCTAACTATGTGATTTCATCTGAGTTTCTGTGTTTCTTTGAAGTGTTTTATACTTTTAAATTTAAAGTAATAAAAATATTTCAATTGATTACATTTTAATAAAATGTATTCCTTTAACATTTTATGTCTTTAGTTACTGAACCATATTTTAATCAATTTTGTTATAGTGAATAATTTATAATAAGGTTGTCGATTTTCATTGATAATGCTAAAATATATTATGATTTTTGATTATTGTAATATATATTATAAAACATCTATTATGAATTACTAAACTAAAATGTTATACACAGCTATCAAATTTTTCTGTTGAATGTGGAGTCCACTGTTATTATAAAGTTTGAAAAAAGTTAAGTTGCTTATTAGAATGAAATAATTTAATACATCTATAGAGTTTAAAACATCACTGAAATTGGTTATAAAAAGCAGCATTAATACACATTTTAAATAAAAATATTGTATCTCACCTCAGTCAGAATGAGTATCGTCAAGAAGATCAGCAGCAAATGCTGTTCAGGCAGCGGAGGATGGAACATTACACACTGCCCATGGGGATGTAATTAGTACAAGCAAGAAAGTGTGAGAAATTCTCAAAAACTAAAATTAAAACCATTGATATGGTATGATACAACTATATCACTCCTAGACGTATCCCTCAATAGTTCAGTCAGTTCAGTTTATAATAGTGACATTTTCATTCCAATGCTTAGTGTTGCCCTATGCGAGACAGCCAGGCTGTGATATCCACCTTGGCATCCACGGTTTGAGAGCAAAAGAAAAGAATATGTAACATATATGGACAAGGAAGCTTTACCACGTCATTCAAAAGTATGGAAGTATTTCATTTGTAGAAAGAACGGGTGAAGGTAGAGATCATAACGTGAAATAAATGAGTCCAACAGACGCAGAAGTCGTAGGTGTCCTTTGTGTGTGGGAATCAAGGAGAAATGAAAACAAATGATATGAAATGAAAAAGGCCATGGATGGAAGAGGAAGATGAGAGCAAAGCGTAGGACTACAGCGGATGTTAGAGGAGATGGATACTGCCAACGAACACTGTGTGCACATGTGGAAATGCCATGACCAAAGAGTGACAGTTGGTGTTCGCAATATGAGAAGAATATAAATGATGTTTCGGAGGGGCATATGGAGATATTGAGTACACACATTAATACTACAATAAGGTTGTTTTCACTTACTAGTTGCCTAATTGTAGTAGTGCATTTTCTGCATTAAATCTTGTCAACTTTTAAAAGCGTAACAAAAGATAGAAAGGTACATACCAATTAAGGTAAATTTGCTAGGATAAGAGGCAAAGTTTTCCATAAAAATAACCATCTCAGAACAATGGCTCAGTTTCTAAGATTGCTTGCCGCTCTTCAGAGAACAGGAGTTTGATACAAGTCTGGAGGCCCACAACTGCCTGTTCCAGGGATTTCACACCCTCTTCTGCTCATTTCTTGTGCTGTACTCACCACAGGCATATTTAAACACAATAACAAATACACACTACACACACACACACGTAATTAAAAGAAATGACCTTTGAAAATATTAAGCTCGTATTGTAAACAAAGCTGATGACTGTACAGAGACTCTTTATTCCTAGTGGCCACGTGCTCCCTGCACATCTAACTAATGACAAAACTCTGGGAGTACAAAGCTCACCGTGACGCCCTAGTCTCCTTCCATTCAGGCTCAGAACGTGACAGAGACAGCATCTGGTTCCAGAGATTCCCCCCATCTTCGTATCTACCCACCCCCCTCAACTCCTATCCTCCCCTATGTATTTTGCAAACACATTGATTCTTTGATTTTTGGTGACTATCAAAGTTCCTATACCTTATTTGGGGCATGGTAGAGCCATGGTATAATCCCAGTGGGGATTTTTTATTATATGTTTGCTTTTACCACCTCTTGCCCCTCAAACTTACATGTCCTTTTTGTATATGTAATAGCTTCCAATTTTCTGCTTTTATGGGATTCTGGAGTCTCTGCATCTGTATTTCTTTTGTTCTTTGTATTGTCCTATTCCGCCGTGTTATGATTTGTTTTATCTTATTATATTTTTATCTCATCTCATTTTGTTAACATCTCTTAGAATCATGTTTATTTTCAAATAACCAACAGGGTAGATCTAAAAGGGAGACCACCTGAAGAGGAAGCAGGAAAAGTGGAGGGAGGGGAAACCATACACAAGATATGTGAGAAAGAAAAAAAAAAGCCATTTTAAATAAAATAAGAATTGAAAAATAAAACAGCTTAAAAATCCTGTAAATCAGGTTTGATCTCTCCTCCTTCTACCTCCGCCATCCGATAAGGTCCAGAACAAATCTCAGCACCTGATACAAACTCCCAATCCTCCAGAGTTGACTCGGTTTATGGTGTTCTGTCATAGGAGCACAAATGGACTAAAAAGTCAAGATGGCGGACGCCTTTTCACACTGCATCCTTGGGCTCAACTGTCAGCAGCCTCACATTCCTTACTGCTTCTAACCTGAGCTTTTAAAGCCTTGTCTTCATCGTCTTCCACCGCGCTGCCCCCATGTGACCTGTCCTCATCACACAAGACTTCACCTCACCACTGTCTAGGAGGAAGCAGCAATCGCTACCCGCAGCCATGGTGTGGGCTCAGAAGATTGTATGTGTGTGACTGTAAGAATGAAGTGGTCCAAAGACTCCTTAAGATGGTTGTGAGAATGCTTCTGCCATCTTAGCTCTGGGAGAAGTCAGAGGATTGTGCCAGGAAACGAGAACTGAACCTGACAGAAAAGCTGACAGTCTTTCCCCTAGTACCGCCATTTCTCATCCATGGAGAGTCCTTCTCTTAGTCCCTTATGCCTTCAGTTTTTCCTCTGTCTCCATGAACCAAGAGAATACTTTGAGTTAATTAAGAGATGCTAAGCAAGTTTCTCAGACCTGGAAGGAACAAGATGGGTACTTGACTCTTAGAATGTCGTCATAAAGGTGCTCTCGCAGAGCTCTATCGTCCTTTATACAGTTTCCGGCTGATAACTGTACCAAGTAAATGTGGCAAATAGCACATATGCACAGCCACGCAGCACACTGATACACCCGAAAGGGACTTGCACTGCCAGCACTCCTCAGTTGTGACTTATCTTCTGATCTCCAGTCTCTCGGGGATCATGGTATCTATGGAATATATATATATATATATATATATATATATATATATATATATAATAAAAAATAAATGAACAACAACTTTCAGGAGGCTGATTTATTCACTCTCTGGCAAGTGTTGCCTACATAGCCAGTGTTTCTGTGTTACCTGACGTACCCTCCCTGCTTTGATCGTTTCCAAGGCAATGATCTTGCTTTTCCTATGGCTGTGAGCACAGGAAAACTGGGCAGCAATTGGTGTTCTCCCACTGATGTCCCATCTTGACCCCAGATGCTCCCCACGGAATCTCCAAAATTATGTGTGGGCTACAGGACAACTCTCCAATTCCTAGATCACCACACTATTAACGAATGTTACGGCCATGAGCTCTATGTGGAGCAGATGGCTCTAGTTGTGTTCCCAAAAGCTTTGTTTTGGTTGCTAGTCCACTGTTACGCAAGAGCAAAAAACAGTTAAGAACTAGGAGAAAACTGTAAGAAGTCAAGAGCTGTCTGTGTCTCAGATGGGGCCAGGCCACAGAGAAAGAGGATGCAAGCAATCCAGATGAGACTTATAGGCTGGTATCACATGATAAGGAAGGAGGGCTCCTCCTTTCTCAGGACTAAGGGAGGGTGGAGGGTGGATGTGGGAGGAAGGGTGGGACAGGGAGGGAGCAAGGGTGGGGGCTACAATGGGGATGTAAAGTGAATAAATTAAAAATTTTTTAAAAAGTCAGAAGCAAGGTAAGATTCTATCCAAGAGTCATCATACGATTCTAATCATCTAAATCTTGTTTCTCTGATACAAGTGTGCAAATACAAATTCCTATCTCAAATCCAGAACCAGTTTCTCTCTCACTTTCTGCAGATTCAGATGTAGAACTGTCAAATTCTCTGGCACCATGATGCCTGCCTGTGTGCCACCATGCTCTATGCCGTGGCAACAGTGAACTGAACCTCAGACACAGAAGCAAGCCCCAGTTCCGTTCTTTCCTTTGTAAGAGTTACTATAGTCACGGGTTCTCTTCACAGCAATAGAGCATTGACTCATACAGTCATAGTCTGCATTATAGCCATTATGTAATATTAGCATCTGCCTTCATCAAATTTAGTAAGGACAGTATCTGCAGGCTACTGAAACAGGTGAATAAAGGGATATTTGCTAGATTATAGACTTTGATTATGTTCCTTTTTATCTGCTGTATGACATTTGCTCTCAAAGTCCAAGTTCAAAGACAGATTCATAGCAAATATATGGAAAACTCTAAAAAGATATATATATATATTAGCTATATATATATTAGCTATATATATTAGCTAAGGCAAAATTAAGATACTAGCAAACCATAACAATTTCTTCATTAAATTTATCATGTACAAAGCTCTAAGGCCCTCAGAGAAGATTTTTTTCTGTTTTAAACAATCTTAGATGTTTTCTGTTTTACTGACATCATTTATGGATGAAATAAGCTGACATTAAATAACTTGTCAGTGATCACTTACCTAATATATATTAAAACTGTAATGTAAGCCAAGAATACCAGTTTCAACACCTTTCAATTACCCTATAATATACTGTGTTATATGTGTGAAGGAATAATATATACGTATTTTATTGTTAGTATCCTGTGTTATTGTTATTTTTTTTGTGAGACTGTATAGCTAGCAGCAAGAGTGGTCTGGGGACAGAAGCCTAGGCAGTGATAATTTGGTTTCTACCATATGGGATACAGTTTAGCCCATAAGAGGACAAAGATAAATTCACACAACTAGTACCTTTCAAGATCACCTATCATATGGAGTAAGAAACACGGGCATATGCCTCTAGATTGTGTGTTCAGAGAGGGATGTGTGTGGCTCTTTCTAGAGCAGAGCACACATTGTTCACAGTACACAGTAGAGCAGGGAGGTTGTACACATTTGAGTGACAAGACCGGAAAAGACTTTAGATACAGGGAAATTTGGGCTGAGATTTTAAGGGAAGAACAGAAGAGAATGCATTCAAATAATGGGTAAGAAACAGACAAAAGAAAAATCTTAAAGCTTGTGGACAAGGCGGAACGGCGAATGGATATCCATGTATAGCTGGGATAAGAGATTATGTGTTCAGCACTAGAATTTAGAGGAGAAACAAGTTGCTGAGGCAGACTTTGAGGAAATCTAACTTCATTTTAAAAGTAGACTTGCTAAGGAGCAAGCAGTTGGCTACACTGTCGTAATTACTTTCATAACTCTGTTCTATTAACTTTCTGGGAGATGGCCTGTGGGGGAAAGGGCCTGTGTATGATTTATCTGGATTGGCTTATTGGGTAGATTGAGAAGTGCCTGGGATAGTAACGCCTGCCTCTGGAGTATCTATGAACGCAGATTGAGAAAGGACATGCTAAGGATGGAAGGCTACTTTCAAGGTGAGCATCACCACCCCTTAGACTGGTGCCTTTGAGGGATCAAGGGAGGCATGAAGGAAGCCCCTAACAGCGGGCCTCTCTCTCCTCTCTCTTCCCTTTCTAAATGGCATGGCATGTGCTCAGCTCCACCGGAATCCTTTAAACTGTGAGCCCAGATAAAGCTTTATTGTTACTTTTCTCCTTGCTGTAACCAAACACATGGCAAAAGGCACCTTTTGGGAGACAGGCTTTATTTTAACTTACAGGTTCATGGGCTGTGGTTGATTAAAGTGGGAAAGCCACAGCAGTGAAAAGGTGAAGCAACAGGAATGAATGTGTTTCTGGGATTGATGTTTGACCACGTGACTCTTATGACCTCAGAAGTAGCTTGTGGGATGAATCTAGACACGTTTATAGGTTCACCATGCTGAATTCCTACAACTATATAGTCAGAGCTTAATGGATAAATCTATTGGGAACGTAAAATACGAAATGGCCTTTCCTAAATAGAGAGGCCTCTCTGCTCTGCTGATTCAGATGGGAACAGGGACTTTATAGCAAAACGGATTAGAATTCAATTCCCTTGATTTCAAGCCACGGACACTTGACGTTTTGTTTATTTTAGGAGACTTGGTTCAACACAGTTGAGGTGGTCAGTAGAGAAATAAGGAAATATTGAATTAATTCTGTGATGGATATCAGAGAAGAGACTGTATTGGAGGCCAATATGCAAGAAATCATCTTATGGGGTTGGATATATTGAAGTCATTTCTTTCTTTAGGCTCTTTAACCTAGAATTATATTCACACAAAGGTGTGCATATTCTCCATTAGCATTAGCTTATCATTTTTATTATATTTAAAAACTCAAATTATGAAATGTAAAAGTCAGCATGATAGTCAGATATAATGGCATTTTTATGTAATATATTTATGATTGCTTCTACTAGGGTTAAAACTTATTCAAACATAAGAGAATGAAATTGTTTTACTGTCTGGATAATAAAGATAATCATATTATCCACATCCGCTGATAGCTTCATAAATGTGAAAAACTGTTCCAGGCACTTTCCAATAATTGTTATAACTTTCTGAAAATAAAGGGACGTAGGCTCAGAAAAGTTATGTAAATCAGATAAGGTGCCCTCACAGGTTGTCCTCCAGAAAAGCACTCTAAACACAAGCTCATCTACATCCAATCTTAGGTAGTACAATGGCGCGCAAAATACTCACTGTGCGAAGAGGTATCTATGATTAGCACTGACTGACATGTCTTTGTCACATTAACATTGGTGCTGCATTTCCTTGATACAAAAGTAAAAATCATTTTGACCATTTTCCCCATGACTTTTAAACAGAAAAGCTTGTTGTGTTAAAAAAAAAAAAAAGTCAGCACCTGAACTTACACAATTTGATTGATTTCAGAAAATGTCAGTTTTCACACCACTTTTCTCCAGATATGAGAACACATTGTTTGCATTGCATGTGGATCACATTTCCAACGTTAATATTAGTCTTTTTCAGGAGAAAAGGTAAAATCTATTCACAATTTTCAGCATTTCTGTATGCTCAATAAAATGACATTGTTCTTTCACTTATTAAAGTTAATTTCACCTAAAGTCTTTACTTTCCCGGATATATATCTCTTCCATTGACAAATATGTCTTGCCAATGTTCAACCATTTATTCATTTTTTATTTAAGCTACTCTGATTTTAAAAGGAGTTTTAGAAATATTTTTGAGTCTAATAGGTCAACAGTTTATAAAAATAACAAAAAGGGTACTTTGGTAATTTATTTAAAAGCCTGAGCAAGAAATGTCATGGTAAAGTTTAGACAGTTGTTTTGTTCAACAAAATGTGATTTTGACTTATATAAGAAGGCTATATTACCAGGAGAGCATTAAATGCCATTAATCTTAAATAATTTAAAGAGGCTTTAATGTCACCTGTAGATAGTAACAGTCGGTATTGATAATTCTAACTTGTATTTATAAATTAATTAAAGAAAACCTTGGGACAGTGTACTGATATGGGAGTAACTTAAGTGATGTCATAGAGTATGGTTTTATATTAGCGTGTGTACATTCAAGCCATCCTAGTAATAATTTACAGGTTCCGATTGAATCTATTGTCTGTCTTCTCATATATATATATATATATATATATATATATATATATATATAATATTTTTCTCATTGTACCATCACATATGTTGACACTTCTGAATTAAAGCTTCTGTGATGAATCTTGGGAGTAATGGAAATATGGGTCATGTAACTTCAAAGAATCCTTTGCAGAAAGCAGCAAACAAAGTCCAGTAAGATGAGGTAGATTGCTGATAACGTGGATCAGTCCTCATTTTCCTTCTTACCAACATGTACAAATGTGGTTAAGAAGAACAGCGTTCTGTGCAGGAGATTACAGAAAGGAACCACTGCATTTTCTATTATCTACCTTATAATTTGCTTTATGATTAACACAGCATTTACTATAGACAAGAAGCCATTTTGATAACTCTGTAAATTATTTATACTAACCTGCAAAAGTGTCTAGTAGTGTTTTAAACATTAAACATTATTACTAAAATTATTTTTCAGAAAATACTTCTTTTTTCTTTGTATATACTTTTAATTATGTTTCTTTTTTAACGTATACACTATACTACTATACATGAATAAGACAAACTACATACAACAGGAAAAACCATGAGACAATCATGAGTTATAATAATGTTACGTTCATAGTGATTTGTCCATTTGCATTTGTCAAGCCCAAAGCAACCATCCTTCCTACTTTGTCGGGTCCCAGTTTTTAATGAAAGTCAATATCTATCATATTTCATCTCTACTAAGTTAAATCATCTATCTTGATCTAAAAAGATCTTATCCCCTAACCAGCTAAATTTCATTATAAGACTAAACTATCTTGTCTTCAACCCCATCAGAGACTTGAGAAGGGATAAAAGTTAAATGCCTGAGTGAACCAGAAGTGCAGGTTAGCAGCTTCCAAAATTAAAAAATGACTAAGACAGCTTACTGCCTGGACAGTCATCACTCTATGATGTTGGAACATTATCTATCTTCAGCCTTCTAGTCCATTATCTCTGCCAGATCTATTTGACAGGCAGGAACTATTGAGGACTTGCTTACTCTGTCTTTCCAGAGTTTGGCCGTCAATTCTGCCTGCCTGGAAGCTTGCCCATTTTTAAGCAAAATTTTGTCTATGGCAGAAATGAGAACATTTTTGCCAGTGGCTTGTTTGCCACATTTGAAGGCAACTCAATAAGGAGGTTCTTTGATGCTCATCATCTTCTATGAGGTAGGCTGGGTGTTGCCAGGAGTTAACTTGTCTTGTTGTCAAAGAATCTTTAGGATTATAAATACATCTTTAAATGCCATATTCTGTATGTCTTTGAGGTTTTTGAAGACCTTATTAAAGTATATTGCCTTATATATCTATAGAATCATATCTATCTATCTATCTATCTATCTATCTATTTATCTATCTCATCTATCTATCTATCTATCATCTATCAATCTATCATCTATCTATCTATCTATCTATGAATCTATCTATTAGGACTAGGACAAATATTCTTGTGATAAAATTAGACTTTGACATGAGCATTATTTGCAACAATATACAAAATTCTATACCAATGAATTAAAATAACCTTCTCTGTGAGTAACAATTAAGGCCTTGAATTAAGAAATAGGTTCTGGTGTCCTCTTCTGGTTCTGGTGTGTAGGCAGAACACTGTATACATAATAAATAAATAAATCTTAAAAAAAAGAAATAGGTTCAATCATCTACCTTTTGTTCTATCCTCTCTCTATATATTTCCATATCCCCCTTTCTTTCTTTTCAGCTCCTTATCTCCTTACCTATGAATGAAAGATAAAGGAAAAGAGAGACATTCCTGAGTTCAATCTGGTTTTCTCTCTATATATAAGACCAACAAAAACTTTTATCCATCTCCTGATGAAAAGAAGCTTCTATAGACCCAGACAGCAACAGAAACCTAGCCAAGCCCCTTAGAAGAAATGGGACATCATTATCTTCTTCAGGCTGATGTGGAGCATGTAATACCTTAGAATGGCCCCACAAAATGGGGGAAATTATTAAAGCAAGCCAGGGATTATATTTGTTGACCAGTTTCAAAATGTTGAAAGATACAAGAGGATTGGAATAATACCTTGTATCCTATCAGATCACCATGCTCTTAGACTGCAATTCAACAACAACAGAAACAACAAAAAGCCTACACGTACGTGGAAACTAAACAACTCTCTGCTAAATGACACATGGGTCAGGGAAGAAATAAAGAAAGAAATCAAAGAGTTTCTGAAATTCAATGAAAATGAGGGAACAACATACCCAAATTTGTGGGATACATTGAAAGCAGTGTTAAGAGGAAAATTCATAGCACTAAGTGCCTTTAAAAAGAAATTGGAAACATCGCACATAAGCAACTTAACAAAACAGCTGGAAGCCCTAGAAAAAAAAGAAGCAGAAACACCCAAAAGGAGTAGACGTCTGGAAATAATCAAACTCAGGGCTGAAATTAACAAATTAGAAACTAAGAAAACAGTCCAAAGAGTCAACAAAACCAAGAGCTGGTTGTTTGAGAAAATCAACAAGATAGACAGACCGTTAGCCAAACTAACTAAAAGGCAGAGAGACAGTATTGAAATCAACAAAATCAGAAATGAAAAGGGAGACATAACAACAGACACTGAAGAAATACAAAGAATCATAAGATCCTACTTTGAAGGCATATATGCCACAAAATTTGAAAATCTAAGGGAAATGGACGATTTTCTTGATCAATTTCACTTGCCAAAGTTGAATGAAGAACAGATAAACAAGCTAAATAGTCCCATTTCCCCTACAGAAATAGAAGCAATCATTGATGGTCTCCCAACCAAAAAAAGCCCAGTGCAGAATTCTACCAGACCTTCAAAGGCTAGCTAATACCGATACTCTTCAAGCTACTCCAAAACATAGAATTGGATGGAACATTACCAGATTCATTCTATGAGGCCATAGTCACGTTGATACCTAAACCTCACAAAGACTCAACAAAGAAAGAGAATTTCAGACCAATTTCTCTTATGAACATCGATGCAAAAATACTAAATAAAATTCTTGCAAAACGAATACAAGAACACATAAAGGATATCATTCATCATGACCAAGTAGGCTTCATTCCAGGCATGCAGGGATGGTTTTATATACAGAAATCCATCAATGTAATCCACCATATAAACAAACTGAAAAAAAAACCACATGATCATCTCTTTAGATGCAGAGAAAGCATTTGATAAAATCCAACCCCATTCATGTTTAAAGTTTTAGAGAGATCGGGGATACAAGGCACTTTCCTCAATATAATAAAGGCTATATACAGCAAGCCAATAGCCAAAATCAAAGTAAATGGGGAGATACTCAAGGAAATTCCTCTAAAATCGGGAACAAGGCAAGGCTGCCCACTTTCTCCATTTCTCTTCAATATAGTACTCGAAGTTCTAGCCAGAGCAATAAGACAACAAAAGGAGATCAAGGGTATCCAAATGGGAAAGGAGGAAGTCAAACTATCCCTATTTGTAGATGATATGATAGTGTACATAAGTGACCCTCAAAATTCCACCAGAGAACTCTTACAGCTGATAAACACTTTCAGCAATTTGGCTGGATACAAAATTAAATAAAAAAAGTCTGTAGCTTTCCTATACACAAATGACAAGCTTGCAGAGGAAGAAATTAGGAAAGCCATACCCTTCACATTAACCGCAAGCAATATAAAATATCTAGGAGTTACTCTAACTAAGCAAGTGAAGGACTTGTTTGAAAAAAATTTCAAAACTCTGAAGAAGGAGATTGAAGATGACATGAGAAGATGGAAGGATCTTCCTTGCTCATGGATAGGGAGATTTAACATAGTAAAAATGGCCATCCTACCAAAAGCAATCTACAGATTCAATGCAATCCCTATCAAAATACCTACACAATTTTTAAAAGACATTGAAAGTTCAATTCTGAACTTCATATGGAAAAACAAAAAACCCAGAATAGCTAAAACAATCTTGTACAATAAAAGGTGTTGTGGAGGAATCTCCATACCTGATCTCAAATTGTACTATAAAGCAATAGTAATTAAAACAGCATGGTACTGGCACAGCAACAGGCTGGTTGATCAGTGGAATCGAATTGAAGACCCAGATATGAATCCACACACATATGGTCACTTGATTT
>OU015750.1:54435274-54447078 GCA_907169655.1 Acomys percivali
TGGTGCTGGTCTAACTGGATGTCTATGTGTAAAAAAATGCAACTGGAACCATATTTGTCACCTTGCACAAATCTCAAATCCAAGTGGATTAAAGACCTCAACATAAATCCAGAGACACTAAGTCACTTAGAAGAAAAAGTGGGGAAGAGCCTGGAACATATTGGCACAGGAGACAACTTCCTGAACAGAACACCAACAGCCCAGGCCTTAATGTCAACAATTAATAAATGGGACCTCATGATGCCGAGAAGATTCTGTAAGGCTAGAGACACTGTCAAGAGAACAAAGCGACAGCCTACAGACTGGGAAAAGATCTTCACCAACCCTACATCTGACAAAGGTCTAATATCCAAAATATATAAAGAATTCAAGAAATTAAACACCACCAAACCAAATAACCCAATTGAGAAATGGGGCTTGGAACTAAACAGAGAATTCTCAACAGAAGAATATCAAATGGTTGAGAAACACTTAAAGAAATGCTCAACCTCCTTAGTCATCAGGGAAATGCAAATCAAAACAACTCTGAGATTCCATCTTACACCCATCAGAATGGCTAAGATCAAAAACTCAAGCGACACCACATGCTGGAGAGGATGTGGGGAGAGAGGAACACTCCTTCATTGCTAGTGGGAATGCAAACTAGTACAACCACTTTGGAAAACTATCTGGTGCTATCTCAGATAGCACTGGGAGTAGGGCTTCCTCAAGACCCAGCTATTCCACTCCTTGGAATATACCCAGAAGATGCACCGGCACACAACAAGAAAATTTGCTCAACCATCTTTATAGCAGCCTTATTTATAATAGCCAGATCATGGAAACAGTTAAATGTCCCTCAGTAGAAGAATAGATAAAGAAACTGTGGTACATTTACACTATGGAATACTACTCAGCTATTAAAAACAAGGAATTCCCGAAATTTGTGGATAAGTGGATTGAGCTAGAGATGATCATAATGAGTGAGTTAACCCAGAAGCAGAAAGACTCAAATGGTATATACTCACTTATATCTGCATACTAGCCCAAGGGGCATGTCCCACGAAAGCCTTCCCTTACCAGGAAACTGGGACAGAGGGGAGGACATCCTATTGGGACTCTAGATGAGAGAACCATGTGAGAATAGCAATGTAGAAGGATCCAGTGGGTCCTAGAAACCTACAAGTAGAAAATTATAGGCAGATTTGGGCCAAGGGGTCCCGCTCAAACTAAGGCACTAGCCAAGGACAATACACGCGGTAAAAGTTAAACCCCTTCCCAGATCTAGCCCATGGACAGGACAGTCTCCACACTTGAGTGGAGAGTGGGATATGACTTTCTCATGTACTCTGGTGCCTCACATTTGACTATGTCCCCTAGAGGGGGAGACCTAGTGGCACTCAGAGGAAGGACAGCAGGTCACCGAGAAGAGACTTGATACCCTATGAGCATATACAGAGGGAGGTAATCCCTCTCAGGAACAGTCATAGGGGAGGGGAATAAGAGGAAAATGGGAGGGAGGGGAGAATGGGAGGATACAAGGGATGGGATAACCATAGAGATGTAAAAGAATAAATTAATAAAAAAATGAAAAAACAAAACAAAACAAAACAAAAAAAACCCAAAATGTTGAAAGAATCCAGAATTAATAGGAGTCCTGTGTAGGACAGACTGAAATACTGAACCAATTGGGATCAGCTTTCTACAACATTGTTCTGGAAGAAGACTTATATATTGTTATTTCAAAAACATTCATTACTGTAATATAGATCAATTGAAATTAGCTCAGTAGTTTTTAAAACTATATTTGTATTAATTCCTTGGGCATTTTATATGATTGTTTTCATATTCTCTTCCCCTTTCAAACTTTTCCCAAATCCACCCTTACCTTCTACCTACCTTTCGTATTCTCTCTCTCTCTCTCTCTCTCTCTCTCTCTCTCTCTCTCTCTCTCTCTCTCCTTCCATTTCCTCTGACTCTTCTCAAAATCTGTGGATTCTAGTCTGTGTTGTCCAGATTCTCTTGGGTATGAGGCCTGCCTTGGAAAGAGTCAACCTACCAGAAGGCATATACTTGAAGAAAATGGACTCTCCTTGTAGCTATCAAATACCAACAGCTCATCAGCTGTGGTAGGACTTTGTGCCTGTCTCACATCATACGTTGAGTTTTGTCTGGGTTGGTCTTGTGCAGACATGGTTCCTGCTCCCATAATTGCAATGAGTCCACACTGATATCTTCCATGTTATATCAGGAAAGACTGTATCCCTGTGGTTAAATGCTACGTTTGGCCCTTGGTTACTTTCTGCTTCCTCTTGCATGATGAGTACCAAGTCTTGGGGGAAAAGCAGTGATGTTGATGTCCTGCTTAGGCCCGAGCACTCTGAAGATTCTTATTTAATGCAAGTTTAAGTCTCTGTTTTAATTGACAGCCACTGCTAGAAACAACTTGTCTGACTCAGAGAGAGATCCAGTGATAAATGAGTATAGTGGCAAGACATTAGAAGTCATTAAAAAAAATAGCAGTAAGTTCTATGACCTACCTGTTTATATATTCTTTCTCCAGTAATCTTTCTGTGTGTGAATTGTATCTCATAAAGCATATTTTAAATAACAAGCAGAAAGTGGTCAGTTATACTCATAATATTTATGCCATGTTGCTGCACCAGTAGGCATATCTTACCACACCAGTAGCTATTGTAACTAACAGGCTTCATAATTGGGTAATAATGGTGCTTCTTTATATCTTTTTTGGTACTATGTGCAGTACATCCCAACACTACAAAAGCTAGCCAGTGGATAGTTCTTACTGACATATTATTAACTATACTTAAGAAATAGAATTACTTTTATAGAGGAATACTATTGCTTTTGTGCATTAATTTTGTATCATAAAACATTTCTGAATACGTGTATCAACTGTAAGATTTTCTAGTGGATTTTAAAGGACTTTATGTATAGATTTATATTGTTTGAAAATAAGGATTATTTGTCTTCTTTCCCTATTTTTCTTCCCTTTATTTTCTTCACTTGTCTTGTTAACCTAAGACTTCATGCACTATGTTGAAAAAGAATAGAGAGAGTAGACAGCCTTATCTTGTTTATGTACAAATGTGTCTCCCCTGAGTGTGGTATTGGTTGTGGCATCTACATGCTGAGATATGTTAGCTTCTCTGCGAGGGTCTTGAGGACTTTCATCATGAGAGGATGTTTAATTTTGTCAAAAGCCTTTTCTAATCAAAAGTGAAAATATTGGGAACAAAATCATGACATAACTGGCAGTATTAATATTAAGAGACAGTTAAAATTTGATGTCAGTTAATCGTTTAAACTACGTAAAACAATGTGGAATTTTCTGATATAAAAATGACATAAAGTGGTGGGTTTCAGACTTATGCTAATATAATTTATATCCACAAGACATACAGGCACATGTTCAAATTTCCGTGCTGCAAAAATTATCATATTACATTAACAAAGATGTTAAAATACACAAATGAAAATTAGTTTCCAGTAACTGTGATTGCTTACACAAGATCACATCAGTGAATATCGGAGCATGAATGAAAGGAGAGCGGCACATCAGGAGTCTGCCTCGCCAGGGAGCTGCTGTCAAACGGAGTTTGCTGGTTGTGGGGTCTGTTTTCTTTAGGGGTTTGGGTCTGGCCAGGTGGACTGCCCATGCTCGGTTGATGAGTGGACACTTATATGCATTTTCATAGCAATGATTTTGAGGAAGGTGGTTTATTAAAACAAGGAGGCAGGACAACAAGAAGGTGAAAAGGAAGAAGAAAGAAAATGATTGTAAAGAAGAGATGAGAGCTTTGATATGATCAAAATACAATGAATGCATGGGTTAAATTCTTGAATAATAAAAGAAATGAAAAAAAATGATGGTTTCTCCCAAGAAGGAAGATATCTGAAGATCATAATCCTTGACGATATTCTCAAATGTACATTTACTTCTTTTTCAATTTTAATTTTATTTTTTTACATCTTTGTTCATGATCTAGGAATTCATTTAAAGATGTACATTGTGGACCTGCATTGATTGAGACTAAAGCAAATAGAGCAGACAGATTTATGGACTTGCCATTTAAAATGTGACTGAACTCCCAGAACCTTAAGATAAATTCCTGCAGGTTGAACTTAAAGGTTATTTTCTTGCAAATATTAAAGTATTCCTCAGAATCCGCAACTAACTCAATTTTATTTATCTTTATCTTTCTATAGGTCAATATAATTGTCTTTGTGTAGTATGTGTTTTGATGCTTCTGAAATATGTTTTAAAGTTTTTGATAATATCTCTGATGCCAGTAGTAATAGAAAGTCACTGGAAACACACAATAGTCACCATTTGTGAGATAAAATTGTACATAACCCTCAAAACAAACAGCTCTCCTGTAAGTGTAGGTCTTGGTCTTCTCCCTGTACAGGCTATTTACCAATGAGTAAACCATTTACAGTAGGGACAAAGTACAAAATTAATTTGTATTTGTAGAACTGATGGTTTTATATAAAATCTTGAGAAAACACATTTCATAGTAATAATATTCTAATGCTATCTTTCCAGTTATTTATAGGATTGTGACTTCTCCCTTTTACAACAGTGAAAAGGCAATTCAAGAGAACACACTGAATGTGTCTTAGCACACTCTTGAGGAACACTCACAGTGTACTTGCATATGACAGGTGAACCTCCTAAAGACTTCAAACAAATATTAAAAATTTTAAGGGAATCAATACTGCAAGCTGAAGCGTTATGTCAAATATGTTACAGTGGTGGTATTATTTTACATTAACATAGATAATTATTGTCTTCTAGTCTACTTTTTTGTTTTTGTACTGATTTTTAAAAGGCTACTTGCAGCATTAAATATAATATACATTATGAGTTTAGCACATATTAAAATGATATTGTAAATGAGATTATAAAATGTTACTTGTAAAATCAATTTTTAAATTTAAATTTTTAACACAAAAATCTAAAGTGGAAATAAAGTACTGAAGTTAAAATTAAATCATTTCACAACAAGGGATGTGTGCCCCAAGAGGATTGTCCCAAATTATATATAATATATATGTGTATGTAATTTTATTTAATATAATTTATTATATATCTTATATGTATAATTATTTTAGAACTGATGTAATTAGTTAGTTTTCTATTATGTTTCCTCATATTTTCCTATTAAATTGGGCAATTTAACATAGTTTAGCTTCTCTTCTGTTTTCTGCTAAATTTTATTACTTATATTTTGAGTGTTAAATTTTACATAGTTGTAATATACAGAAGGGCTGTCCATACATAATTTATGTATTTACACTTTCCCAATGTGTTATAATTTTGTGTCTAATCCCATCCCCATTCTTCCTAGGTTGCCAAGAAAGAGAAAAAAAAACTGAACAAAACCAAACAGCAACACCAAAACAAAAATGAAAAACAAACCCGAATATATTCTGTGGTCCTCTGGTATGGAAGTTGGAGAGCGCTGTTCAAGTGATCTGTGTCCTTCGTGGCTGCAAACTGCTGCCCTCTTCCTGTCTCCATGCATTGTTCTTTTTGATGCTTATACATTAAAGGGCAAGAGTTGATCATCGCTTCTTCCTCCTCCTCCTCTTCTTTTTTTTTTTTAGGTTTATTTAGTGTGTTTGTGTGTGTATGTCTGTGTGTGCAATCACATGTGTGTGTTCTCACACAGATAAATACCACTGTACTATCTAAGGGTTTGGGTACTACTTGTGGCAGTTAGTTCTCTGTTTCTGCCCGTGGATTCCGAGCTAACTAAAACATTTGGCTCAGTGTCCTTCAACAATCTAACGATCCTAATTATCAAGTTCTTATTTAAGACAAGTGTTCTATTGTGTTGGTCTTTGTGGCGATTAAAGAAAACATCCTAGCCAAAACCAACTTCAGAGAAGGTGGTCATTTCATCTTATGTAATATACTAGACTTTACAGTTCATCAGAACGGAAAGCCACGGTAGAGACTCCAGGCTGGAACACAGACACAGGGCTGAAGCAGAGACCGCATGAGAATGCAGCTGGCTGCCTTTTCTCTGGCTCACACTCAGCCACCCTCTCTTTAGTAGTCGGGTCCTCTGGAGGGACAGAACTGATGAAATGAATGTATGTATGCAAAGGGAGATTTATTAGAGTGCTTTACAGGCTGCAGTCGAGTTAGGAAATCAACTGCTCTCTCCCAACTGAAAGTCCAAGAGTCCAAAAGTTGTTCGGTGCAGGAAGCTGAATGTCTCAGCTGGTCTTTGGTGTCTGTCAGGGAATCCTAGCGAAATAGGTTCTAATGGCAGTGAGATGCTGAGTGCCTCAGCATCGGGCTGGATGAACTTGCCAGTAAGACTGAGGGCAGCAGGCACAAAGCAAACTGTCTTTTTTATAATGTCCTTTACGTAGACTGCCTGCAAAGGTGTGACCCAGATTCATGGTGAGTTGGGAATCTCAAATAATCCAATTGACAAAGATGTGTCCATCTGAGTAAGTTAGCAGAAACCAGATGTTGTATTGACAACCAAGCATAGACATCATACTTTCATATACAGGCTCACCTGACTATGAAAAGTATTACCCACAAGGGCAGGAGTTCTACATTAATTAGCAATCACGAAAATGTCCCACAGATGTGGCCAAGGGCTATCTCTGGGAGGTAATTCCTCTGCTGAGGTCTCTAGTTCTTAAGTGTTTCAAGTTGACAACTGTAGCTAATTCTTAAAGTAACCATCTTCTGAGCTGAGGACCAGTCATGATTATCACATTTAATCTAATTACCTACTAAATTACCAACTCCAGTTGCAATTACAATGAAAGGATGATTAAAAATGTGAAACTAGGGAGACTATTCTACAGTCAAATTTATGTAGGCACGTGACTTTGCAAGACAAAGAATGTGAAAGAAAAGTCTTTAAGCCCCATAAGATCTCCAATAGTGAGTGTGGGCAGTTTAGAGAGGGAACACCATTGTGTTGTGGGAGACACCAAGGACAGAAATCTTGCCGCCGGTCTGTCTGTGCAGTGATGTGGCAACGGGAAATGATGTTTGTTGTGTAAAGTCACTGAGATATTGCAGCAAGTGTGGTTGTAACTTAGCTCACTTGGGTGCATATATTAAGCTGTATAATCTGACTGGAAGTTTTCATAGGTTTTTTTTTTTTTTTTAATTTCTGTCACCATCTCACTTTCACAGTATTTGCTTTTTTTCTTTATTTGTCAACTACAGTATTCTGGACTATAGAGGAATCTCAGCAGTTGCTTGCTGCTCCTGCGTAGGGTAAATATTTAGTTCCCAAGGCCCACAATGGACTTTAGCTCTCAGAGATCTGACCACCCTCTTCTGGCTACCGTGGACATCTTCAGGTGAGACTTACATATACAAAATGCCACACATAACACTTTCACCTTCTTAGGATCATCACAATCCTTCTGACTTTCCTAGTTTCCTCTTTCTTTGTATTTTTCACTATATATATGTACATATAAAGACAACAGGAAGATAAATGATTAAACACTGCTCGAAATTTTATACTGAAAAAAATTGTTGACAATTTGTATCAGTGGTTAACTAGAGGGCCCTGGAAACCTACAAGAAGAACATTATGATGGGCCGATCTGAGCCCAGGGGTTCTGCTCAAACTATGGCACCAGCCAAGGACAATACAGGCGGTAAATTTTAAACCCCTACCCAGATCTAGCCAATGGACAGGACATTCTCCACAGTTGACTGGAGAGTGGGATATGACTTTCACACGAACTCTGGTGCCCCACATTTGACCACGTCCCCTGGATGGGGAGGCCTGGTGGCACTCAGAAGAAGGACAGCAGGTCACCAAGAAGAGACTTGATACCCTATGAGCATATACAGGGGGAGGAGGTCCCCTTCAGTCACAGTCATAGGGGAGGGGAGTAAGGGGAAAATGGGAGGGAGGGAGGAATGGGAGGATATAAGGGATGGGATAACAATTGAGATGTAATATGAATAAATTAATAAAATAATTTAAAAAAAAGAAAAAACTGCTTCAACAGTTTACATTAATGATACTGTGAGCATATGGATGCTGTGTGCAACCTGATGTAATCTTAATAAAGTTTAATCCACATTCTTGGTAAATATATATATATATATATATATATATATATATATATATATATATATTTATACTTACCACAGGAAAGGTGAGAAACAATATGAACACTATAATCCTGAAGTTTATAATAAGATACAAAAGTTTCATTCTTTCCTGACAGATAGAGAGTCTTCCATATAGTGTTCTGGAATTAAATGATCCTGTTATTACTTAGATTGTCAGGAAATACCACTGTTAAATAAATTTATAAAATTTATTAGAGATAAAATAAATTAGAGATTAAAATTACAGATAAAATTATTTCGTATTTAGATATGCAGGAAAATTTAGCATGTATTTTGTCCAACGATATATTTTGGGAAGAAATAGACAGGCTGCTTAATAGAGTTGTTTTTTTCCCTCAAGGAACAATAGAAGATGTGTAAATAATCTGATGATGATTCTCTATTGTTTTTCTTGATGGCTTTTGGAAATTTGGTAGCTTCAAATGGCTTACAATTACTAGAGAAAATCAGTTCTGGGATGTACTAATAGAAGGTGTCTAGCAAATTGTCTTTTCCTTCATTGCAACCAAACAACTGATTCATAGTGAATGTGTTTCCATGCTTTGCAATAATTTGGGAATGAATGCAACCATGACTCTCCAAGTGGAACAAGATTTCAGGGTTCTCTAATCATCCCTATGCAATTCACATTTCATTATAGGCTTATATGCTCCTTATCAACACACTTCTCTTGAAAGATGTTTTTAAACATCTTAGCAAACCATGAACATTTTTTCTCAAGTGTGTGTGTGTGTATGTGTGTATGTGTGTATGTGTGTGTGTGTGGTGTGTAGTGCGTGTGTGTGTGTATGTGTGTGTGTGTGTATGTGTGTGTATGTGTGTGTGGGGTGTGTGTGTGGGGGGTGTGTGTGTATGTGTGTGTATGTGTGTATGTGTGTGTGTGTGGTGTGTAGTGCGTGTGTGTGTGTATGTGTGTGTGTGTGTGTGTGTGTGTGGGTGGGTGTGTGGGTGTGCGTGTGTGTGTGTATGTGTGTGGTGTGTGTGTGTGTGTGTGTGTGTGTGTGTGTGTGTGTGTGTGTGTATGCCCGTGCACAGGAAGCCATGAGAGGGTTTTGGATGTCTTAGCGTGGGATTTACAGGCAGCTGTGTGTGGCCTGAAATGGGTGCTGGTAACCAAATTTAGGAACTCTGGAAGACAACAAGCACTGCTAAATTCTGAGCCATCTCTCACATCCGTCTTTCTACCACTTTTTATACGAACATTCTTAATGGCTTATTTTTTTCTAGAAACTATGTTTCTTCTAAATGAGACTTTCAGCAGACTGCAAAGTTTTCTCCTACTACATTTAATGCCTTGATTTTCTTCTTTTCTCTTTGACCTTTACAAGAGCACAAATTTAAAGCTTTAAATACTGAATGTCAGAATGCTTACCTAGAGGCAAGGGCCTCACTCATAGCAAAGCTATTATTCAGTTCACATTCTTTTATATAGTTTCTGCTCTAGGTAGTAAAAGGTTAAACTCACTCTTACATTGCAAAAGCCAAACAGTGACAAATGGAAGGGCATGTTTTTTAACCTCCTTCTATTATCTGTAATGTTTAAGAAATACCACAGCAAATAAAACACTTTAAATGGAAACATTTTTTTAAAAAGACCGTGTTTGTCATGACATCTGTGTTTGCCTAGCATAGAAGCAAATTTTGAAACTACCAGGAATAGTACAATAGAATTTTATTTTCAAGACAATATTTTGAGTATAAAATGTATGGGACATTTAAGCTACTCTTACTCAAAATTGCCAACTCTAATCTCTATTGCTAAAAGCATGACAACATATTGCTTATACTAAATAGAATATAAGGCAGAGTTTTCAGCATCTGCCTTAAATTTTTGTCCACAGTAACAACATGTTTCTAATAATTTTAAGTTCTGAATAAATAATGATAATTTAAATTGATACATTAATTTTAATATAAATAAATATTTATTAATAATAAACATATTGATTATAAATTTTTCATGAAACCTCGATTTGAAAATGAGGTCTTCTAACATATAGAAAAATGTTAAGTTCAAAATTTCTGATGCCTGAGGAATTTAATGACGGTTCTTAGGCCTCAAGGAGTCCACTGGAAAATGAGTTTCTCCACTGTATTTGGGTAGTTTCAGGATAAATTGAGAAAAAATAAGAGAGTGAAACAAGACAAACTCTTGACGCACCAACTAAGTTGTCTGAGAATGAGAGTGGCAAACAGTTTGCAGAGACAGACAACATCTGAGCAAAGAGCAGGAAGCAAGAACAAACCCTAAAAGGCAGCGTGTCATTCAAAGCTGCACAGGCCTCATCCCATGTGGAAATGTCATGTATCTCTTCAGTACTTTTAAACCTGATTAAACGTCAACATATTTTTAATTTTAAAATAATTTTACCTCCAACAGCTAGTTTTACCATCACTAGACAATATCAAATAACGTACACGGCACAGGTAATTACGGTTATTTAACACATTTATTGCATTTGTACGAAAGCGTCTGTGTTGTTTTAATTCCTTTGGCTTGTTATTTACTTTATCAACTACGCTGCAAAGAATCTTGACGGTTTTCTACGCTTAGACATTTTACACGTCAGTGAGGTTGCAAGCAAAATTGTATCTTCACACCTGAGTTTTAAATGTTGTTCATGAGCTTTATGAGCAAAGCAATTTGCTTTCTCTTCCAGATTTTTTTTAAACTATGCTCTGTAATCACAATAGGTATGATTTTATCTGAGTGTTATGTAATTACTGTTCTATTATTACAAGGGATTTAGTACAGTTCATGTGTTTATATTTAGAAGCATGGCTGCATATTTGAGTGGTTCACTGTTTAGTGTTTTTTTTTTTTATTAATTTTTGGTCTCATCAAAAGAAGAAAATGTAAGATGAACGATCAAACAACTCTTGGCATGGTAAGACTTTGGGCTTTAGCTAAATACAAAAAAATGCTTATGTCAATAGATTATTTGATCCAATACAAAAATGATTATAGTTTCATAAATACACTACTATATTTCATATTTTATCTCTTGTCTAAAAACTATTATAAAATTCAAGGAAGTATAAATTGGGTGCTTCCTTTGATTTGATTTTTTTTTCTTTTTTCAGGGTCTGTGTCAGAATTTAAAATTCTGTGTGGCTTTATGTGTTTTCTCTCATGTTTCAGTATTTATTACACTATACTATTTGAGTATACTTAAAAACACTTTCTAGTAATTAGCTTTACTAGCATTAGTGTACTAGGTATTTATACTTAATCCATAAAATTGAAAGTAAAAATTTTTAGTACCTCATAAAAATCTATTTAATAATTGTGTTTATTTTTATATTTTATAGAATACCAGTCACATGATGGTACAGGTTTATTTTACATATATTTTGATAATTAACCCAAAGATGCCTTAATCTGGCCTAGATAGATGATGTTCTTTGTTTATTGTTCATCATGCATATGTCTATTTTTAGGTATAAAATGTACACATAACACTATTTACAGGTTTTATAAACACATAAGACAACTATAATAAAAGTGAAAAACAAAACTGTTTCTATACTGAGATAAAAATAGATTATATGCTATTACATTAGTTTCAGATAGACATAAAAATTTTTCCTGTAGGGAAAAGCCTGATATTTTCTTCTCTCTCTCTCTCTCTCTCTCTCTCTCTCTCTCTCTCTCTCTCTCTCT
>OU015750.1:54447088-54510589 GCA_907169655.1 Acomys percivali
TCTCTCTCTCTCTCTCTCTCTCTCTCTCTCTCTCTCTCTCTCTCTCTGTGTGTGTGTATGTGTGTGTGTGTGTGTGTGTCTGTCTGTCTGTCTGTCTGTCTTATTTTTCTGACAGCAACAAATGGCACATTGTTTTTCTTTGTTTGTTTGTTTATGCTTTTTGAGACAGGGTCTCTCTGTGTAGCCTTTGTTGTCCTGGACTCGCTCTGTAGACCAGGCTGGCCTCGAACTCACAGTGATCCACCTGCCTCTGTCTCCTGAGTGCTGGGATTAAAGACGTGCGCCACCACGCCCGGCTCAAATGACACATGTATTATTTAACCTTCACTGTTTAATTGATGTAGTATGTTAATTAAGATACAAGGTTACAGCTTTTTCACCTTCCTTACAGTGTCATAAAGAACAGAGGCACCATATACTTACATTTCTTCAGAGAACTGCAAATGGCAGACAGTTTTGTATTTCTTGAAGCATGAATTCATACAAGATAAACGGCCAAACTTTGTGTACAGTATTTCCAGATGAAACAAATGAAACCACTTGAAGAGCGATTTGGAAGGCAGAAACTTCATTCTGAACTCTGTGGCTCTTGTAGCGGTGAGATCATAGCTGGAGGTTTAGCATGGCTAATGGTGCAGCCAGGAATTACACCTTCACTGCAGCACCACTGTCTTCAAAGTATCTGCTGGGTTCTTTCTGCTCCTTCTACTCCATGTACTGAAAGTCACACTATTTTTTTTGCACAAAACCTTAATAGAGTACATGAGATGGAACTAATTTCAATTCAGGAAAGAATAATCTTGAATTTATCATTTTATATATACACCTAAGAGATGATAATGAGTGAAGTAATTTGTGTCTTTATTTGGATTTTCAAAAATATGTATATCTAATTTATGTGTATTTAGAATTGGCTAATGACAATATGTGGGTATGGAAGATAGCAAAAATACCTTGATTTTCTTCCTTCGTTACTGATAATAAGACATATGAGCAGTATGTTTCAGCTAAATACACACAATTTGAAGTTCCATTTCAAAGAGAAATAACTTCCTTTTTCTTATTGTTTAGAATCCCATCTATTTTCAGTCAAAAAATAAAATAAAATACTTACTAATAGATTGAAAAATTATAACAATTCTGGTGCTATGTAAGCAACTATGTTTTAAGATGCTGCCCTCCAGACTCTGTTTCCTTCCTTTCTTTCCTTAAAATGTAGCTTCTATGAAATGCATGAAGACTATTCTTCCCGTGTTCATATTATGTTTAAATTAAAAGCAACATCATCTATCTGTAAAAACAAAACAACAACAAACTAGTCCACGGTCAAATACATTTTCTTAGAATGGTTTTAGAGTATGGCATAGCTTTCTTAAATATAAAGTAATTTGATATGGAAAATTGCCTACAATGAGAGTTGAGATTACTGTTGCCCAGGAGAGTACCACAGAGTCCTCATTGGAAAACTCTGATAGATCTTTCATGCTACTTATATGGCTTAAATGGGAAAAGGAGCCCACAGAACATTTTGCTATTCCTTCTTAAGAAACCAGTATATAGTGAAAAACTTCACAGATAAGAAATTTCAGGCACCATACAGCACAGCAGAAGATTCCCTAAAATACTAATCTATAACACACTTTATTTATTTATTTTTCCTTCTTAGATAACCCTAAAAATTCTACACATTATATTTTTGCTATTCAAATACTCTAGGCTCTAGAGCCCAACATCTTAAAAATCTCTGAAAAATGTTTTAGAACAGGACTTTATAAATAAAATAACTTATAGAAAAAGTATAAAATAAAGCCATTATAGCAATAACTAACCAACGATTTTAAGTTTGCTTATGCTTCTGTCTTTTTATATCCATTACTACTTTGGATAGAAATGAATATGACTTTATTTTATAAACTATGGACCTGTCAGCTTCTCTAATAATTATGCCAGTAAAGATATTTTAAAATCAACTCTTGCAGAGTTGTAGTCCTTACCCACACGTCTCTCTACTCTCAGAGCAGCGGGATATGTTGTCATGTATTGGTATGCTGTGAATTCCTCTGTGGTTTTGATATTGTAATGGTGAATCTTAGTTGTAAACTTGAATGGATTGATAGCCATTTTGAAGATTAATAAAAGACTCCCCCTCCCTTCTCTCTCTGTGTATGTCTGTATCTATGTGTGCCTGTGACTGCAGATAGACCACAATGGCTTGACATAGTGGATGGGATAATCCCTTTACCCCTTTACGGGGTCATAAAATGGCGGCCTCACTGAGATATGGGGAAAGACAGAAACTGCGACTCCCTTGGAAGAAGGGCTGTTGTGTAACCTATGAGCTTTGGTCCCCTCCGCCTGCTTCCTTCTTGTCAGGCATTGTGCATCTGTCTTCGAGCACATGTATTGACAACATGATGCTCCGCCCAGTAGTCCAAGGCCAAGCACCTATGGACGGAACTCTCGGAAGCCATGACCCATACTGATCATTTCTTACCTGCAAGTGGCTTCTGTCAGCTCCTGGATCAGTGATGAGAAAATCAAGGCAAATTGCCAATCATAGTAATAAAAAATTGAATTCATTCCTGCTTTTTGATAATTTTTCAGGATTTTCTAAGGTTTTAAAAGAAAACATAAAACATAGCAATATATGGTTAGTTCAAAGAAGTAACAAAAAGTCTTGACTCTAATGGTGTTTATGGAAAATTTGGATGGCGTAAAATTAAGTTTTGTAATTGTTAATTATTTATTGGAAGAAATGTTTCCTTACCTCGCATGTCTATGTTTCATAGTTCAGTAATAGACAGCAGTGATGTGCTTCTGTGGCACTCAATCCAAAGAAACTATTACATTTCAAAATCACTTTGCACTTCAAAATCATTTATGAAAGCATAATTTCTGAAGAAATCTGTGTATAACTTCTTTCCCAGGTAAGCCACACCAACTTATAGGAAGCTGCAATACCCACAGAGAAAATAATGCTACAATAATCTGAAGTCACAGATGATTGGCCAACACAGTCTGTCTGAAATTTTACTGCAACACTGGAAGCCATGGTAATAAATGCCCTTCACACCAGCTTTCTTCCTGGCTGATGGAGACATGGATCACAATCATAATTAAGGCACTAAAGAGTAATAGAATAGAATAGTTACTGCAAGGTATCTATTTTAAACATTTATGTATGTATTTGTTTATATAGGGGATTGTACATGTACCATAGCATGGATATAGAAACCGGAGGACAATCTGTGGGGGTTGGTTATCTGTTTCTGCCGTGTTGCTCCAGGTAACTAGGACCAGGTTACTGGGCTTGGAAGCAAGTCCTTTCGTGCTAGCCCATCCTGCCAGGCTTACTGAAAATTAGCTGAGCACCAAAGGACTCACGTACTGATGATCAAATAATTTGTCTAAATAATAACAACAACAAAACTTAGGTGTTTAGGGTATCAAGTCTCTTCTCGGTGACCTGCTATCCTTCCTCTGAGTGCCACCAGGTCTCCCCCTCCAGGGGACATAGTCAAATGTGAGGCACCAGAGTACATGAGAAAGTCAAATCTCTCTCTCCACTCAAGTGTGGAGACTGTCCTGTCCATGGGCTAGATCAGGATAGGGGTTTAAATTTTACTGCCTGTATTGTCCTTGGCTGGTGCCTTAGTTTGAGCGGGACCCCTTGGCCCAAATCTGCCTATCATAATGTTCTACTTGTAGGTTTCTAGGACCCACTGGATCCTTCTACTTTGCTATTCACCCATGCTTCTCTCATCTAGAGTCCCAATAGGATGTCCTCCCCTCTGTCCCAGTTTTCTGGTAAGTGAAGGCTTTCGTGGGACTTGCCCATTGGGCTAGTATGCAGATATAAGTGAGTATATACCATTTGAGTCTTTCTGCTTCTGGGTTAACTCACTCATTATGATCATTTCTGATACCCTATGAGCATATACAGGGGGAAGAAATCGCCCTCAAGAACAGTCATAGGGGAGGAGGAATAAGGGGAAAATGGGAGGGAGGGAAGAATGGGAGGATACAAGGGATGGGATAACCATTGAGATGTAACAAGAGTTATTAATAAAAAATTTAAAAAAAATGTGAGAAATGCAACTACACCATTATGTAAAAATATTAGCATTTTTAACATAAATAAGACAACTATGGCATCACTACATTGTATCATCTTACAGGCTCACTGTCACATGTGGTCTGTTCTTGACTAAAACTTCTTTATATGACAGAAAAAAAGAAAGAAAGAAAGAAAGAAAGAAAGAAAGAAAGAAAGAAAGAAAGAGAAAATTACAGTGAAAAAAAACAGGTGTTTAATGAACTTAATTTGAGAACGAACTATAGAATATCTATAGAGAAATTGTAATAATGTCCCAAGATATAAAGCTATACAGAAATTTAGCTGCCACGATGAAGTGATCTCAGTGTATGGGAGAACTCAACACTCTTAAGGTTTTTACTGCTCACTATTCAAGGTCTCTACTGAATGGTTTTGCAGTTTCTTCTAAGAAAGGTTTGTACCTTTCCTGAATCACTGATACTGAGCTTAGTCAAACCATATGTTCTGGCTAACTGGCAGGAAATGAGGAAATCATATTAATAACTGCATCTTACTTCTTGTATTTTATGGGACACATGAATTTTCAAAGAAAAACCATCTATTTCAGATTATATATATATATATATATATATATATATATATATTAAGGTATCATAAATTTCAACATCAAGCATAACTCACTACACTTATGCTGCTTAAGAATGAAACATAACATTGTAAAGTGCAATGAAATATAAAATTAAAATATTTTCCTACGTCCTAGCAGTGGAGTACAGAAAAATGGCCTATAAATTATTGGCAATATTATTTCTTATTCTGGAATTGTATATACTGGTATCAGTTTTATTCTATTTTATAAATAATAATAATTATGATTGTATATTATTTCTATAAATAGTTCTTCACAAAACTAAGAAGAACTTTGTTGTCTCTTTAATCTTTTAGTTTACACACTAAACTCAGTACCAAGAAGCTAATTGGCACTTGCTAACTATTTATTTTACTAGGAGACACAAACCGTTCACTACTGCTTCCTGGAAAATGAGAGCCTGAAAAATTGGCGACTATTTTTCCTCTTGGTTATTTTTTAATTTTGCTAGAATTTAATTATGTCTTTTCTGGAATTCAAGTAATTATTTTAAATATAATACAAAATAACAATGAATTCACTTCAACTGAAGATAAATCTATTAGGAGGAACTTGAAAATATATTGCCTCCTAAAAGTTGATTAAAAAAAACAAAAAACAACGCTATTGCAGGAGGGCAGGATAGAAACTATGTGCCCTGTGGGTGCTCATTAAAACTACTGGCTTACTGGCTGCTTGATTGACTGACCTAAAAAATGTCTCAGGGAATTTTGATCAAAATATTGAGTTTTTAGTAGAGCTGCTGAGACTGGACATAACCGGTTCAGAAATTAATACAGAGACTGAATCCTGCTGACAGCATTATTCTGTGTATGCTGGTAGAATTTTTTTGGGGGGTGGGTGGGTGGGTGGGTGTTGTTTTTGTTTGCATTTTTGGGAGGTGGAGACTTTTGGAGTATCGTTTGGAATAGTCATACTCGGCAACAAACACAGGAAGGACAGGCTGTGACACCTCAGCAAGCAGCTGCCTGTAGTTCAGTTCAATCCTCACCTTTCTTAAAACGCACTGACAGATCTTAGGATTTCACTGGTGTGTAGTGAATAATTTCTATAATTTATCACATCAAACTTTCTGACAACTAGGACTGTGCCCTGTTTAAAAAAAATAAACATGATTTTAAAAAATTAAATGCGTTTTTATATAGTATTACTTTTCAAAAATTTTCGATTACGGGTCTTTTCTTTTCAGGTGCTATTATGATAAATAGATTGTGTGTTCATTATTTTAGCATTTCGCTAACTAAATTAAGATTCTCAAAATTTGATACATGCTGTTTATTTTATAGAGCCAACTTCCACATTATTCCATACATTGTTCCCCTTTTACTTCATTAATTATAACACAGAGTCCGATGTGTTACTTTGTTATCCACAGAATTATCTTTGCTGCTCTAAGCACTTTATTCACTGCCTGAAATTTTATGTGACTATTTGGCGTTAGGATTAAACTCCTTTTCTAATATGACTTATAGTGTTTATAAAAGTATATAAAGCACTGGTTTGGGTCTACCTGTTTTCACTGAAGGCAACTGATACTCTCCAACTTGAATGCCAGTGTGTTCTTTGTGTTTGGAGTAAGAGCTAAAACTCTTACTCATTAGTTATAAGGTGAAGATATTTGAAGGAAATATTAATAGATATAACTGTGATAATGCTATATCATGTAAGATATAAGGAAAAATAGTAAAATACTTCTTAAGGAGTGGACAATAAAGAAAAAATTTGAGAAATGCTGCTATCTTTTATTAAGAGCGTTATACATGGATATAATAGCTTTTAAAAATATTTTTTATTATGTTTCTCTTTTAACATATACATTTATACTAATATACATGAGTAAAATAAACTACATATAGCAGGAAGAACCACGAGACAATCAGGGATTATATAAATGTTACATTCATAGTGATTTGACTATTATTTAACAAATTTGATGTAAACATACTTTCTGTCTTGTTGGGTCTAAATTTCTGAATGGAGATTAATATCTATCATATCTCATCTCTATTGACTTAAAACATCTATTTTGATCTAAAAACATCTTCTCCGATAAATGGTCGGAGATGAAATATATATGGACATCTAAATAACAGTTTAAGAGGTATTAACACTCCACCCACTTACCAGAATAGGCTCTCTCTGAAGGCTTAAAGCCCAGCCATTTATTGGTTTCTCTCCCAGTTATCAGTACCAGTGATGAATTCCAAACTGGCACGGTTCTTAAATAAAATCAGAAAGTGCCACTCCTGTACATGTGGCATATCTTAACAAGTCAGTATTATTATCGGTCATAACAGTCACTTTAGGGTAAGATTATTAAAAGTTGTCCCCCTGTTAGCATATATAGAACCTGTCAGCACTATGAAGGTTAAGCCATTGGGATGAAGCCTCCAGGCCATTATAATTTTTTCTCATGTCCTGTGATTCAAGCATGTAGCTGTTTTCAGGAGTTGGGTCTTATCGTCAAGTTCTGGATGTTACTGAGAACACCAGAAATACCCTGTAATGTTGAAAAAGGATATCCATTGGTCTCCACGCCATAGTGTATTGATAGAATATGTTCAGCAAGAGACAATCTATAACTAGCTTTGGGCTTTTGAATTCATAGCAGTGATGTTGGAAAGAGGGACTGCTGTCCTTCTTGTAGGACACTATCGAACCTCCTTTTATGTATGCATGTGTGTGTGTGTGTGTGTGTTTTAGGAAGCCTTTACAGAAACAGGTTTTTACTTGACACATTCAAAGCTCTGTAGTGTTAGTTACTCCTTTCTATACTCCATCTTCCAGCCTGGCTTCCTGGCCTCCTACCTGACTCTACACTTCCTGTTCCACTATTGTCTTTTCTCTTTCATGCCACCTGTACTGCTAATGTACTTCCTTGAGCCCGCTTCATAACCTCTTATGGATTCTCTAACTTCTATGCGTGCTCACATGTAAGCATAATTTCCAGTTAAAAGATAGCATCCACATATGAGCGAATACATGTGGTCTTCACCTGTCTGTCTGGGTTACCTCACTCTGAATGATCATCTCCAGTTCCACCCACGTGTTATCTCCAGGAGCAGCAGACTTCTGTCATCCAGTTCCTGATGGTAGCATGTGCAGTAGCACTAGTCAAACGAGGGGTGGGCACAGAAGCACCTGCCTGTAAATCTCATGACCTCATTTTTCTTTACAGGTAAATAATATCCCATAATTTACAGAGATAGGAGGGACTGTGAATCGGACCCTGTCATTGAGGCCAGCAATGGCCAAATGGACTTGCTGAAACTAAATGCGTCTCTGCATTAGACTAAAGCATCGTCTGAGTTAAGAGACAGCTTCCAGAAAGGCAAATAAAACAAAACCAAAAACAACCAAACAAAACCTGGATCAACTCGGACAGAGATTTGTTATCTAGATGGAATTTAAGAAAACCACTGGATTATAAGAAAACAAGTAGCCTAATTAAAAGTTATGATATTGAACTAAACAGAACTCTTAAAAGAATGCACATTTCTGAGAAATATACAAAATTAATGTTTAATATGTTTAGCTATCAGTGAAAACTAATTAAAATAAATTGGAGATTACATCTTTCCCCAGTTAGAATGGCTAAGATCAAACCAGCAATTGCTAGCATGGGTGTTAGGGAAAAGGAACACTTATTTACTGCTGATATAGGTGTAAGCTGGTACACTATGAATAGATCTACCACATGAACCAGCTATTCCTTTCCTTGGAGTCTTTCCCAAAGACTCTATATCCTACTGCAATGGTAACTGCTATTCATTGTTCACTCATGCTTTACTTGAAAGCATTGATGCTTTCTTCATCTATGCTCACATTGGACTACCCATAGAAATTAGGAAATCAGTATGAGGTTATGAAGTCCGGTTCAGGGAAATATATTAACAGTGCAGGTGGCATTCGCAACACTGATAATCTGAAAATAGCCTACACATCCATGATAAATGAATAATTAACATATGGAACATATGGTATTCAAATGGAAAACTATTGGGCCTCCATAGTTCTTAACTACTTAAAAAAAATCCTATACCCACTGCAAATTATAGGTAGATTTTAATTACCATACAATATATGGAGTGGAATGAAATTGGCAAATATATTCAACAAATTAAGAGGAATAAACAAAACATTCTTCAGCATTCCAATACCTTTCCAGACAATAACTCATGAAGTCAAATGAGTATATTTTTATTAATTTTCACTGTAGATCATGTTTGCCTCTTCAAGAAAATAAAATTAATAAAGCGAAAACCTTCAAACATTATTATTCACATTTCCTCTGTTGTATGCTTTCATGTTTGAGAAATGAAGGACTCATTTAAACGGATTCTGCCTTAGGAACTTGCAGCTTCTGGATGTTAAGCGTTGACACAAAGGCAATAATTAGGGATTGTCTAAAACACTGCAAAGTTCTTGATTACATTTGCAATTTAAGTCAGTTTAGTAAAGATTTACATAAATGGAATATTACAATACCTATGGTTACTTTTTCAACAACACAATTGCTATGAAAATTATACAATATGAACAAGTGATTTGGCTTTCTGTATTATGCTGATAAATATTTACATTGTTAACGTTTTTAATTATTGTTAAAACATGAAGAGTACCGAACATAAAAAGAATGGAGAGAAGTAAGAAGGTGAATGACCTAGCTTGAGAGGAATTAAAAAAAAACAAAACAAAAAAAAAAATATGGAAGTGTGTCATCAACTGTATCCATGCTGTTCAAGGTCCATGCCAACATAGAATTTGAGCTAAATTAGTTTTGTATTGAGAAACTTTAAATAAAAATATATTAAATGTCATAGTATGTCCAAATTATCTTAGAGTGGAAAATGTATTAATAAGTCATCAACTCCAACGTATTGGACGTTATAGGCTTCCCATGGCCTTGCTGTTCCAAAATTTTAAAAAGGCAAGACTGGTAGCAGTCAGCATGGTACACTGTGTTTGTACTTTCATGAGGCATACAGCTATGAAACACAAAGCAATATAATTTCCAAATATTCAAGCACTTTTACATTTTCTCTGTCTTGTACTTGAAGTTCTGAGAATGTTTTCTTCCTTGCTAGTTTTCAGTGATTGTATGATTAAGTGTTGATACAATGCAATAATTAGGGATATTCTGCAATAATATAAAGATGTTGATTGCGTTTGTAATTTAAGTCAATTTGGCAAAGTTAAACAAAGGTTTACTCACTGTATAAAAGAATAAACTAATCCAAATGACAACATAAATTATAGAGGCAGCAGTATTGTTTTGAAGTATTATCACTGGCTTTCCTTAGTAAACTATCTTCAAATGAATACTATTAAATCTGCTTGGTAATGTGCTGTAGTTGGGGTAAGGGAAAGCTCTTCATGTGCCACAATTTTGGCACACTGTTATATTTGCCTCTTAGAGTCACCACTTTTCAATAATCTCTACTCCATCCTTATGCTTTCAGATTCAGTACATATGCTTTAAACAAAAAGGTTTTTTTTTTTTTAATGATTTTTTAATTTTTGCTCTGGTGATAGGCCACTCTTCAAAACAAAGCAACAATCTCAGCTATTGACTATTTACTTCTAAAGAGAATCTTGCTGCAGGCCCTGTTTATACAGCCTCTCATGGGTGACGTTTCCTGTGAGTGCACATCATGCAACTGATGTATATTTTCTATGATCTGATATGTATGTCATGTGCCCTCAGAAGTGTTAAGAAGTGAGGCTTTAGCAGGTACGTTTGCTACTGGTTTATGATCAATGAACTAGATAGCAAAAGAATTTTAAGGAAGCAATTGTTTTGGCTCACAGTCCCAGCATCATGGAAGGAAGTCCTGGCATCAGGAGGCTGAGGCTGGCGGTCCCACCATCTACAGTCAAGAAGCAGAGGGAAACGAACGCCTGTGTGCAGTTTACTTTCCTTTCCTCCTTTGGTCCACTTCCTCACCATGGAACGGTAACCTCACATTTAGGATGAGTTTTCCAACCACTATTAGCTTGTTCTAGATATATGCACACAGAGATACTCAGAGGCCTGTCACTTCAGTGATCCTAAGTACTATTATGTTGTCAAGGACTTGATTATGTGGGAAGACTCTTCTAAACTGCCACTAGTGCTCATGTAAAGGAGAACATAAAGAATTGTGTTGTCTCTCCCACCACGTGAAGACAACCTGTGGAGGTGGCGTCTTTGAGGAATAGTAGTTACCATATGCCACATCTGCTGGTATCTAGCTCTAATAATAGTAAGAAACAAATGTATATAAGTTACCTAGTTTATAGTATTTTATTATACCTACCTGAATTGGAAAGTTTAAATTTTAACCAGGCCATTGCTATGTATTCTATCATAAGTACACTTTTAAAAAGTAGAATGTATTGACGCAGGGTTTAGCACTCTGTAAGCAGTAAAGGGGAATGACACATGATAAAACTATAAGCTAGTCATGTAAATGGGAAAACAAAGAGAACACGGCTTAATTGACAGAAACAACATCTACCTTGCTGAACTAGGAATGTCAGGTGGGGTTAGCGAGCCAAGGCCAGCAGCTAGTGATTTGGTGACAGGCAAAATAAACCAGCGTCAGTAATTAATAAATTAAAACAAAAGTCAAGGAGAAGCTTCAATTCCTGATTTTCCCTTTAATTTACTGAGCTGACATCACTATGAGACAATGACCCCCAGAGCCGTACTTTTAGGTAAACCTTGAGTGTTCATTGATTGTCCAGCACCATAGTCCTTGGTGAAACTCATCTGGGCCAAGAGATGTTCTACTGCTCTCAGAGATCTACATTGTTCTACTAAAACGTTAAAGCATAAAGCAACTCACAGGAAACAGAGGGGGAAAGTAGCAAGTAAGCCACAATTACATTAACACTAAAGGCATGATTCACTGACGAATTTTAATTTGTCTTTCATCAAATAATTTCTTCTCTTCAAATAAACAGATAAGACACAAAATAATGCCATGTGCTGGAAGGAGTGTCTATGCCATCCCACAATATTTGAAATTACACAAATATGAAACTCAAAAACAAAGAAAATAGACAAACATCATATATATATTTGATCAAAAGTATACATGCACACACACACACACACACACACACACACACACACACACACGTGCGCGCGTGCCCGTGCAAGCCCTCACTCTGCAAAGACAAGAACATGAAAATTCAAAGTAATAATGATATCCAACTGTAGAATGCTACTTTTTAATTATAAAAACTTTAGCATTAAAATGTGAAATATAGTTTGATAGATATAAAAGTGATAGCCATCTTAATTAGAACATAAAATAGGCTGGGTTCTAATATTCTTCATATAAAAATTATAATTCATATATTCTCAATTGGCAGATAAATATTCATTGTTTGCAGAATTAAGATAATTTTTCTATTTTTTCAGGAGAAAATTAGCTTCTCCTACTTAGTCTCAGTGGGCATTGGCTCTGTTTTTAACGGTCACTGCGTCAGTAGCCAGCCTTTGCTAGCTAGATTGTCCAAGTTAGGGGTCCAGATGCTCTCATGCTTCCTGCACATGTGACTTGGACTGAGCTGCTACAGATGTGGAAGCAACTGTGCAGGGACTTCGAAGAGAATGAACGCTTTATGTTGGGCTACAGAGAGACTCGGCCACAGAAAGATTCTGTTACAGAATTACGGTATATGAGAGGGTAAGGGTGTGAGGGAGGGCAGACGAGGGCATTGTGGCTGACCTAGGAGTTATTTTCTTTCTTGAAAAGCTTATTTTCTTTGATGTGAGACAATAGTCATCTTTCTGCTGTTCTTAAATGTTCTATAACATCTTCTTCCAATTGCCATACTAGAATTATTGCATTGAACCGGGGACTTCTGGAAGAACAGACAGTGAACTTAGTCACTGAGCTATTTTTCTAGCTCCAGGATGCTTAGTTCTTTTTAATTAATTTATTCTTGATATATCTCAATGGCTATCCTATTCCTCCCTCCCTCCCATTTTCCCCTTACTCCCCTCCCCTATGACTGTGACTGGGGGAGACTTTATCCCCCATTCCCAAAGAGACCCACATATGGCTGTACACTCAGTGGTCTATTCTTACTGCAGAGACCGGTTTTGCTCACTGCAAGTAGAGAAGGCAATGATAGGTCCAGGAAATGATCCAGTGATGTTATTTGGCTAATTTGTAAGAGCATGAGTGGGAGATTGTTTCAGAAGTAGAATGGCTTGACGAGCCCCATCACTCAAAAGTTCATCATAGCAAAGCTCTGGACCAAGAAAACTGCATCACAGGAGTTCTCTGAGTGGTGGGAAGGCAGATACACCATTGGGCAGATGGTCTCCATTTGCCAGAAACTGTTGTCTGCTCGCATAAACCTGTGAACTGCAGATGTTCCATGGGACTGTGAAGGTTCGTATCTCTATGAGACTCATAAGCCTTTCCTCATGTCAGTGAGGAGGCTTGCGTTTGAAAGACACAGCTATGCAGCTATGTAAGAAGTAAGCCAATGATCTTGTAAGAAATCCATTCCCCTAAGCTTTCAGTCTTTGTCAGCTGTTTTATGTACACATGAAGAAATTGATTCAAGTTTATAACATCTCAGGTCTCCCCAAATACTCAATATGTATTGAAATCTCTCAGAATTCTTTGCCATAATAATTACTATTTCATCTAGGGTTATATAGAAAGTTTATTCCAGAATGATTATGAGAGTCTGATTTCTAGGAACTTGTTTTTTTCTAATCAGTTTGATCCATATTTTGATCTGTAACAAAAATCTGTGGATTCTTAGATCTTTTTTCCCCACGAAGTCACCAAATCCTGTCATCATCCTCCCTCTTCTCAAACAGATTATGCCGCTACTCTTGAGAAAACCATTGGTTTTGGAATTACACATACACCAGTAAAGCCATAGTAGTGTTTAGATAGAGATGGATGTGGGAGCTATTCTGTGTAGGAAGTAAATACATTTGACTCTTGTCCTTTTTTGTTTGTTTTTGTTTTTAAAATTTTTATTAATTCATTCATATTACATATCGATTGTTAGCCCATCCCTTGTATCCTCCCATTCCTCCCTCCCTCCCATTTTCCCCTTATTCCCCTCCCTTATGACTGTGACTGAGGGGGATTTCCTCCCCCTGTTTATGCTCATAGGGTATCAAGTCTCTTCTTGGTAGCCTGCTATCCTTCCTCTGAGTGCCACCAGGTCTCCCCATCCAGGGGATGTGGTCAAATATGGGGCACCAGAGTACGTGTGAAAGTCATTCCCCGCTTTCTACTCAACTGTGGAGAATGTCCTGTCCATTGGCCACATCTGAGTAGGCGTTCGAAGTTTATTGCATGTATTGTCTTTGGTGTGCCTCAATTTGAGCAGGACCCCTGCCCAAATCAGCCTATCATAATGTTCTTCTTGTAGGTTTCTAGGTCTTTCTGCATCCTTCTATTTCCCCATTCTCCCATACTTCTCTCCCATATAAACCAACTGAAAGAAAAAAAACTACATGATCATCTCCTTAGATACTGAAAAAGCATTTGACAAAATCCAGCACCTTTTCATCTTTAAAGATTTGGAGAGATCCGGAATACAAGGCACATACCTAAACATAATAAAGGCTATATACAGCAAGCCAATGGCCAACATCAAATTAAATGGAGTAATACTCAAGGAAATCCCTCTAAAATCGGGGACCAGACAAGGCTGCTCACTTTCTCCATATCTCCTCAATATAGTTCTTGAAACTCTAGCCAGAGCAATAAGACAACAAAAGTATATTAAAGGGATCCAAATGGGAAAGGAGGAAGTCGAATTATCCTTTTTTGTAGATGACATGATAGTGTACATAAATGACTCCCAAAATTCCACCAGAGAAATCCTACATCTGATGAACACCTTCAGTAAATTAGCTGGATACAAAATTAACTCAAAAAAGTCAGTAATATTCCTTTATACAAATGACAAGCATGCAGAGGAAGAAACTAAGAAAACTACACCTTCACGATAACCACAAGCAATGTAATAATTTCTAGGAGTAACTCTAACCAGGCAAGTGAAGTACTTGCTTGAAAAAAACTTTAAATCTCTGAAGAAAGAGATTGAACATGACATCAGAAGATGGAAAGATCTCCCTTGTTCATGAATTGGGAGAATAAACATATTAAAAATGGGCATCTCATGTACTCTGGTGCCTCACATTTGACCATGTCCCCTGGAGGGGGAGACCTAGTGGCACTCAGAGGAAGGACAGCAGGTCACCGAGAAGAGACTTGAAACCCTATGAGCATATACAGGGGGAGGTAATCCCTCTCAGGAACAGTCATAGGGGAGGGGAATAAGGGGAAAATGGGAGGGAGGGAAGAATGGGAGGATACTAGGGATGGGATAACCATAGAGATGTAACAAGAATAAATTAATAAAAAAAAAAGAAGGGAAAAAAATAAAAATATATTTATCTTAAAAAAAATGGGCATCTTACCAAAAGCAATTTACAGATTCAATGCAATCCCTATCAAAATACCCACACAATTTTTAAAAAAACATTGAAAGATCAATTCTCAACTTCCTATGGAATAACACAAAACCCAGAATAGCTAAAATAATCTTATATAAGAAAAGATCCTCAGGAGGAATCTCCATACCTGATCCCAAGCTGTACTACAGAGCAATAGTCATTAAAACAGCATGGTACTGGCACAGCAATAGGCTGGTTATCAATGGAACCTAATCGAAGACCCAGAAATGAATCCACACACATATAGTCACTTGATTTTTGGCAAAAGCCAAGTCTATTCAATGGAAAAAGGATAGTGTCTTTAACAAATGGTGCTGGTGTAACTGGATGTCTACATGTAGAAAAATGCAATTAGACCCATATTTGTCACCATGCATAAAACTCAAGTCAAAGTGGATTAAAGACCTCAACATAAAACCAGAGACACTAAATCGGTTAGAAGAAAAAGTGGGAAAGAGCCTGGAACACATTGGCACAGGAGACACTTCCTGAACAGAACACCAACAGCCCAGGCCTTAATGTCAACAATTAATAAATGGGACCTCATGAGGCTGAGAAGCTTCTGTAAGGCAGGAGACACTGTCAGCAGAACAAAGCTACAGCCTACAGACTGTGAAAAGATCTTTACCAACCCTATATTTGTCCTTTTTTTAATGTTAAAATTTAAGATAAAAATTTTAAATTTAATATGGCTAAGCACTGACTTTTTGGGCTGGTGACCATTGATGTGTAGCTTTATACACGTGAACAAATGCTGTACTTCTGTAGTAGATCCCCAGCCCAAAGAAGAAAATAATTTAATAATGAAATTTGAGATGTTTTTGTCTTAAATAAAAGTGAAAAATCTCCTCACAGTAGATGTGTCCCTTCAAGAAGAATTAAAATGAATTTGAGTCATAAGAATAAATTAAGGCAATTCCATGTTTGGCCTTAACTTTGCTCTGAGATAGTATAAAGTCAGAGAAAAAGCAGATAGAGGGATATGTGTCTGATAATTGAAGAAAAAGTGGAAGCAGATCACAGGAATGTCAGTTCTTAGATAAATAATGTAAAAGTGAACTAACTAAAAATATTCAATTTGTCCAATGATCAAAACTTGTCTAGAATGAATAAAGGAAGGAAGCTTTTCAAAAATTCAGCCGAGTGGGTTATTGGGTTCACTTGATTCTTTAAAATGTACCCACACTTTGTAGAAGTGAAAGAACATTGCAATACTAATTATTTTACAGGTAAAATTTATGTGAAATGATTTTGTTGATCAAGTTCCAAGTTATGTAATCTAATTAGTATATTATGGAAGTAAAACTTCTCTAGGGGAGACGTTTACCCATTCTCTGAATGTTGGTTCTGGCTGATTATTGATAATTATAGTAAAAAAAAAGTTTACTTTTATTTATTCAGCAAGGTAGGATGAATTTAAAATTAACAAAAAGAAATTCAAATATGGTATGAAGGGTGAGATTGGGACAAGAGAAACTTAAAGAAGACAGCTCTAATCATCAGTAGTTTGAGGGGGCAGTATGTGTGAATTAATTCTTTATTTTTTAACCTCATGACATATCTGCTCCATGTACTATCCTTTTCCAGACTTATTGTAGGAAATTTTGAAACACTGTATTGAATTTTTTGACTGAATATTAAGGATTTACACCCTTTCCTCCATTTGATATCAAGACTCTGGACCTCTGAGATTAATCAAATGCTGCTTGTTTTCTGCAATTAGAAATGGACAAGAAAGAATTAGAGGTAGAGAGAGTGTGCTAAAGATGATTTTACTTACTTAGTTTAAGCTACTCGCCTACCACAAATCAGACCTTGAATGGTATTAAGTGACTGAAACTGCTAATGGCTGCCATATAATCCTCATGTGTACAGGGTCATGTTGACTACTCTGCCTGCTCTACCAGCAGCTTGACATGCAAAACTCATCCTTTAAGATTTATTCTAGCGGCACCTTCCTGGTTTTAGTCACAAATAGTTTAGAGTAGAAACACCTTTTAAGCATTGTATTGTTATTCTAAGCTTACATTCAATTTCTATTGTAATAGTGTTAATAAATATAAGATATATATCTATATGTGTCATTGCATGTGCTACGGGTAGGGGTGGTTACTGGATAACTGTTATATGTGTGGGTGTCTATGTGTGTCATTGCACGTCCTAGGTTGAGGTTGGTTATTGGATAACTCTTTGTGTATAGGTGTGGGTATATATGTGTATCATTGCACGTGCTATGGTGGGGGGTGATTAGTGGATAACTTTTTGATATGAGCACTCACCTCACATCATGTGAATTTCAGAGATGGAATTAAGATCATCTGGCTTTGCTTCAGGAGCTTTATCTTGTGGAGCCATCTCATTAGCCCAAAATGTGTGTTTAAAACCACATAATATACTGTTAATTAGTATAGACCGAAATGTAAACTAAACTTAAAGACGTAAGAGCATATTTGGAAAAGTTGAAGTTGAAACATCTATTTTTGGCATATTGATATGAAACAGACTCACATATCTGTCTATCCCAGGTGAGAAAAAATTCCCGTAGGTGTGATCTTTCTCCTCGCAATGCTTGGTTGTTCACCAGGGAAGATAAACAAGTTAAGATATTTGTAATAGGCTTTCAATTGTATTTTTCAGCTAGAGCAATTTTTCTACAAATATAAATTTTATGATGTTATTATTGGTTTCTGAAATGTGATACCAAATGAGCAGGCATTTCTGCTTTAAAACTAGTAGATTACATTTTGAACCCTTTTTATGCACTATCAATCAGTGTGCAAAATGTATAAGTGAACAAAGGAATATTAATGGTGCCGTGTCAAATGTGGTGACTGCTTTTAAAACAATTTTCTTTTTATCCCTTATACAAGGTACTAATCAAACCACAAGTGATGCAACCAACTATGAGGGGAAAATTATCCTTAACATATATAATAAGATAAATGTCAATATTTGATTCACTATTATTATTTAATTAGGCTTATTTTCTATAAATCTACTCATCACGGGGTCCTTGAGTTTTCTTCATTGTTTTTGATTCTTTATGTCTTATTACTTAACAGATTTTACCACGTGTTTATTAACCATTCTTCCCCAAGCATCACAAGCTGTTCAGATAGCAGAACAAAGTCCGCAGCAGGAACATCTCTAGGACTGGGAAGCCATAGATAAGGGTGTGGGTTTTGTGATTCAGGTACCTACATCCCACAAGCTGACAAGTATTCTCAGTTAAACTGCAACTCTCTTTTCTTGTTGCTAGAGAAGCAAACGTTCCTATTCAGAAGGTTACTGCAAGCTTTGTGAAAAGCAATATTTAGAAAGTGCCAGCTTCTCTGTTTGAAAATAATAATCATGAAAAAAATAATTGTTGCTATTAACATGATTTTGTGTCATTTGATGTGAATGTGGGTGTTTTGAGGGACATCTCTTCACAATTGTGACTATAAAACAAAACAATACTGCCTGATTCTCAAAATTAAAATTATTAACATTAATTATGTATAGTAATAATGTTGAGAGAGTAAACTAAATTAGTTGATAACAGCAAAAATGTAGATTTAACCTTTCAAAATTTAATCTTATTTACTATAAATTTCATAAAGATGTGTAAGCCTCTTAAATAGCCTCCCCAATTAAGGCCAAGGTCAATAGTATGAGTGATAAACATAAGAATTACAATGATTGGGAAAATAAAAGGATTTCACATTATAAGAAAATTGAATGACATTAGTAAAAGATCCCTGAAGTTTGTGATAATTTTTAACAGCAAAGATGTCAGTTTTCCTCATATTTGTGGAGAATTATTAAGAAAATAATATCATTTATTATAAATGGATTATTAATTGACTGTGTACACATAATTGAATTTCCTAAAAAACATCCAGTTTTGTATGTAGGAATGCACTCAAAATATTTATACATTCATACATATGTGCTTCTATGCATGTTTATATATAGATTAGTTTACACCTTGTTGCTTGTAAATACCAACTCCAGTCTTTGTGTTTCTGTGAACCCTGAGTTTTTTAAAGCATGGAAAATGGCACTATGCACGCATTTGTGTTTGCAAACTACCAGAATCTAAAAATTTCAATGATGTGAGAGTTTTAAATTGAGCCTTTAGTTTGTGAAACTTACTGAAAGCTCCACTGAACTTTCAATTAGAAAGAAAAATAGATGTCGGCGTCCTCTCATATTTTTCATCAAGTCAGTTGTGTGTTTTCACTCTTAAGTACCTTTTTTCTCCAGAATTTAATATCTGAATACTGTTTTGCTTTGCATAATTTGTATCCCTCTTTCTCCACCTCCAACTTCTGCTTCCATAACTTACCAAGTTCCAACTCCAATTATTGACCTGTAATACTAAATTTCATTATAACATCTTTTTTGTTTCTTTTTATCAGTTTTTCTTAATTAAACATTTTTTGCATATACATTTATATTATACACATATATACAATAAACTGCCTATTGCAAGAAGAATCATGACACAATCAGGAATTATATATATGTGACATTCTTATTTTTTGGCTATTTGTTTGACAGCCTTGAAGAAAACATCTTAAAAACATGAAAGAATTTCAAGATTCATCTTAAAACAAGCAGAGATCAACAACAAAACAGTCATAATAAGTAAGGATATGAAAGTGGGGGTGGGGGGGAATCTTCTGACTAAACAACCTCCAAAATAGCAAAAACAAAAACCACTGTGGCCTTGATGAACTCACAGAAGAATTGTACCAGATGGTCAAAGATGATCCACAACTGAAAATTACTGAATTGTTCCAAGAAGTAGAAACAAAACAAACAAACAAACAAAACATTTCCAAAATTATTCTACAAAATGTCATTGTTCTAATGTCAAAACTAGACAAAGATATAGCAAAAAAGAAAACCATGGTCCAGTATCCCTGATGGACATTGATGCAAAACTTGTCAATGAAATGTTAGTAAACTGAATACGTATTTAAAGCTTATCCACCAAGATTAAGTCAGATTTACACCTAAGTGCATGGTGGTTCAACTTCATTCATATAAATGAATTTCAAGGCAAAAACCACACAATCATTTCAATAGATGGAGATGATAAAAAAAATGCCTTTGATAAAATCCAACATAGCATCATAAGAATTTTCCTAGAAAAATAGGAACTGTAGGAACCATACCACAACATTTTAAGAAACTGTGTATGAGAAAACTTCAGTCAACATCACCCTAAGTGACAAAAAGCTTGAAGCAATGTCACTGAAATTAGGAACTGGGCAGGAACTTTCACTATCCTCACTCTTTTTCAATATTATGTTAAAAGTACTAGATGGAGTAGTAAGACCTGCAAAAGAAATCGAAGGTATACAAATAGGAAAAGAAATAAAACTATCAATATTTTCAGATGATAATATTAGAAGTCCCAAAAAATCCCACCAGAACTTCTAGAAATTATCAGCAAATTTAGCAACCAGGATACTGAATCAATGTAAAACAATCAATAGCCTTCTATTCACCAATTCAAAGAACATGGTCTCAAGTGTTGATATATGTTTACATGTTGAATAAAATATTCTCTAGTGACACATACATATTACTTAAAATAAAATTGATATTCGCTTCCACTAATTCCCTAAGAAAAAGACTAGATTGCCACTAATTACATTGTGGTTATTTTTATACTTCTTAAAAATTGTTATCAGTTTTATAGAGTAAAATACATGTAATTAAGTTTTCATGACAATATATCATAACAGCGTTTTCAAGATGTTATCACCTGATGGCATAGGCTGTTGTCATAAAAATACATATGTTTTGGCACATTCTTACTATGTAAAACAGAGAATTCTAAGCAGGAAATATGTTTAAATTTAATATAAGGATGAGAATATACCATGAACATACGGATTGTTAAGGAAGCCAAAATAAAAATTAAACAATTTAATTGATATTAAATTTATTTTTCATATTTGCTTAATTGTTTTGCCATGAATTTATTAATCAGAGACAATCCATTGTATATTCATGTACAATAATTCATTATATTTCAATTAATATCAGCTACATATAATATCAGTGCCTGAAAATCGCAGGGTTAGATCTTTACCCATGGCAATTTAGTAAGAAATTATGAATATTAAGGAAGTCAGAGAAATTAAGGCTGCTTCCTAGAATGTAAGTTTCATTCAAATGACTACCACTTGCCAATGTATTTAAAATCTGTTTCAGTTTCCACATGTCTTTTCAACTAGAGAGATAAAGTTTGTTAAATATACTTTTTATTTATTCTTTGAGATTTTTATACATATATACAATGTCTTTTGACCGAACGCATCCCGACTGGCTCGCCAGCATCGTACCATGTCTCTCCCTCAGCTTCATATATCTTTTATTATTTTTTTTTTTAGTTTTGGGATTATTTTCTGATTACAACATTTCCTCTCTTCACTTTCCTCCGTCTAAACCTTCATATATACCCCTCTTTGCTCTATTTCAAACTCATGATCTATAATTTTATTAAATTTTACATGCATACATATATATATATATATATATATATCCAAATACACGCACACATATATTCCTAAATATAACCTTCACTGTCTATATGTTACTTGTATGTATATGTCTCCAGTGCAGACCATTTGGTGCTGGATCACCAGCCAGTGTGCTGATTCCTTGAGACGACTGCTCTTGGCACTTCTTAGCTGCCTCAGGTTCTTTGTGTAGGGTTGAAGCCTTGTGATCTGTACTCCACCCACTTTGGCACGTGTGTTGCTGTCCTTGCTCAGCTTATGTTTAGGCAGTCTTGATCAAAATGTGAAATTGTGTAGCCCAGTCCCAAAGGAAACATCTACAAAACAACTCTGAGATCTACAACTTAGGTAACATTACAAAGACGGAGGTGTAAAGATTGTTTGTCAGAGAACGTACTGTATGGCTGTGTTTCCTAGTAATGTTAACGAGCTGCACCCACAGACTCCTATGGTCTTTTCAACCCACCTACCCCGCCCTCCATCATGTAAGGCTCTGCTCCAGTCTCAAAGCTAATGATTTGAACAGTTATTTTCCTTAAGGTCAATGCTAATATTTTTTACAAATCTTAACATTTATTATTACATTGTATTGTTTTTATGTAGATTCCACGTCTGTACCACTGACTTAGAATTACTTCAGAATTTTTAAGTACATCTGTTAAACAACCCACGGTAGTTGTTTATTCATTATTTCTCAATCATAATTAAGTCTATTACAAGTGAAATAATGATATTACTAAATATTTACTTATCTTTGAAGAAAATATAACTATTTTTACAAACAAAGCAGTTTCCAGATGGTGTTACACATGGATGTCCAGATGAAGAAAGTAAAACTTTTATGTTTTATGAATATTTGCAAGATGTAGCAGTGACTATAAAGTTTAGTAATTTGAGTGCCAATTGTTGAGCTAATTTGCATAGAGCACATTTTCACGGGAGCATGAAAAAGCGTTGGTTCATCTCCAATATGAAATAATGTAAAATTTACAGCTATATGTTATTTCAACATATAGAATAACATGCTACTCCATGCTTACATATAACATGGATATAACTCAGTTTTTATACATGCTATAAATATTATTACATCTGTAGTTTTCAGCCAATATTTTAGAGACCTCAGTAATTGAGTAAAGATAATAAATATGATTATAGTTTGCTTTTTAATTTTTCTCTAGCAGTATAACTACATAGGCTTTTTTAAAGCAAAAAAGCAAAACAAAACAAAAACAATAACAGCATCCAACTACCAATTTATCTTAATATTTGTAAGACTAGAAGTATCTTCTAATTAAATTTATGTTAAATATGTGTGAGATGAATTAAAGATCTTTGATTGAGGAAATGGAATATGTTTAAGGGCATTCTGATTGCCAACATTTTCAATGCAATAGATTTATTAGAAACTATAAGTAAATGGAAATGACTTATTATGAAACAAACAAATAAAAATAAATAATTTGATTTTATATGCCCTTTCAGAGATGAGTTATGACATATTAATTTACCTCCAGAATTTTAGACACACCAAGATAGGAAAGATGTCTTCTTCAAGGCTGCCAAAGACAAATAGCCAGAACACTCAGAACGTAACATTTTTATGATTCCTGGTTCTTCTTGCCACCTGTAGTTCGTTGTACATACGTGTAATAATATGAATGTGTATGTAAAAAAAGAAAAATAACAAAACATTTAATAAAGAAAGTAAAAATATGACCAAGACATATTGTACAAAATTCTCACCAGTAACTAATAAAAAATAGTTGGTTATTGAAAAAAATAAAAAGAAATAAAAATGTTGCCTCTAAGACTTTTTAATGAGAACAGATTTCTTATACGTTTGCATATATATTCGTATTTTATAATTTCAGTTATGAAACAGTTTGTTGTATTGAAACCTCCGTAAAATTTCCCATTTCTAGTTGTCCAACAGTGGTGTGTGCATCATGTCATGATCTTGAATGTCGTGTTAGGAAAACAGCTGAGAGTGTCAGGTTTATTGAATTGAAGTTACAGGAGCACCTCTGGTTGTGTTGAACAATAATTATTGAATCCATAAAGACATACTGTTTAGAGGCTAAGAGCCTGCGACATTTATTTTCTGAGAAAATTTATGGAAAAATCGTTTAATTGATTAGTTTATAATGATGCAGAATGCTAATACTAAATGGGTACATAGAAAAAACAATCCAGTAAAACAAGAGAGGACTCTAATTAAAGAGACTCATTAAGAGTCTCATTAAGAGTTTGGAATAATTGGCAAAGGAAATATCATGCCACTGCCAGTGGGTTTTACTTGCTTTATGGTAGGTTACAGACTTGCAGGAAAGGGAGAGCTTACTAGGAAGGGTGTTATGTGCAGTGCTCTGCAGTGGCTCTGTCTTGCCGGGTACGCAGTGTACATGTGGGGAGCACTGCCTAGCAGTCCTCGTTCTTTATTTCCAAACATCATTGCTCTCGAAGCAGTTACAAGTAGTTATAAGAAAAGACACTAAACAGAACAGTACAGAAAAGAAACATTTATTCTTGTGCGAAATTTGAAGTGGAAATGAATCAGAATAGGTATTCTGATGGCTCAGAACTTGGCTGGGTGAAATACCTACCTAACATGAGGAAGAGGAAGCCCTTGGGTGAATGACAAGCAAAAATGAGAAGGAAAGTGAGAGTGATAGTGTGTGTGTGTGTGTGTGTGTGTGTGTGTGTGTGTGTGAGAGAGAGAGAGAGAGAGAGAGAGAGAGTACAGACCCACTGCCATATTTAATATTAATTTATTGACACTTAAATTTTAATAAACAAACCATATAATACTTAGAATATATTATTAAATTCAGATATAGACATATATGGCTTAGTCAAATATGTCTAATCACTGGCTTCATCTTCTATTATTACTTTGTTGTTACTGAGATTATGTTTAGTATATACTTTACAGTAGACTATAGTAATTAATATTCTATTTTATGATTGGCATTAGGATCACAATATTTTAGCTTTGTTTACCACTCTGTTTTCTTTTGTGTAATTTTTGTGTCAAGTAATTCAAATATTTTTATTTTCTGTTCATCTGGCAACACCACAAGAAGTTATGACTTCCATTTTAACAAGACGTTGTTTTGCATTTACTTTAATATTGTCCGTTTATTTTTCCCTCTTTGCATCTACAGTTAGTTTCCTTTAGTCGATAAAGTTAATGTTATGTTTTCATCACTGCTGTTTGGCACCAGTTTCTTCCCTTCTCTCACCGTATCATCTTCCTGTTGCTTGCTTCTCTTCGGCAAGAACATTTTTCTCTGACAATAACATTCTGTGTGATTCTCTACTTTTATTTTAGCAATTTAACGATTATATTTTACATTTTGTAATTTCTACTAGAAAGTCAGTTTTTGTATTTTACTCTTCAGAAAAATGCATTTAATTTGATAAAATAAGTTATATTTAATAATGTTTGATGTTGGAGTTTAACAATTTTAATCTATAATTATTTTAGTACTTATTTCTTTGAATTTGCTGTAACTGAAATATGCAATTTTCCTTTGCTATTTGAGCTGAATATTTTTCTGGTCAATTGATAAGTTTTATGTTAAATATTTCACAAAGTGGAGCTTCTTTCCTTCATTTTCATTTCTACAAAGGCACACTGGCCAGGCCTTTCTATCTAATAATATTTTGTATCACAATTTACTTTGTACTTTAGTATAAAGGCTTCTCTTGATTTCTTCTAATTTCTTAATAGTCTCATCAATGCTTAGCCAGTTTTCTTGTTTACTACCTATATATCAAAGCTATTCCTTGTATATTTTATTTTGAAAATATCAATTTGGATTCACTTTTACATATTGAAATTTTATGGTTAAATTCTGTATATTTTACTACTTGACCAGAGCATATATGATTACCATAAACTAACTGAGTCTGATAGACCTGATAGCAGTATCTCTTAGTGTTTGTTTCTCTTTTTCTAGCTACTGTTTAGATTTGGTCATGTATTTCTATATTACTTGAGTGACATATTATTTCTTTTTCTAAATTTTAAATATCCTATAAAATTATTCAGCTATGAAATGATATATATCTTTACAGAAATAGTTAAGAATTCAGTTCTCTGCTGCATTTTTATACATCAGTCCAGCCAAAGCTGGGTACAATATCTATTTTTATTTTATTAATTTATTCAGATTACATCTTAATTGTTATCCCATCACTTTTTATCCTCCCATTCCTCCCTCCCTCCAGCTTTCACCCTATTCCCCTCCCCTAGGTCTATGACCGAGGGAGACCTCCTCCCCCACTATATGGCCATAGGCTATAAAGTCTCATCTTGGTAGCCTGCTTATTCTTTCTTTGAGTGCTACCGGGCCTCCCCACCAAGGTGAGGTGGTCAAATATGGAGCACCAGAGTTCACGCAATGTCTTTCGAGCTCTGTCTTTCCTGGTCTGACCTTTGGCAATGACTGAGAAAACTTTCAGACAGAACACTGGGTTCAACTCCCATATTTTCCCATCAAGGATTTTGGCTACTCAAGTACTAACATTTTTTGGCTCATAGTAGTAATCTAGCCTTTGACTTTTCAGCTCAGAACTCCTTTTTCATTGTCCTCTATACCCAGCAGAATGGCTTGAAAACATTTTTAAAAATTATTTTCTATTTCTTTTTTTACAGATACATTCATATTATTATACATATATACAATAAACTACATACAGCAAGAAGAACCATGGAACATCTAGACTGGAAAACAACTAAGTTTAATTGTAAAATTAAATTATCTGTTCTTCAAGCCCATGAGAGACTTGAAAAAGAATAAAATTAATTACTTGAGTACACAGGGAATGCAGGTTAGTGCTTCCAAAATGAGAAAATGACAGAGACAGTTTGCTGCCTCATCAGTCACCCAAAACTCTGTATGACGTTGGAGTGTCATCTTCAGCCTTCTCTCCCGGTATATCTGACATACTATTTGTGAGACAGGAACTATTGAGCACTTTCTTAACCTGTCTTGGCAGAGTTTGACCTTTGACACATTCTTAAGGAGATAATACAAGGGAACTGAGGCTCAACTTAACATGCTTTGATTCTTTCTTTTATGAGCAAAATTTATGTCTGATATATTCAAATAATGCTTTGGGTATTTGCTTTTGTGTTTTATTAATAAATTATTATCTTATCCAAAATGGTTGGTTAGATATAATCTAGGTATTGTGTACAGAAAGATGTTGGATTATTTGTTTTTTAACAATGTTTCACAAAGTTCATCAATTCTCCATTTTTCTTATAAGTACCTGTATCATGATAATCTCTGCCTACATAAAACTCTTGAATGTGTACTGTAAATGCATGTAGCTTTTAAATGGTAATTACTTTTTTCTTAAACATACATAGTCATATATAGTTTCATTCTTTGTAGAGAATCTGGTATGCAATTTAATAGATGTAAAGAGTAAATGAATTTCATAAAAAGAGAAAGCTATACATTATTACCTACTATCATTTGTTATCTTCACTTTTATTTAAGGCTTTGAATATAATATATAATATTTGTTTTTGAGGTATAAATTGAGTCTATTTTCATTTATAATCCATTTTTAATTGATATAATTCCTAAGTAGAATCTAGTAGAGAGTTTCCCAAACTTAAGGACTTATTTCTACTCTATTTTTTCATTCATTTTGAAAGCCATCTTTTATTTTGGGACTGAGGTTAAGGCTGAGAATGTAATACTAATCTTTAGTATGGCTTCTCTCCGCATGACTACCAAGGTGCTAGGAAGGAAGAAAAGAGAATCAACAAAGCAGGTCAATGGCATTAGATATGAAAGGAAAATCCTCTTTTCTAGACTCCCTAGAAAATCAGACACCATGTCAGGCTTAACTTGATACCTGATAAAGGAGAAAGTTATTGAAGTGAGCTTTCCACATAATATGATTTTCTCATCTTTTGATTTCAGTTTTTCTCCTCAAATAAAATAGAAGAGAATTTCAGCTAAATAAGAATTCCTGACTTATTGAGAAAATACGAGTTGAAGTTATTAAACATTAGTTAAGATGGTAGACAGGCAGCAAAGCCAATGATCAACATCTGACTTTATAATTGTGCTTCATAAATTAAAGTCCTGGATTTACTATCTTTAGTAAATATGTTTAAACTTTTTTTCTTAGCATAACATGTCTCTTAAAGGCAGTTATAAGAACAGCATCTCACATAAAAATTTTATTATGTCAACAATACAAATGAAGTCCTGAATGAACATCATATCTACTACTGAATAATCTGTTAACAAATTTTGTATGGCATCTTCACAATCCATCCAATGTTTACAACTATGAGTGACAAGGAAATATAATAAGATAAATTCCATATCTGTAAAAAATTAAGGATGAAGCCTAAAGTTTTGAGTGTTTTTCACCTCAGCATGTTAGATTTATTTTAAAATTCCACTCTTATCTTTTGAAAACTAAGTCAATAGAAGTGACACTTGATTGCGATTAAGGAAGTAGTCTATCAAAATTTTGTTTTCTCATTGCTGATGCAGTCATCATAATTAACTTGTCAGCTGTCACTAAAGACAGTGACAAGGTAGTAATAAAGCTTGGCAAATTTAAAACTAATTCAATTCATCTTCTAGCAAGCCTATGAATTCAGAAGTATTTAGCAAATTATGAGCAACTTTGTAACGCAAATGCAACCTAGTATTTAAAATTTCAAAATCAATGTACCTTGCTTTGAAAGGTATGAAGTCATTCATGTAGATATTAACTCTACATTTTACATCCAGGAATAGACACAATAAGTATAAGTTGTTCATTAAATGCTTAACTGTAAAACTCTAGAGTAAACAGATTTTAGACTGCTGAATGTGGAGTAGAGGGGAAAATGGAGACATGTTGATGAAAAGTTCCATATCATGTGTATTTTTCAATAGGTTGACAAAGGTCAAAACAGACATTTCTTGCAGTTTGTTGTATTAAAGAAAATCAAGAAGAAAGATATAAAGAAATGTATGTAAGGAAGTTTGATAGTAGAGGAATTTTTAAAATATATTTTATTAATTTATTCATATTACATCTCAGTTGTTATCACATCCCTTGTATCCTCCCATTCCTCCCTCCCTCCCATTTTCCCCTTACTCCCCTCCCCTATGACTGTAACTAAGGGGGACCTACTCCCCCTGTATATGCTCATAGGGTATCAAGTCTCTTCTTGGTAGCCTGCTATCTTTCCTCTGAGTGCCATCAGGTCTCCCCTTTCAGGGGATGTGGTCAAATATGAGGCACCAGAGTTCATGTGAAAGTCAGTCCCAACTCTCCACTCCACTGTGGAGAATGTTTGTCCATTGGCTAGATCTGGGTAGGGGTTCGAAGTTTACTGCACGTATTGTCCTTGGCTGGTGCCATAGTTTGAGCAGGACCCCTGGGCCTAGATCCACCCATCATAATGTTCTTCTTGTAGGTTTCTAGGACCCTCTGGATCCTTCTATTTCCCCATTCTCCCATGCTTCTTTCACCTAGAGCCCCAATAGGATGTACTCCCCTCTGTCCCACTTTCCTGGTAACAGCAACATGGCTACTCTGGCAAAGGATTATACCCAAGGACTTCGGTCTTTGTGCTTAGGCTAGAATGCAGACATGACACACCTTCATTCCCTCAGGCTGGGATTTAGTACACACCTTGAATCCCAAACAGTGATTTCTAATTGAGGAGGCAGACAAAGTGTCTAATCAGAGAAGGATGTGACAGAATGAGTCAGAGATAGAATATATCAAACTCACGTGAGAACAGACAGGAAGGAGAGATTACTTTAGGATAAGAGTATGGATAGAGTCAGTTCCTGCACTCATGGCAATTCAGTTCATAGAGTTCAGAAGCAGATTTTCCTAAGCAGAGCAATTCAGTGAGAAGCTAAGAGTAGCCAGTTTGAATCAGTCAGTTTGGAGAAGAGTTTAACCCAAAACAGCTGAGTTGAAACAACTAGCCACAGGTCAGAGCAAACTAGAAAGAGTGAGAATATTTAGCAATAAAACTCAGAGGCTGAAAGCCTTCTGGTCCTAGATAAGATTATATGGAGGTTTGAAGCTTCCAGGACTAGGCGTAGGCTTGCAGATGGGGTCAGTAAGCCTATGAAAAGTATGGCGAGCCATGCTAAATTCAGCCATGTTAGAAATCCTGAGCTTATAGGGTCTCAAGTCTCTTCTTGGTACCCTATAAGCACAGGATTGAGCATATACAGGGGGAAGAAGTCCCCTCTGTCATAGTCATAGGGGAGGGGAATAAGGGGAAAACGGGAGGAATGGAGGAATGGGAGGATACAAGGGATGGGGTAACAATTGAGAGGTAATATGAATAAATTAATAAAATATATTTTTAAAAAAGAAATCCTGTGCTTAGGCTGTACGCTGTGACCTTTGAATTACTGATCCTTGCTGAAGGAGGTCTTGTGTTTTAACCTATCTTTGGATTGTTTACCTTTGAAAGAAATAGGGAAGTTCTTACAGGGAACTACCCAGAGGATTAATGAAGTTCTTACAGAGAGCTATTCAGGGGATTTTATTCTTGCCTGGGGGCTAGTGGAAGTAAGATTATAATAGTGTTGACTTTGCTATATAAAGTCTAATCACCTGTATTAAAGAGAGTCTTGATCAGAAATTTCCGGACTTGACTCAATTTTCTTATGTCTCTGTTTCCACTTTCAATCTGTACCCCCTCTTTCAGGTGAAGTCTGGTTCGATTTGTCCCACAGGTCAGGACATACTGGCGAATATAAGTTCCTTTTACATTGCACACAGATGCATGCAGATTCAAACATATACAGCCAATCATTTTTAAAAGAACTATTACTACTGGATTAATAAAGCATAAACAGAGCTACTGAGAATTATTTTTGTAAAAAGCAAGTACTAATTTTTTTCATTATGTTGGTGTTTCTTGGCACATCTGATTCATTCCCTGAACTTGATGTACCAGACAGATAGCCATGTCCTCCTCACATCCCTCAGAGTGGGAGAGATTGGAAGCTAAAGCACAGTTTGGACTTGCTGTATACAGTCTTCCTGTTTTCTTTTTGTTTGTTCCCTGATTTCTTTGTTTTAGAAATGAGCATCCACTAAATTAAATTTTCTTTGTAGGGTCAATTTTATAGAAAGTGATTTTGTAATTTTTAAAGGTTCAAGTTCCTTTTAGTTTGACAATTTATACTCTTGCTAATTTTATTTTTGAGATGTGTAATTACATTTTCCCTTTCCTCCCTCCAAGCCTTCTCCTATACCCTTCCCAACTATCTTCAAATTGATGACTTCCTCACTAACTGTTATTCCTAAGTATAACTGTTTTGGTCTATATAATGTTACTTGTATGAAATTTTTAGGATGGCTGACCATTTAGCACTTGACAATCAATTTGTGTGCTCTTCTCTGAGAAGACAACGTCTCCAACTAGCAGCTTTTATCAAAGGAAATCAATAGCCATACCCGCTGTGACATCTACGAACCACATTAATGTCTAGCATGGTGTAATAACTCCAAGGATACAATAGTGGCACACATACCCTGGGCTTGAGATTTGCTCTACAAGAAGAAAACCATCCCTAGGTCTGGAAACCCAGCTAACTACTCAGTGGCAGTGAAGTCATAGTGATTTCAGAAGGATTTAAATAACCAATTTATTAAACCAGAGTAATATCTAACAATAACCTATAGACATTTGTACTTACACCCACAGAGGAGTGTATTCTTCACCCTTCATCGAGGAAACTACTCTTGGCAGCAGCAGCCACTACTAAAAATCAGAACCCCCCCAAAAACAAACAAAAACAAAAAACAAAACAACAACAAAAAACCCAAACAATCAAACAAAAAACCCCAAAACTATGAAGCTTTAGTATAACAAGACATTTCTTGAGGAGAACAAAACCCATTTACTCACCTCAGATAGGGAACTATGACAGGTCAAATACAGATAGCTTGAAAACCTGACTTGCTAAACCAATGAGTTTTGGGGCATAATTTTAGAAATGTGAGAGAATGGTTCCTTACAGGAGCATAAGTGATGCAGAGACAGTGGCATCACCAAAGCACACTCAAGAATAGGTGATATCCCACAAAAGCAGGGAACCTGGAACACATTTCACAGCCTGCAGGCCTATTAGCAGTGCTGAGACTATGGTACATGACTCAGTTAGTTTAAACTTCTTCCAGACATCTGGGATGGTTTCTGTTTCTTCCAGGTAGCTGGTATGGTCTCAGAGTCTTTGCTACTGGGCTTGCATGAACAAGACTCTCAATAGTTTCTATTTATTACTTTTGGAGGGAGGAGCTTATTGAATCTAGCCAATTTTAGAGACTTCCTGAAGCTATTTTGAGGCATTTATCTTTTGCTTAAAGCCTTCCCTGAAGGATGGGATATTTCAGTCTAGGAGTAGACTGCTATACAGAGGGATCCCAGGAACAATAGATACACTTACAGTTTTAAATGAGCCAGGGAGGATTGAGAAGTGCAGAAATACAACAGAACCTAGAAGGCCAAGGTGTTTGGTGAGACAAATCATAAAATTTATAGTTGAATACAGGGCTTATTTCTATACAGATTTATATTGTAAGCTCTTTGTTTCTTGGGAATTGATATCAAGAGATGCTGTGGACTTTCAGAAAATAGAACTTTATGGAATGTTTGGAGTCATCAGTGGCGTGGCTTCTCTGGAGCCTGGGACTCTGTGGCAACAGGCTTTTGGAGGCTAGCCATATTAGGGGGAATCCTCTAAGTTTTATTCTGTTACTGTTTTAAACGTACAGGTTTTAAAATAGACACTGAGCTAGTTTTGTATATAAATGAAATATAATCTCTAAGTGATGAAAAGGTAAAGAGCCTTACGGTAATCATGGCTTAGTTATCAAGGCGATACACAGCAACAGAGAAAAAGGCTGTACTTAAAAATACAGAAGAAAGTAGCCAGATCAAAGAAAAATTCATAAGAGGTACATAATAAGAAATGAGTTTTTGTGAGAGGTCTGGTTTTAGTAAATTTTGTTAAATTGGTTGAAGAATATGGATGGTTATGTTAAGATTTTAGCTTACCAAACATGTATTATTTGTAAAAACCATATTTCTACTTTGTATTCTGAACTAAATTTAGTGGAAAATCTTATGCTGTAATTGTCCTTACTATATATGATATTAAAATGAAACAATAATTATGAAAAATTACATTATTTGACATCCCACGTTGTCAAATTAGGGAAACAACACCCTTCACAAGAGCCACAAAAACCATTAAGCTTCTTGGTGTAACTCTGACAGAGCAAGTTAAACACTTGTATGAAAAATAACTTCAAGTGTCTGAAGAAAGAAACTGAAGAAGATATCAGAAGATGGAAAGATCTCTCATGCTCATGGATTGATAGGAATAACATAGTAAAAATGCCCATCTTACCCAAAGCATTCTACAGATTCAAAGTTATTCCAATCAAAATGCCAACACAATTCTTTAAAGACCTTGAATGAACAATTCTCAACTTCATATGGAAAAACAAAACAAAACAAAACACCCAAATAGCTAAGATGACCTGTACAATAAAAGGTCTTCTAGAGTTATCACCACCCCTGATCTCAAGCTGTTCTATAGAGCAACAGTAATAAAAAACTGTGTGGTACTTGCATAGCAATAGACAGGTGGACCAATTGGATTGAATCAAAGACCCCAAAATAAACCCACACACCTGTGGACACTTGATTATTGACAAAGAAGTCAAATCCATACAATGGGAAAAAGATAGTAGCTGCAACATGTAGATAAAAACAAGTAGGCCTTTATTTATCACCTTGCAGAGACTAAAGTCCAAGTAGATTAAAGACCTCAACATAAAAATAAACACACTAAATGTGGTAGAAGAAAAAGTTGGGAAGAGCCTTTAACTGATCGGCACAGGAGACCAACAGCTCAGGCTCTAAGATCAACAATTAATAAATGGGACTTCAAGAAACTAAAGGCAAAGGACACTTTCAACAGAACAAAGTGACAGCCTACATACTGGGGAAAGATCTTCACCAACCCTATATCTGACAAAGGGCTAATATCCAAAATAAATAAAGAAATCAAGAAATTAAACACCACTAAGCCAAACATCCCAATTAGAAAATAGGGCACAATGCTAACCAGAGAATCTCAACAGAGGTATCTCAAATGTCTGAGAAGCACTTATAGAAATTCTCAGTGCCTTTAGTCATCAGGGAAATGTAAATCAAAAGGATGCTGAGATACCATCCTGCACCTGTCAGAATGGTTAACATCAAAAAGTCAAATTACAGCACATGCTGGTGAAGATGTGGAGAAAGGGGAACACTCCTCCATTGCTGGTGAGAGTACAATCTTGTACAACAACTTTGGAAATCAACCTGGTGCTTTCTTAGAAAATTGGGAAATGCTCTACCTCAAGACCCAGCTATACCACTCTTGGGTATATACCCAAAAGATGTTTCACCATACAGCAAGGACATTTGCTCATCTATGTGCATATCAACTTTATTCATAATAGACAGAATCTAGAAACAACCTAGATGTCCCTCAACTGAAGAATGGATAAAGAAACTCTGGTACATTTACACAATGGAATACTACTCAGCTACTAAAAATAAGGAAATCTTAAAATGTGCAGACAAATGGATAGAACTAGAAAAATCATCCAGAGAGAGGTTACTCTGACCAAGAAAGACATGCACAGTATATACTCACGTATGAGCGGGCATTAGCCACATAATACAGGATAGCCACACTACAAAACACAAACCTGAAGATAATTTAAAAACAACATGGAATTGTAACAGCCACAGTGTTTTTGCTTCAGTCAAAAACAATGTTGTATTTCAGACATATATATTCTGATATAAATTCATAACTGTAGTCTGGGGCTTCACATGTCCACAGTGGTGCATAAGAAAAGAGAGTGAATATGCTAAATTTAAGAGGAGAGCCTCAGATGAAGGGATGTACCTAAGCTTTACGAATTCATGGCTTAGGGTGAGGCCAGAGCACTGCTATCTAACTACCCCTAGGCCTAGGTCCGCAAGCTTCTAGCCTCAGTCTACTAAGCTTCTGACTAAATTGCTCTGCTTCGCCTCAGACTAACTCTAGCAATCCGTTCTAATCTTTTGGTTCCTTCTCATTCTCTGTCTCATCTATCTTTCCTTGTGTTTAGCTTGTGTTCCCTCCTACAAGCCATCTCTGTACAACTGTTGCACTAAAACTGTCTCCTCCCTCTCGCCCTGGCCTCTCTTAGACTGACTCTCTTTCCTCCCTGTTGGGGGTTGGGCATACCCTATTCTAACTCATTCTGCCGAACTTTTCTCTGTGTCCTCACTTTTTCTGCCTCCCAATTAGACTTCATTTTCAAACATGGGCGCTTCCTACTACACGCTAGCTTTAAACTCATTGTCTGCGATTAAAAGTGTGTCCTTAGGGTCACACAGACCTAGAATGTCTTTGGATGTGGTCAGAAAAGCCAGGTTGCCGTATTAAAATTCCTTCACTGTGCAAGGTACTGTGGAGTCCTGATAAGTGTGTTGAATTATCTGTGGCTTCAGTTCCAATGATTTGAATGACCCAGTATTGGTCCTGGGAACAAAACCATGGTCATCTGAAAGAACAGCAAGTGCTGTTAGCCATTGAGTTACTCCTCCAGACCTTAGTAATAGATTTTAACATTCCTCTCATTAAAATTCAACCATTATTATAAATGTAGTACTGATACTTTCATGTAAAATTCTTACTACTGTTAAATTCTGAGAAAATGAAAATATTCTGCAGATATTTCCAATAAGTCATTAAATTTACTAATCAAAATGATTAGTCATTTGTTATAAATTAGTAACTATACATTAATAAGATCTTATAAATATGTGTTATTAGTTGGATACAGACTAATTGTATTATGGTGAGAATAATTTACAGTTGACGCTGAACTTGTGATCACAGCTTTGATGTTGAAAGTATGTTCTCTGTACCCATTGTCCAATGGTCTTCGAACCAACACATTATTATCAGATGGCCACCTTTCCAGTTATACTGTTTAAATCCTACAGCTATTACATCAGCCACTTTTAAAATACATATTGAGAAGTGGATAATCATAACAACAAAACTTTCTCTAATCAATCTTTCACACATTTAATTTTTCATTAATCAATAAGTCTGTCACTTTGATATTTTTTTCTTGTGGTTGGATAGATTTTTTTCAATTATGTGTTTTCACACATATCAGTAACTGCTTGTCTTAGGTAGCTCAATAAATGTAAGGATTAGATTATATCTTTATAGTCTTGGGATATGGGAAGAGACTTTATATTTAAAATATAGAACTTTAGAGTCTTAGAAATAGCCAATAGTATGCAAGTTAGCTCTGCTTACTGTCATTTTCCCTGTGGATTAGTCAATGTTAGTTGCCTTTGCAGTTTAAATAAAATCTCTTATAATCTAACAAAGTATCTTCATATTGGAGGGTAGATGGCCTTTTATGATACCTTAAACTACCATTCAATGGCAGCATTCCACATAGTACTAACATACTGAACCACAAAGCTTTAAAAAGTCACCTTTTTAGGTGAACGCCTGTTTCATAGTATTTTAATCATTCCTATAAAGTTTGCTACAAGATCCCCTCCAACTTTAATCTGCTTCCAAATAATCTGGGGAACTGATTAAAAATCGGATCCAACTTCATAGATTTATGGGAGCAGGGAGTCTACATTCACTCCAATGCTCAGAACACCCCAGTGCTGCCTTCTCGAACATCAAGCTTGGTTGCCAGGTTTCTGAGCAATGCAATACACATACTGAGGGTGGGATTGCAGATGCTAATTCTTGCGTCTAAATGTATTCCTGTAATTTGTCTGTGGCTGGGCCTGGTTAGAACGACATTTTTAATTTTTTCATGTGACCTGATAGATAAGAAAACACTAAGACCTAGCATTTGTCCATAGAACATAGACATAGAATACTGTAGAAAACTGAGACGTTCTAGTTTTTAAAACTGTAATCTTCTACTTCTCTAGAGGCCTGGAATCTATATACTTTCAATGGTTACCATGCAAACAAGAATAACGGCACCTCTAAAACTCAAGCACAGTCCTGAAATAAAAGCAGGCTTTGGGCAAATAATACTTTTAATTGAAACAAATTGACCCCTAGGATCAAGCTATTAATGCTCATTGTCCCTTCTCTGTCATTAGCTGATACCAGTAGGTAGATCAGCATAAGTGTGGTAACAACAGAACTAAGTCTGCAGATTTCTGGAAGCCACTTGCACAACTTTAATGTACCTGTGATTTAGTCATATCCTTGGAGTGCAGTTTTACACTGTTGCTCCCTTGGTTTAGAAACCTGTATGTGCTTTATGACCCAGTTAGTTTAAATTGATTCTTTCCCTATGTACCCAATTAGCAATTATGGTTTGCAGAACCCAAAGGGAGAAGTAAGTGTTGGTGGTAGAGAATCAAAGTCATTAAATACAAAACACAAACATAAACAAAATAAAATATAACCCCAAACAACTTGTCATTAGACATTTGGGAGACCTACTGAAAACATGGTTTAAATTAGCATAACAGTATTTGTTTGTGTATAAAGCGAGTTTATCTGTGCTTATGGCTTCTCTACTTGACAATGTCAGTTGGCAGTGAAATGTTCAATTTCAATCTTTGCCAAGGTTCCTCTACCTTAGCCATAGGTAAGTGCTGACTCCTACCATTCCCCCCTCAAGGAAACTGAGATGGTTAATTATGAAATTACTATTTATAAACTATGCATTTATAGAAATTCTTAAAATCCAGTACTAACAAACGTAAGCCGAAGACATTAAGTTCAATAAGTGTGAAGAGATATCATTAAGAGGCTTTTAAGGAAGGCATCTACTACATGAAGTGAGATTTGAGCAGTGTCAGTCACATCCATATCCATGACCACAGATGGACCCTATCTGTGGTCCACACACTGTCCTATTTAGAGGAAAACGGCTACTGTTCAGGACTCTACATCATTTATAACCAGGTTTCTTCACTTTTTTCCAACACAGAACCACACAGTTGGGCGTGTCATACTTTAGGGTAGTGAGTCCAATGCTGCGAACAACAGACCAGCATTTCAGGAAGTGGAGAAATGTTTTTCTGCATCAGTTTACTAGACTATTGTGACACAGAGGGGCAACCTGGTGGTCTAACCAACAGGCAAGCATCATCTGGAAGATCCAAGTAGTGAATTAAGACTAGCATGTTGACTGGGAGAGGACTCAGTTGTCCTCTCCTTGTACTTTTGGTAGCTGATGCCTTTGGTGTTGCTATGCTTCTAGAAGCTATCTCCTGAATTAATCTATGGGGTATTCCATGTGTGATGTGTTCTTGTGCCTAGATGACCCCTTTGTTTCTGTACAGCAGGCATGACCTGTTGTAAGGAATTAAACTTCACTTCTTGAGTTCTGGGAGAATAGAACTCTTCTTCTTATCAGGATAAACACATAAACCTGTTTTGATGAGAATATACATTTCCTTAAAAGGAGAATTATTGAATTGTAGTTAAGGAAAGGTTGACCATCACAGACTTTCTCTTAGTCTTCTCTATCCATTGCATATACTCATACCTTATGTTCATTAGAAGGAGAAAGAAATAAGCAGAGGTACCAATAAGTAAAGTATTTTGTGCAGAGACACAGAGCTAGAAGTGAAATCCAGAGAAGCTGATGTTTGACAATGTAATCTTGGCCACCACGGCAAACAAGGCCACATGATCTGCTTCCATGAGGAGTGGTTCTGTAATACTAAGATCTCCTAGTGTAATACTGAGATCACCCAGATCACGAGACCTCCAAATGACCACCAGGACTCGATACCAATACCAATGCAACATACACGGGGTTCCGTATTACGGGCTCGGGCCTCGGGTCACAATCCTTCCTGATGTAGCAGGATAGGAGAGTGACTCCGAACTTCAAGGGAAGTGAGTTCATAAAGGGAAGGGGAGGTTGTGGGTCACAGGGATGTCAACCTTTTGGCACATTGGATGAATACTGATTCTCCAGAGAAGTTGTTTTGTCTCAGAGGATCATTGGGAGTTAATTGTATCTAATCACTCCTGTGGAGTTTCTGGAGACTGCTGGCAGGTCTAGTTTATGGCAGTGTGTGGTGCTTCCAAGAATGTAGGAAGAAGTGAAGTCACCTGGAGGACGAGTTCTCACAGAACATTCACAGACCACGGCATTAGTTGCAGAATACAGACGATGGCATTAATTTTGCCCCTATAGTTCTGCTGACAGAGGGTAAGAACTGTCAATAGGTGCAGCTAGCAATCAGGGGATAATACCTATATTGTGTTTAAAAGGAGATTCTCCACTCTTTAATAGGCATGAAAAACGAAGCACTAATGAAATCCTTGTACAGCTGAATGTATATTGTGCAGATCCAACCCTGATTTATTTACGACATTTAATTATATTAGTTAATTAAAGTGAAACAAAACCGTGAGTGTGAACCTGATGATCTTACAGAAAACACAAAGTAAGGAAAAGCACGTTTAAAGAGTCCGGTTATATCGAGTTAAAATATATTAAAGTTGGGAAAGAGGAAAACAACATCATTTGGCCTCTTTAGAAAGAGTATAGGCAACTGTGAAATTAGTTAATGAGGAATTTTAACCACTTCCCTTGACAGAGAGGGCAGCCGACTTGAGGCAAGAAAGCCATGCCCAGATGGATCCTTGATGATTGTGTAAAGAATTATTCTCCCTTTGGTGTTGACACTGTTTTCTTCCTTAATGTCTGTAGTTCAGTTGGAATCAGTCATGTAGAGATCAGTTAAAGGGGCCACTGCACACGCAGAGAAGGGAGATTTGAGACACTTCTTCAGAGGCAGGAAAGCTCAAGACAGAATAGCAGATGAGCTCCTAATGAAAGGGCACGGGGACTCTCTAATTACTGCCTTTCTACAGAGGTGGCAAGTGTGCCACCTGCGCCCTTCGGGAGCTCAGAAGGAAGAACATGCGGTGGTGGGTAGCAAGCCTCACAAGAGACACGAGTAAATAAAACACTGAATAAGGCTGATAATGCAGGTAAACCCAAATAGTGGTAATATTGATCCTCATTTATCTTGTCCCATGTGGTTTGCTCTTGTCACCACACCGTTAACAAAGTCCACTATACGCTTTTCTGTTAGTTCCCCCGTGGGATATTCCACTTGTTACTTCCTCAGGTCACAGTATCTGCATTAGAACACGTCTTCCCAGCTCCCACCGGCATCAGTGGGAAGGGTTTAAAAGCACAGTGTGAAAAAGAACAGGTATCTCTGTGAGGGTCAGCCTGGGAAGCCGGTGGGACTGGGAACAAAAGCGGGGGAGGGGGGGGGGGGAGAGTAGGCAGGGAAAGAAGCTCTGCTCACCAAGAGGCTGGGAATCAGGTGAAGTGTAAGAGGCTTGTGGGAAAATCTCTCAGGGAAAGCATACTGCCTTCTCCAAGCTGATTCACTGAAATGGTTCCAAAAGGGAACCTGGAGATTCGCAAGGATTGAAGGAGGGAGGCCGCTCAGCGGGAGGGGACAAGACTTCTCATTAGCAGAGAAAGATCTCAAAAAAGAAGGCCAGGGGCTGCCCCCCCCCCCCCCCCCCCCCCCCCCCCCCCGAACGTGCGTTTGTTTCCTGTGGATCAGGAACTAATCTGTGAGAACAGCTGGCCCCAGGCTTGTAGGTAGAGACAATTAAGAACACTGCATTAGCACAGCATTCCATGGGGGGGGAAAACATAGGAAGCAACTTTTTACTTTCTTTTTCATTTACAAAACATCTTTCTTTTCATGCATGGCATCAGCTTTATTTTTGTCCAAAGGTGTAGTTTCGATATAGGGAAAACCTATATCATTTGAAAAGGTCAATTTTAATGAAAGACTGATGTGGTTTTATCATGTTTTTCCCATGGAAATATATTCTTAATACGAAGGTGGAATAGATACTGAGACTGTGTTCTCATTTGAGCCATAGCCCTGATCAGGCCGGTGCTGCCATGGTCCGGTAGCTGTTCCCTCCCTGAAGCCATCTTCTGAGGCCTGATTGAGGGTGTGCCCTTTATGAACATCCTCGCTTTAGGCCTCAAGACACTGCGTCACTAAAAAGACAAACAAATTCATTCCGATCTGCTGTGGTAAAGGGCTTTGCAGAAATGACTATATTTTAAAGAGACATTTTACAATCATGCCAGTTAAACAATGACAGCTAAGAGACCAACATTTCCCCAGGAGTCTCATGCTGAGAGAAGAATAGCTTCCCAGATCAGGAACTCTTCTCTCTGGGAAGGAGATTTGCAGTTTCACAGAGGCAGTGTTTAGATGGTCCTGTTATTGGCCAGCTAGGACTCTGTGGCCTGCTTCTCTGTCGCTGCCCCTTGACAGGACTGCCTTGCCAGGCCATAGGGAAAGGGGATGAATTCAATCTTGATGTGACTGATGAGCTGCGGTCAGTGGGTAGGGGAGCTCCCCTTTTCTGAGGAATAGGAGAGGGGGCAGCAGGAAGGAAGGATGAAACTGGGAGGAGAGGAGGGAAGGGGTTATGACTGGGATGTAAAGTGAATAAATAAATTAATTAATATTTTTAAAAACCTTTAACTTCACTCCAGGACCCTGGGTGAAAGGTTAGTTGGCAGACACGTGGTCTCTTTATCCCTCTTTTCAATGTGAACACATTGAATACATCTCCTAGAGTTTGTGTTTGCTTGTTTCTTGTTGTTTTTGTTGTTGTTTGTTTGTTTGTTTTTAATAATTAATTACTTTGGTTGTTTGGTTTGGTTTTCTATTAACTTACCTATCTTAATTATCATCTCAACAACAGGTGACTGACCTTGGCCTTTCGATGTACAAATTTCGATGATCCAAATTTGATAACACTGCCACAGAAGCAAATGCCTAACAACAGAGTCCTGTGGATACATTCCTTTTAATCACAGGTTTCATAAGGCATCTAGAGGTGGGAGACTCTTGCCAATTAAGTATTAAGATAATCTCTCTGGCATAGTCAATTCATTTTATTAACACAATGATGGCCAGTGCCGAGACTGTGGCAGGGCTCTTGATTTTTATCTCCTAGAAAGGAAGAATCCAACTGAGAGATACAGTTTAAGCAGGGATTTTTTTTTTTAATGAAGAAAATCTGAGCTAGAACCCCATACTTGACTGTGCAGCAGTCTCGAAGGGTGTAAAGGTGGGTCTTGTGTCACAAGGTGGATTCTAAAGATGTTTTCATCAATATTTAGGAAATGAGTGTCATATTCGTAAGTGAGTTGGCCATTTTTTTTTCTTAATAAATCATGGTGGCCTGATTCTTCATAGACACTGTTAGCAGCAAGGCATCTCCACAGCCTGCCCCAGGGACTGAGCAACAGCAGGGTATGTCATCACTAGCTTCCAAAATGTGACACATTCTCGCTGTTGTGTAAACCCGCCCCCAGCACATGTGTTATACCCCATTATAAAAGCCCAGTCCCTCCTATGTTCACTCTTTTCCTCCCTACACCCTGGCCTAGAAGTAGTTTTTCCTTCCCCAATAAGCCTCCCACTTGTGATTTGTCATCTAGTGTGACTTTATGGTCATTTACATCATAACAGGTGTCATAGGACATCTCTTCTTGTTCCTTTAGCAAATCCTCCTAATGAGATGGGAGAAGAAATACAACTATTCACAGGATGCTATAATGAAAGTGGAACCTTTGGACAGTGTCGGGCCTTTGATGCCAGGATGACTGGATGGCACCCTCGAACCCTGGTTCTTGGTATATTGGGAGCAACCTACCTGCAGATAAAAGGACATTTAACCATAAAAAAGGCATTCTGAACCCAAGAGGCATACCTACCAAGGTTTCCTGAAGTTTCCATTTCTCACTTCATATTAAACTCCTTTCCTTTCCCCCAAACCCAGCTGCTTCCACCTTAGGCTTAAAAGCCATCTTATATTGAAGACAAACTAGGTTCCTTCCTAGTTACAATTAATCCTCTGCTTCTCAAGGATTGGACTATGCCTCACTCGAAACGTTAACTACAAATGGTTCTGTGCTGCTGGTTCCAGGAATGGCAACCATGTCTTTGGTTCAAAAAGTTATTCATAAGCATCTTGCGCTCCTACCTTTGTTTCAGAAAGGTTGTAGTTATGCCTACCTTGTTATGACTGTCTGTTGTTATGAACAGCTCGCAGTCGTGAGTTTGTTTCAGGAGAACACTAACTTTTCATGCTTATATTCTGCTCCTGTGACGCTGCATCTTTTGCCCATCACTCCTCCTATCTGGAAGCCCCCAAGCCCTGAGCTATAAAAACTGTCTTCCTCACCTCCAATGCTGACCTCTTAAATCCAACCATGTATAGGGAGGCAGCTCCTATACATGAATAAATAATCTTGCTTTAATTAATTGTTTGCCTTAATTAATCTAGCCATGATGATTTGGGTCAGTGGTCTTTCTTCTTCTATCTTCGGCTTCAGTTGGCTCCTGCAGAATAAAGCCTAATGTCCTGTCCTGCCCTCCTTCCATTAAGGACAAGTATGTAAGTCACACCCACTACTTAGGGAGAAGAGGCATTTTATATCCTGAAATGAAAAATAACCACAGCAACAAAACCCAACGTCACTCTTTTCTAACAAATGACACCTTGACATTTCTCATGGGTCGGTGACTCCTTCTCAAAAAAATGCATTTATTTATGACCTTTTGATTCTTACTATCTAAAGAAATAAGGGTTTGTGAATGTAAAAAAAAAAAAAAGAAAGAAAGAAAGAAAGAAATCACAGAAGAAAATGTGTGCCTGTCCGGCATGAAGTGAACGGCCGTGAATGCTTGAGCAGCGGAGATCCAGATCCCATCCCTAACTTACACAGCCTCGGTCTAGACTGCTCCGAAACCCGGACTTGCTTGAGCACACTCACGTTGCCACAGGTGGAAAACTACCACCCACCTGCATGCATGGGGTAAGACCATACAAAATTCAGACACACCAAAACATTTGATGATCCCAATCCAAGACTGCTTGTTTCGCTGTTATTTTCTAGTACTAATCATTTTAAGTAATGGCTGCTGACCCTGTCTCCTGTTTGTTGTCCTTTAGTGTACTGTTTAAAATTAACGAGACTTTTTTTTTTTTTTAATCACTTGGTCTTCCTTCCAGTCCTCTTTCCTTAATGTTTTGTTATTTCTGAGAGTGAGAATTTTTTTTGTGCATTACTGTTTCTCTGGGTTTCTGCCCAGTGCTTCTTACTTCTGTATTTAGATATGTTTTTATTTATAATTTCATTTGTTTGTATATGCATTTGTGTGTATGCATATTTATCTTAAATATGAATTTAAATAAATTTGTAATATTCCAAATATTTTCTTTTTAATTAAAGAGATAGATATCTATTTATTATAAATTTAGATTAATTTATGAAAATATTAAATGAGTATACTTTTTAGTTTCATTTTATTTTCATATGTAAGAGGGAGAAGGATAGGGAGAGATTTTTTACAAAGAATATATGAAATACATTTACTTCTAATAATATGAAAAACTTCTATTTCATATATATAATTATATATAATATAGACACTTTGGTTAGGGGATGAACATTTGAGTAATGAAATTCTACAGCATACATGATAATACATGCTTTCTTTCTATTTCACAGGAAAATGAGACTCTGTCCTTATGTAATCAATTGGGCAGCAGTTTGATGATCATTTTGACTCTAGAAATCCAGGGTATGGAGGACTGGAGAGATCCTGTTAGTTTGCTGAGGTGTGTATCCAGCTTTGGATCATGGGAAGCATACATCATCATACATCATCATACGTCATCATACGTCATCATACATCATCATACATCATCACACATCATCCCTGGGCAGGTGAGAAAATAGTGGTTTATTTCCACTTATCACTTTAAAAGAACTTAGAGAAGTTTGGATTTTTTTGGTGGTTTGTTTTTTGTTTTTCTTATTGTATTTTTTTTGGAACAAATAAAGAGAGGAGGCTGGAGAGATGGCTCAGAAGTTAAGAGCATTGACTGTTCTTTCAGAGGTTCTGGGTTCAATTCCCAGAAACCACATGGTGGCTCACAACCATCTATAATGTGATCTAATGCCCTCTTCTGTCCTGTAGGCCTACGTATAGGCAGAACACTGTATACATAATAAATATATATTTTTAAAATGAAAATTTAAAAAAAGAAAAGGACTTTTTAAAAATCACAAAAGTGAATAAAATTTGAAAACTTGTGATTCCATTTTTAGTGGAAAATATGTATTTCTATATAATTATCCTATTTCTACATTTGATGTTTCATCTTTGGGATTCTGTTGATTCATCATAAATGTACTTAGATCATTTTACTCCTCTCTACTTCCAAAGTAGATAAGCCTTGAATCCTTGAAGCTTCAATGTACATATAAGTGCGTTTACCTCCAGCAGGCTGCCCTGTGTCTTTCATGTCCTCGTCTTACAGGGCTGAGAGACTAACATACTAGGGTTTCATTTACCACTAGTCTTTCCTCCGCATCACACCAGGAAAGACAGTTATGGCCTCCTTTTACTCCTTCCGCACAGACTTATCTGCATCAGATGAGTCTTATCAGAGCTTACATCATAAGACCATCTAAATATTTTCCTAGCTTTTTCTAGCTTGAAGACAATATTCTGGCACAGCACTCGCTTGTGATGACTAAAGCCCTCTCACGACTGGTGTAGATGGAAGACTCTCTGTGTTTGGCTCTGTTGGGATGCCAGGGGGAGAGCCTGGCAAGCTCTCACTGCAACAAAAATGAAAACAAATGGACATGATTCCTGCAGAGATGCACCTCCCAAATAATACGTGGCATCACCATTGCACATGGAACTGTGGAAAATCAAGTATCCGGGAAAGTCAGTGTTAACATACTGAAGAGACTCACTTGCTCTTCAAAATTCCATCTTACCATCTCCCATCCCAACAATTTAGCACATTTCTAGGCTTTTCTAGAGTTGATGGAACTTAGCTTTCAACTACTCACATGCTTGTCTTCACCTCCCAAAATCCAAGGTATTCACACAGAAGAATAAGCATGGAAAAAAAAAGTGGCCCTGAGTGGATCTGAAATTCTTTCTTTAATCAGAAGATGATAAACACAACCCAGAGAAGCATACAAGCTGGTGTGGCTGAAGTTGACTGTTCTAGAGCTGTGACTTAGAACATTTATCAGTGTTAGTACATAACTCTAAAAAGACAATGGCAACCAGGAAGTGAGAGCAAAAACAACGGCACAGCACTAACAAAAGTGAAAGCTGGTAGAAAAACAAACTATTTTCAGTCAGGATATGAAATATGTAAATAGTTGCTCTTCCTAAAAGAGGTGAATATAAGGCATAGCATCCAGCGAAACATTAATAAGGTAAATTTCATTGCACTTTCAGAGATCTCTCAAGATTAGAGAATACGTCTATAATACTCAGGAGTGTAAGGCACGAGAAACATTGCAGAAGAGTGGGCTACAAGATTTTAAGAACCAGAGGATCCATGAGTTTCTGGTAAGAGTGTGTCTGCTAGCTCTGTCAAAAGAATTACCAACATGATTGCTCAAACCAAATGTGAATAGAACAAATGTGGCAATAATGGTGATGCCAAGTTATATGGGGAAAAATCTACTGAGGCCAAAAATCCTATGCAAAGAACTATAGGCAACTGAGGGATGCTGGGAAGAGTACACCAATTGGTTAGATAGTGTCAAATGGTAAGCCATGAAAATATACATTACTTGGATCGAACAGGCTATATTTAGGAATATATATGTAGATACATATGCATGTATACTCATAATAACAATTAGAAAAGAGGTCAAGAATTTGAAGGACCAGGGGGAGGGCTGTATGGGAGAGCTTGGAGAGAGAAAATGGAAGGGGGAAATACTGTAGTTATATCATAATACCAAAAGTTTAAAAAAGAAAAAAATTCTTATAAAACCAACTTCCTGAAGCCATATCCATACAGACCTCATTATTATATATGGAGTATGGTGACAATTGTAAAATGTGGAATAAATACCAAGAAGTGATCAAACACTAGGCAAGGACAGAAATAATAAAAATACCATAGCTTGTCATCAATTATCATGAATGCTACAAACACCAGACTATTTTTAGAATGCAGGAAAGAAGTGAGATGATTTTCCAATATTAGACACAGTAAACAGCATGTCTTTCTCTTCAGAGGGTATGAAGACATTTGGGACAGTAAAGAATATAGCCATCTATTCCCAATATGGGCCAAACTACTTAGGCTATCTGCTACTAGAAGAAATGCTAGCAAACATTTTGAGATAGACACTGACTTGCAAGATTGATTATATTGCAAGAAAATATTGGTTGAATATTTTCAAGGGTCATGCCAATGATGGACTGATCTTTCTGGATGAAATGTTTTATTGAATTTGGTCTAGATTGAGCAAGAAGGTGCTTGGGTGATGTAATGCTTTTCTGCTGAGGACATTGCTGGTGAAGGCCTTGGCTCAAGAATATTAACTACTGCCACTACATAAAGCTGGGAATATTACTGCTTTATGTGTACTGGGAATGCCTGGATGACACAGCACAAAATCCTCTCTATTGCCTAGAAAGAAAATCAAATCAGAAAAAGAAGGAAGAACGGAAAAAGAAGCCCATTAGGAAAGCAAAGGTAAAAGAAGTATTGTGGATCGACGGGTGGGCGCATGGGTTGAGGGAGCCACGGGATCATTTGATTTAACTTTATGTTCTCCTAGAAGTGTCAGAAGCAACACACATAACATATCACCAGTGTTCCTGCCTAAACATGTGCAGAACAAGGACCCCAGTGGGCACGCCAACGTGGACAGGGAACAGCCTAAGAGGCCCCAAGACTACAGAAGCCCTTTTCAACAAAGATATTGAAAGTGGGTGAAATAGTCTTCTCCAGTGAGAACACAGAAATGATTACCTAGTACTAAGTCATCAGCCAACACATACACATGCACTATTATATAGGCTGAGGAGGTTGTATTCAGAAATATATGTGTATATACATATACACACGTAATAGCCATTAGTGAAGAAAGGAGGCCACTGATTTGAAACAGAGAAAGGAAAGGTATATAGGAAGGCTTGGGGGTGGGGAGAAACAGGAGGAAATGATGTATTTATGTTATAGTTAGAAAAAAATAAAAGAAATAATAAAAAGTGCACCTTGGCTTAAAGCCTGAATTATTAGCCATTTATCTGAAAGTAAAAGTAGTTGAATGCTGACATTTGTTTTGATAGGAAGAGGGCTACCACATTGAGGAAGGTGGGGTGCATAGCTACATTGTAGCAATGAGGGGCTGTACAATGTAGTGCTGAAATACTAATGTTTTTAGTCTATTGAGTATTCAGTGTCTGCATCATTCTGTCCTAAAAACTTTGCACGTGTTAGCTCATTGAAATCCTGTGTAGAACCAAGTGTCGTTATGTCATTATAATGACGCTCGGCCATTTGTTATTCTTGTATTGATATTGCATGGTAACATATGAGTCCCATAAGGAATCTGAAATACAGAATGATTCCACGGTTTGTCAGCTGTCACACTGGTAATAGATGACCTTGCTAGGGTTTGACATCTTCACTGGTCCATTTAAACATATTCTACATAGGGAAACTTCACTTCTGTGTGCCTTCCCATATTGGCCTGTATCCTACAGTGGATGATGGTGCAGGAAAAGAATAGTAGACAAGTGTCTTAAAATAGTATCAAGCAACATAGCTTCATGTCTATAAAAAGTTCATCTGTAGCAACAGTATTCAAATAATGTTAAGCTTCACAGAGTTGGCATTCACCCTTACATGAAGCAAAACTAATTATAGATATATTCATATAAAATGAGAACATAGATATATTAGACACAAAAGGAACTTTTAAATAAGGTAAGAAACCTAAAACTATAAAGATGATGATAGGCATTTTAAAAATGAAAATGTAAGCACAATAAAATGGGGGATATATAGAAGTAGATATACTTATGTGTGTGAAAGAATTTTGACTTTTTTTTCAAAATCTTTTCATGTCTGAAAGGGTTTTTTGATTAAAATATAATTAAATTATTTTTCTTTTTAATCCTCCTATCATCATGTTTTTTTCTTGGACTATCTCCTCTCTTACACACACACACACACACACACACACACACACACACACACACACATGTGTGTGTATACACATATATATCAAATTTACATATAATACAAATATATTATATGATATATAATATTTATATATAATATATTTATATATAAACAATATATTCATATGTATATACAACCTGCTCAATTCATATAATGTAATTGTGTGTATATGATTTCAGAGCTGATCATGTGGTATTAGATAATCAATTAGTATGCTTTTCGCTGCAGACTGCTTTTGCTCTCCTAGCATTCCTTAGTTGTCTGTAGTTCATTGTCTAAGGTTGGGGCCCACATGGGGCTAGTATGCCTGCCTATTGGTAACACCCCTGCTCATGTCTTGCTTAGATAGCCATGTTGTTGAGACGTCACAGGAGTAGCTGCCTTGACATTTATAAAAGACACAATCTTTTAGACAGTGTTTTTCAGACTGTTACAGTCTTTCTGCTCTCTCGTCTTTGAACTGAAAAAAAGTTGGAATGCCCAGTAACAATCAACTCAAGCAAAAACATAATTCAAAGAGCTGAAATATGGGGAAAGGCATTTAGTCTTACAATAAAGTCAAAATAAGTTCTAATTTCTGCATTGTCTTTTCATTATTATTTACTTTTAACAGATTTATTTATGTTTTTACTTTACGTCTCTATCACAGCCCCCTCATGCCTCTCCTTCAGGTCCTGCTCTCTCACCCTCTGTAGCTTTATCCCCTTCCTCTACTCCTCAGAAAAGTGGACCAACTCTCCCTAACAACCCACCCTGGCATATTTACTGACTTCAGGACTAAGCACGTCCTCTTCCTCTGAACCCCAATAATGCAGCAGGGAAGCGGATCCAAAAGCAGGCAACAGAGAGTCCTGCTCTAATTGCTAAGGAACTCTCATGAAGACCAAGCTGCCCATCAGCTACATATGTGGGTCCAGTGCATGTATGGGTACATACATCCAGTCCGTGCATGCTCTTTGGTTGGTGGTTCGGTCTCTCTGAGGCCCCATGGTCCTCGTTTACTTGACTCTGTTGGTCTTCTGTTGTGGAGGTTTTGTTCCCTTCAGATCTCTCTATCCTTCCCCCAATTCTTCCACAAGACTCCCAGAGCTCTGCTGTGGGGTTTGCATCTCTCAGAGAACAGTTATGTTAGGCTCCTGGCTGCAAGCATAACAGAGAATCATTAATAGTGACAGGGGTTGGCTCTCTTCCATGGTGTGGGTCTCAAGTTGGGCCAGTCATTGCTTGGCCTTTCCCTCAATCTTGCTCCATTTTTATCCCCGCATGCCTTGTAGGTAGGGTGTATTTGTGTGGAAGGTTTTGTGGGTGGGTTGGTGTCCTCCCCCAACCACTGGTACTCTTGCCTGGCTGTAAGAGGTAGCCACTTCAGTCTCCATATCCCTTGCTGCTAGGAGTCTCAGCTAGAGTCACCTCCAAATTCTCTTAGAAGTCTGCCTCATCAAGGGTCTCCTGCTTGTCACAGAGATGTCCCACTCATTGGTTTCCCTTCGGTCTCCCTGCCTTCTCACCTCTCACCCCCACTCTACCTCTGCCTGGTCTCCATTTCTTCCCCTCCCCCCAATTCTCCCATCCAGTTCTCTCTCTTCATCCAATTTCGATGTCTATTTTATTTCTTTTCTGAGGGAAATTCAAGCGTCCTCCCTTGGACACTCCTTGTTACTAAACTCCTTCAGGTTTGTGGATTGTAGAGTGGTTAACCTGTACTGTTTCGCTAATATCCACTTACAAGTGAATATATACCATGTGCGTCTCTCTAAGTCTGGGTTACCTCACTCAAGATAGTATTTTCTAATTCCACCCATTTGCCTGCAAATTGCATGATTTCCTTGTTTTTAAGAGCCTCATTTCTAACCAAAACATAACGTAAAGAGAGGGTGATGGTCACTGATCGAATTATATTTATGGAAAAGAATGTGATTGTTCCGTTGTTAGTTGAAATTTATTTTTATAGGTCTTTTTAATCGTCAGTCTGTCACTAGCTATTCAAGTTGGAATTAAACAGGCAATCTATTGGACAAGTTCTTTTTAAGAAATATCTACATATGAAGAAAGAACAAGAAAATAGGGATATTATTGAGTAGATATTGCTTAAATAAATGCTAACCAAACTAAATGTATGATATATTGCTACAAAAATTATACCAAAAATCAATATATTTATGTCAATTAAAATGAATTCATTTTTAGAGTTCATTTTAAGCTTCTCTTAAACAAACAAATAACAACAACAAACAAATCAAGAACCCAAAACACAGAAAACCATAATTTAAGTGCATACACCCTTCAGCTACTGCTGTAACAAAGTAACTGAATGGGAGTATTTTTAAAAAAGAAAAGGTGTTTATTCAGCATACAGTTTTAGAGCGGGTAATGCCGAAGAACACTGCGCCTGCCCTGACAAAGTGCCTTCTGGGTACATTACACTGCAACAGACAGCATCACCAGAGAAGAAAGAGATTGCCACAGCAGAATGAAAACCTGGGCCCGGGGGTGTGCGTGGGGAACTAACAACCACGCCAAATGGGATGATACCAGCCAGCAATCCCCGCAGGACAGCTACAGTAGTGAGAAAGCGCAATTCACATCTAAACCACATTGTGAGGACAGAGCATAAGTCTTACTGAACCCACATTAGCAAAATAAGCAATGAAAGCCTGTGGGTTATTTATTTTCTGCTATTCAAGATAGGGAAAAATAAAAAGATCCATAGAAATGGTGAAATATGGACACATGCCAGGAAGTGAGAGTTAGGGTGAGGGATTGGTTTCGAGAATTCCACAATAGCACACAGCATACATTTTAGGTCTCGTTTCAGACTATTGAAGAAAGACAGAGAAAGAAAGGGACAGGCAGTTAATATGTACATTATACTACGTTTAAAAATGGTGACAATGAGAAGTGAATAGCAGAATGTGCTTAGATGGCTTGCTGTTTACTTCTTCACTGCATTACTCTAAGGTATTTAAATAATTAATTATTTTATAAGCAGTACACACGTGTTATGGCTGTTACTTAGCATTACACATGTGCATAGCCTGTACAAGGTTCTAGGTTCAGTCATTGGCACTTGCAAAAAAAAAAAAAAAAAAAAAAGTAAAAACAGTATACATGCCTTCTGTAATTTTGATAAAATAAGTATTCTGAAAATATCAGCACAGAATATTTCACTTCTTGATATTTCTAATGCACCAGCTCTCTTAGGTTTTTCCCCTTGCATTCTATGAATCGTTGACAATCACATAATAAAATGCTGTGTTGCAGTTTGTAGCGTTTGAGGATACAACTTCCATGTATAGATTTTATGATGATATTTATTTTTCTTTACTACATATTCTATTCTAGGTACTCATAATCTTAGAAGATATAATATTACATAAAACTTTTTGAGACCTAGAAAATCTTCACTGGCCTGGATATCTGTGCTGGGGTAGGCCGATCACATCTGCACCTTAAAGACACACTTGGGACTTTTCTTAGGGCTGCTCTGAGACTCTCGACAGCTTTCAGAGAAGCCTCACTTAGGAATGAATAAAGACATATCCTCAGGAAAAAGTGGAGTTTGCCTTCTAAGAACAGACTAAAGGCCTGATTTCATGAGGTCTGAGAGGTACTAATGTCCCACATCACTGGAAAGCTTGTGCTTGGTGATGGTGCTGCTAGAGTTACAGGAATGGCTTGTCCAGTCTCGCTTGGTTTCTTGACTGGAAGTTTTCTCAAAATACTAATTTTTTCCTGCAGTTCAGTTCATTACCTATCCACCGACGTTACATTCCAATAACTGCCTCTGTGTAGACCATATATATATCTATTCCAACGAATTTTCATTCCCTTCCATTTGCCAATGTATTAATGAGAATTCAATTTCAATATCCTTTTCTGCCCAAATTTATTTGTCCTTGAATATTTTCCATTTTCTGCTCAAGCATTTCTAGAAAGGGTTTAGTTTATTTTCTGAGACCCAGTAGGATGATGCTATAATATAAATACTAAGTGATACTCAAGAGAAAGGTTCACATATTGAAGGCATGTTCCCTCATAAAAGCAGTGGGCAGAGAAAGGTCATTGGGGAAGTGGTTGTACCATGCGGACTCCGCCTTCACCAATGAATTAAAACAATATTACATTTAAATTACAAAGAACCTCAGAAGGTAGTGAAATGGTGATATTGAGGCTGGCTTCACTGACGGTATGTCTTTGAGGGTATGTGTGTCCTGCCGTTCCCTCTTATTCTGTCTTCTCCCCCTCTGCCTTCTGTCTGTCCTAATCACTCCAAAGATATGAATCTCTGCTTCTTATATACAGCAAGGCAACCAGATGGCCATGGACTAAAACCACGAGAAAATAAATCTTTTCCAACTTAAAACAATTTCTCCGAAGTATGGTAAAAACTCATAACAAGTAATAAAGTGAATTATCATAAGATCAGCTGGTAGTTAAAAGCAACCCCAAGGAATAGTAGCCTTGGTTTCTGCTGATAAAGGCAGATATAATATCTCTTATTGTTTTTCTCTTGGCAAGAGGACTCTGTGCCTACCGAGGCAATGTAGCGTCTCGCGAGGCAGGGCAGTTGATAATTGCCCTAACGGAAGTGCTTCCCCTTTAAGATGCAGAGACACAGAGAAGGCAGAGCCCACAGTTAAAACAACAGAAACATAAATTTCCCAAGTAGGTCACAGCCTGCAATGATAAGCACAATCACTCTTGCTCCACTGTTTGATTCCTGTTTCCTTCCTACAGGGAACACAACAGTACATAAAAATCCTTAAAGCCTTCACTGCTGTGTCCTGGAGAATAACGTTCTCTCTTATGGATGCAGCTCAAATACAGAGCACCTGGTACATCTTGAATTCCTACCACCAGTCAGGAGAAGTGACATCCAAGTAGACCTTTTTATGTTCTATACACAGCATAGTGTATGGATGTAAAAATTCTGTGAGGCTTATATAAGAAGACACAAAAGTGCTCAACTAAATATCTAAATACACTAACACCTCCTCATTGAAGCACTGCAGCTTGGAAATCTTTTAGATACTTGATGTGAAAATATGAAAACCCCATTATATTTATAGGAGTTAGGAGTAAGATCTTGGTGTTATGAACACAGTTTTACATCCTATGAAGCATCACTATACATGGCCTTATAGTGTAACAAAAACAATCATCTTGTCACACCAGAGGACATAATTTATGCCTTGTCACCTTAGGACAAAGCTTAATCATTCCCTTAGTAGTTTCTTGTATAAATATGGCCAGAGTAGGTATTTAAGTAGGCCTCAAACATAGAAGATTCAAAATGACCCCAATAACTCAATCTTTAACATCTTTACCTTGGTGGCTGATTCCTAAATCATCCTAGAACGTATCTTCGACTTTTAGTATGAAACATAGTTTTCCAAGACCTCCACTTGGCTCATCCAACTGACCAGCGTGATTGCAGGGAATGTTCGGCCCATGTAGATAGATCTTACATCTACTGGAGCTGTTGAATGAGAAAGAGAATTAGTAAGGGAAGTAGGTAGGCCAACTTGAACACTTCTCTTCGCCCCCTTCCACTCCTCCAAACTCAGTGCCTCCATCTCATGCCCAGATCTGTAACAAACCATGTGCCATGGCCTTCCCTCCATCCCTGCCACTACATCCTGTGGGTCACATAGATCTTTCCCCCCAGACTTCCTTCCCCAAACTCACCACGTATCTCAGTCCCCAACGCCAGTAGTCATTCCCTGGAAAGCTGCAGGCTGCTGCAGCCAGAGAAACTGGTAGAATAACTACAGATCTTGACTTTTTAAAATTCTCCTTCAAACCCATTCTCCTCAGTCTCACTGTCAAATTTGTAGAGGACCACCTGTTTCTGCCTACCCTTTCCCTCTTCCTCAATTGCCACACCATCATCTAGATCTTCTAACCTTTTCCCCACTCACTCAGTTTTTCCCAGCCCCCAACTCCAGCAAGCATTTCATGGGAACCCAGCAGCCAAACTGCCAGAGAAGCAAATAAGCCAGTAGAATTAATAGAGTAAAAATGGCCATCCTACCAAAAGCAGTCTACACATTCAATGTAATTCCCATAAAAATCCCAACATGATTATTCACAGATCTTGAAAGGTCAATTTTCACATTCATATGGAATCACAAAGAAAACAACCAAACACTTTTGCTCTACTAAAAAAATGCATCACTAAAATGACTCCTAAAGACACTCTGCTCTACTCATAGATCAGTGCCTTGCTCAGCCATCATCAGAGAAGCCTGTTCCTACAGCAGAAAGGAACTGGTACAGGGAGCAACGCCAGGCATTGTGCAGACAGCGAGAGACCTTGGAACACTCAGCCCTAAACGTGATGTCTCCGTCAAGTCCTCAGGGCTCAGGGAACGGTGCAGAAGAAGAGATACACGTGTATAAGATCCAAAGGGGATGGAGGACACCAGGGAAATAAGGCTGTTTAAACCAAAAGGATCAAAGCACATACGACCTCACAGAATGCGGCAGCATGCACAGGGCCTGCAAGGGTCTGCACCAGAAGTGGCCTAGAACTGAAAGAAAAAGTGGACACACGCCCCCATCCCTAACCCAGAAGCAACTGGTAACCATTTGCAAATGAAAAATACAGTTTATTCAAAAAAAAAAGACTCACTGGGGAAACAAACTATTCTTTTTTTTTTATTTTAATTTTTTTAATTTATTCATATTATGTCTCAATTGTTAGCCCATCCCTTGTATCCTAATATTCCTCTTTCCCTCCTACTGTGTCCTTACTCCCCTCCCCTATGACTGTGACTGAGGGGGACCTCCTCCCCCTGTATATGCTCATAGAGTATCAAGTCTCTTCTTGGTAGCCTGCTATCCTTCCTCTGAGTGCCGCCAGGTCTCCCCATCCAGGAGACGTGGTCAATTCTTAAGCTTTGGCTGCACACCCAGCAGCAGATGGCCAAGGAAATTGAAATCATTGGTGTATTTGGAGGATTCATATCTTATGATATTGCTTCATAGCTTTCTATATTATTTAACTTTTGCACATATACTTATAATTCTATATTTCCCAATTTTTTTTAACGTGCAGGCCCTTTGTATATATATATATATTATTGGTTCCAGTTTTCTGGCTCTTTGGGCGGAGGACTCCCAAGCACGAAAATGAGTGGGGCTCTATGTTACATCTGTTTCTAGTGTCTCTTTGTGGGCTCTTTTCATTCTGTTTGTTTGCCTTGTCTTATCCTGGTGTGTTATTTTTTGTTTTATTTTGTTGTATTTGGTTATCATCTGTTAGTAGCCTATTTATTTACTAATGAAAGACAGGAAAGGGGTTGGTCTGGAGGAGGTGGGGAGAAACTAGGAGGCATAGAGGGAAGGGAAAACATACAAAGATATATCAAAGGAGAAAATAAATGCATTTTCCCTGAAAGGAAATGAAGAGGAAAGAATTAGCATAGAAGCATGTCAAAACTGCAAATAGCTGTCAGTCCCTCATGACTATAAGTTGTATCTAGTCTCTTTTAAATGGAGACCCTGTACATATTATGTCATTAAGAATTGGCATAATATGTTTTTCCAGGTTCCCTAGTTGGCTCATTCTACTAGAGAAGTAAAATTATCTTCCTGTGTACCGAGCATCAAAAGAATTCTATAAGATATCTTAGTTGAGTCAGTTTCAAGTATTTATTCAGGGAACAGCAAAGTAACCACTAGGTGTTACTGAAGATTCAAGTTGGTTCCAGAGCAGTGTCATGTCTACTTCCTGGACCTCATATGCCTTTATTCTGGCAATGGAAAGAGATTTCCTAAAATATTCCATCATCAGTTTGGATTTAGACCATGAGATAAATTGTCTTTGAGGAGTTCGTATTTTCTTCTTTTGCTACTATAAAGTATAGTCCCAATACCACAGAGGTTGACTAATAGAATACAATGTTCCACATTGCAAAAGAAAAAGGGCGGCATGAGTGGAACCACTTAAATTTATAAAGAGAAAAAAATGCTTGTAAACAAATGGTTAATATTCCTTCTATACCTGGACAACTAGCAGATGCATAATAGTCAGTTTGCACTGTTGTACTGTAATATACCTTCGTGTGGATTGCTGTCAGACCATATAGATAAGTTTCCAGCCTTCGGCTGGGAGTCTGAGATCAAGGGATCTGCATGGTTGGGTTCTGATGAGCATCTTTTCCCATTGCTTGTTGAATTCCTGTGGTCTCAAACAGGAGAGAAAGAGCTAGCTAGCTCTCTGGTCTCCATTTGTCTGGACACCCATCTCAGTTAGAAGGCCAAGGCTCCAACTTCAAGTTACATTGGCATTACATCATGGGAATGTTAATTTTGAGGATGCCCCTCAGCAGTAAGTCCACTAGAACCAGTGAGGCCAGGTTGTCTTAGACACATATAAAAGTAGAGTGAAATAAAGTAAACATTCCCTTCCAGCTTAAATTGGAAGACAATCACCAACCAACCTGACTCTGGCCTGTGAGGTGTCTCTGCAGGAGCCTTGGGATCATTGATGTATCTTACGAGAACACATGTCTCTCTCTTTTTTAAAATCTTGCTCTTTCATTTTTTATTAAACTTTAAAAATTTTTACATATATATTTATATTATTACACATAAATACAATAAACTAACTTTAGCAAGAAGAACCATGACACAATCAGGAATTAAATAAATGTTACATTCTTAGTATTTTGGCTATTTGTATTTGACAGCCTTGAAGAAAACATCTTTCTTATCTTGGTGCATCTAAAATTCTGACTGTAAATCAATCTCCATCACATCTTATCTTTGTCAATTTAAAACATCTATCTAGACCTAAAAACATGTGTGTCTTGTTATGTCTTTCCTGTTCCTTTAACTAAAATAGCCACTGGCTTAGAGGGAAAGTGGTTGTTTCGGACTGAACAATACTGTGTTGTATGAGATCAGTAGTTTTTATTTACATTCTCAGCAAAAACCTAAATCCTTTCAAGTAGTTGAAGGACCATAAATAAATCTATTACATGGCACTTTACTCTTTTCTACCACCAAAAATAAAAAACAGAAGGATATACAGAAATCACATTACCTTGCTAACTGACAGAAATCAGCCATAGCAGAATGGCTATAGACTCTGTTCATCCATAGTCACTCTAAAAATCCTCAGAAAATAAATGCAACTTTTTTCTTTCTTATCACAGAGAAGCGGAAAGGATAACTTGATGACAAAAGTCAGTACATTTTCACAAAGTTCTTTTCTATCAGAAATTATTAAAACAGTGTGTTTCAATGGTAGCTATATTTGAAAAAAAATCATTTCAGAGGTTTGGGTGTGTGGGAAGTGGGGTTTGTGGGAAAGTGTTACAATTGGTTGATAAAAATAATACAAACACTTCTTGCCTATTTAATTCAGCATAGAACATGTGATAATAGGTGTGAAAACAAGGGGATGAAATTTGTGCTAAAACTTTGTATCTTGAGAAATATAGAAATATCTAATGTTTGTGCTAGGCACACTGTGTGTTCCTGTTCAATTGATTAAATCCATTATTTCCAATATTAATATTTGGTGGCTGTAGTTTTCCACCATTTTATAACCTGTAGTGGAACAAGGTACTTTTAATCATGCATGCACTCTATGTTATGTCCAGTGTACTCCCTAGGCCTAAGACTCACAAGAATGCTTATATTCTAGGCTACAAGATAGCTTTGCATTTGCCAATAGACTTGAGAGCAAATTTTGAATTATCTGTTCTTTGCAGATGTTTTCGAGCCACAGAGAAAATTACTTAATGGGAAATTTATATCCCATAGAGGATTGCACAGCCAAGAAAGCCAACTGCGTGAGTGACCACGATGTAGGCAAAACCCAAATTAGCATGAGACTTGCCACTAGTCCTCCCTCCCGTACTGGGTGAATTTCAATCCCCACTGCATTGGGTGTGTCACCTGAGAAAACTACACAGGTCCGTGAGGCCCATCCCTAAAGAAAGAGACAACACTAACAATCCAGTTTTAAAAGTAAATTTGACCTCTGGTGCCTGAGTTTTTGACAGAATAAATATTTGCTAATTACTTTTTATTTGTGGTGTGTGTGTGTGTGTGTGTGTGTGTGTGTGTGTGTACGTACATATTTGTGTGTTCATGTGTGCATGCAGGTGTGTGCTAGAGGTTGTCTTCCTTAGTCCCTCCATGCTTTATGTGTGCAGACATGTTCTCCTACTGAACATAGAGCTCACATATTTGCATAGGCCTGCTACCCAGAGAGCTCCAGGGATGCACCTGCAGCAGGGACTGTGGAAGTCACTCACCACAGCCAGCAGGGTTTTCCTTGATGTTGATTGGTTTTTTCTGTTTCTGTTTAATGCGGGTGCTAAGGATGGAAGTCAGGTTCTCGAGCTTGTATGGCAATCACTCTACCATTTGAATCATCTCTCTCTACCTCCAAAGAATAAAGCAATTTTCAAAAATCTGATAAACTCTTAGAGATTTCTCAGAGGAAAGCAAGGTAACTGCTCCTATCACAATATGCAGGAAGACAGAGAAATATTTCTAAAACTTTTATAAACCTATAGGTTTTTAAATGTCTTTTTTATTATGTTTCTTTTTAAACATATACATTTATTTTATTGCACATGGGTAAAATAAACTACAGCAGGAAGAACCACGAGACAACCAGGAATTATATAAATGTTATACTCATAGTGATTTGGCAATTTGAATTTGGCAAACTTGAAGTAAATATCTTTCCTACTTGTTAGGTTTAAATTTCTGAATGGAGATTAATATCTATCATATCTCATCTCTATTAGCTTAAAACATCTGTCTTCATCTAAAAACATCTTAACCCCCAAACAACTATGCTTATTTGTAAGACTAAACTATCTGGTCTTCAACCCCATCAGAGACTTGGGAAATGATAAAATTTAAACTCCTGAGTGAACCCAGTAGGTTTTTTGAGTATGTTCTGTAGTTACAATTAATACAGAGTTTTACCACAAGGTTAAGAAAAGGTGTTTTCTTTAAACAAATGCATAATGCTTGAACAACTGAAAATATACAAACAAACAAAAAACCCAAATCAATGTTGTACTTGGATTAAGATACTCTTGAGAATGTTTCATTTTAAATATGTGGCATTCAAACACTAGTAGACACAGAAATTCATGTGGAACAAAAGCTATGTAACACAGGAAGGTAAAATAGTAACTGTGTTATCTATAAAATATTCATTAAATATTGGAAACACTAAAACTTTATTCACTAATTTTGAATATAGGTGTGTGTGTGTGTGTGTGTGTGTGTGTGTGAGTTCACATATATTTAAATTTGTGTGTAGAGACCTGTTCTCATCCTTACCTATTGTTGACATTATATTTCTGGAACTTTGTCTTTTACTGAACCCGGATGTTATGTATTGGGCCTCATGGGTTTAGCAATGATGTACAGAGATCTTGCCCTGTAGAATCAACTGAAGCCTATCCTCTGCAGCAAACTGGGCATACAGAGGTGGATCACAGCACTAGGCATTTTGTTTTGTTTTGTTTTACTTATTTTTAACAAGATTTCGAGGAGGCCAGAACTTTTTTACTTCATAAGGAATGAACGAGTGATTCTTACTTCACGCCCCTGTTATTCAATAGGGTCCTCAAATATTTTCTCATTTGCTAGCTTTATGTTTGCCAAAATTATAGGCATATTTATTATTTTACTCTTCTTATTTTATTCATCTTATGTTATTCTTTTAAAAGTTAACTTGATTCATTTATTGATTCTTCTGCTACAAGCACATTATTATTACCACGTTGTTATAAAGAAAATGCCTACTTCTCCTGGGAAGATTGTGATTGTATCATTTACGACGACCCCAATAGAAAAGGTCAGCTTCAAAATAGAATTAACGGATAAAAGTTTATTACAAATGTGTAGCTTCAGGAGAACCTGGAAAGGAGAATAACAATTCTGACCTGTCACCACCCTCATATCGGACAGGGCATGGAAGAAACAGCTGCAGGAACCCGGATGGAGAAAACCTTGCGTAGAGAAGGTCAGCTCTGGGCCGGAACAGCTTAGCAATGGCAGAGCCTGCTCCATGTGAGACAGAGAAGGAAAGCGGTAGATGAATTAACTGGCCTTTGTCTTTTTTCAGTCCCTTTCCAGATCTTTCACTTTAAAAGGGATATAATAAAGTTTTGGAATTGAGCAAGAGGAGGATTGTACATCCATGCTTTCAGTATCCCTTAGGAATAACTAAGAAGCCCTCTTCAAAACTCCTTCCTTTACTAGGATCTTAGAGTTCATGCTCAGACGATGGGACCTTGGATGCTCAGTTGCAGTGATTTGTCTGGTGCGCCTCATTTATCGCTGGCTGCAAGCAATCATCAATACATGTAGTTCTCTTTAAGGGATTCGTAGCAGGCTCCATTTCAAATAATGAGTTGGGAAAATGTATCCTTCCTAGTTTGCTAGAGGAGCAGAAACAATTGGAGGAGTGTGTATTAAAAGAGGGTTTGTTTATAGCTTACACTGTAAGGCCTTGGTATTCCAACCGTGGTTGTTTCGTCCTGCAGAGTCAGGGAGTCCTGCGCCTCTGAGTCTGCCTCAGGGACTAGAAACCTCAGCCCCAGTCCCAGCTTGGTGCTAAAGTCCTGGAGGATTCCTAGAGACCATGGTCTGCAGTTCATGGTAGGACGTTCTAATTTCAGTAAATTAAGGCAGCAGCCTCTGTAGTTAACAAGGTAAGTGGAATCAATCAGCAAAATGTGCAGGCGCAGCAAAATGCTTTTCCCTTAGACTTCCGTCAAATTGGAGCTCTGCAGGACGGTGTATCTCACGTTGAGAGCAAGGCTTCCTATTTCAGTCTTACACCAGTGCAAGTCCATGGATCTGGGAGAATTGGCGAGGGAACTGAATGTAATCAAAAGACATGAAATCTTCAAAAGTAACAAAATCAATTAACCTAATAAAAATATCCTTTATCAGTGTACTCAGAGGCTTGTCTCATGAGTAATTTTAGATCTTGTCCTATGGACAATCAATGGGAACCATTAAAATATCATTGGTATTTCATCGTGCTTGTACGAGACTCTCAATTTTGTCTAGACCTCATTGAACTGAGAAGGACCGGGACCCAGTTATTGTACACACCAGCCTCAAGCGGAAGGTAGGAAGAAAACTCAGTACATCTGGAGGGGCCAATGGGAGAACTCCAGACTTAACAATTTTTCATCTAATATAGTATTTTATTTCCTCCTTAATAGGAAAAAATTTTAATTAACTAAGTATGCATAAAATGTGATCAATGTTATTTTTATTCAAGGAGTCATTGACACATGCCTTGTGAAGATTTTTTTAAAAATAATGGAATATATTGAAAGAAAAGTTAAAATTTAAGAGAAAATAGAATATCCACTAAGTGCAATAAAGGTGACAATGTATTAATATGTTTAGAAAGGCTACATCATATAAATATGTTATATTTAAATGGAGATACAATGTAATGCCTAAACTACTTTTTCACACTTATTAGGTTATATAAACATATATATATAAACATATATTTGAATAAAATTTTTTATCAGGGATGCTATTTTATCACAAAGGGTCATAGATATATACCAACATTTTGTGAGGCAGACAAACAGAATATACTAGAGAAAGTGTTAAAAACTGAGAAATGATAGAATCTTCATTGAATGATATAAGGATGATAATATATGTATATATTATATCATAATTATGATGCATAATATAATATATTAAATATATAAATAGGTATAATTTTATGTATAAAACCATTGTGATCTTATTTTTTAAAGATATTATGAAACTGTCTCTCTTTATATATTAAAATAATTATAATAACAATATAACATTTAAAAATTGTTTAGAATTTTATACATGAGCAGTGTATTTGCATTTCTACTCCTTTGTCTCATTGTCCAACTTTTGTTTTTCCCACTCCCACCTCCTGTATAATAATTATTTTATAGGCATAAATATATATTATAAAATGTATTGTGTCTGTTCAGTGTCCCTTTTATGTACACAGGTTTAGGGCTGGCCATTGGGAAATGGATAAGTTGCAAGGGGCCTCGTCCCTGGGGAAAAGTGATTTTCCCTTTTTCAGCAGCCATCTGAAATTGTGAGATTTCCCCATCTATGGTGACATGTTGACTGATGCGATTATCACATGGGTCTTGTTTACCCACATGGGAACACAAGTCGATCAAATGATAGCCTTGAAATGTTCATTTTAAAATTCATTTTGATAGTGTCCACAAACTGATAACCTGTAGCTGTTAATCTGCTGTGCTATCATCACCTGTGGCATCAGTTAGCATCAAAGGTGATTTCCTTTCTACTCTGGTTGGATGCAAGCCTTAGAAGAATATTTACCATAAAGTATATAAGTAGGCTTTTCTTCAAAACCAAAGACAACTAAATATGAACTGTTGCAGATGGAGATGGAGAATCAAGCTTCACATCATGTAGGCACTGTATTCATGTAGGCACTGTAGTCACGTAGGCACTGTAGTCACGTAGGCACTGTAGTCATGCAGGCACTGTAGTCATGTAGGCACTGTAGTCATGTAAGCACTGTAGTCATGTAGGCACTGTAGTCATGTAGGCACTGTAGTCAT